>JAUPFT010000003.1:16121661-16721661 GCA_036936625.1 Parnassius smintheus behrii
TTGAGCATCATAATCTCTCTTTGCTTTCTTTAAAATTTTTGTGCAGAAGTTTCTATACCGCTTATAAGTGATAGACAGTGTTAAATTATTAGGAGACTTTTTTACTTTTCTATGCATTGAATCTCTATTTTTTATACACCTTAACAAACCCGGTGTCATCCACGGTTTAAGTATTCTATTTCTGGACGAAATTTTTTTAACTGATGAATTTTCAGCTATTGCATCCGACAATAGTTTAATCAGAGCTTCAGTTGCTGTATTAGGATCTAACATGGAATAAATGGGTGCTAAGTTAAGTTTTTCGACTGCTTTATCAAGATTGTCAAAGTTAACTTTTGAAATAGTGGAAATTACATTATTTTTTGTTTCGTTTTCGAAACACAAAACAGAGCAATAATGGTCAGTGATAGTGGTGTCGAAAACAAAAACTACAGCCATGTATTTGGTGCGCAACATAAAGTGATCAATACATTTGTCTCCTCTGGTTGGAAGGGTGTGAGCAGGAAGAAGACTATGGTATGCAAGACAATTGAGATATTCATGGCTGCGGGTATCTAAGGAAGAAGATTTTATATCTAGATTTATATCTCCAGTTATTATGACTGTCTTACATTTTGAAAGCGGTGTAAGTGTAGCGTTGAGTGTCGAAAGAAACTCCATTATGTTTTCATTTGATGGTGATCGATAAATGCAAATAAGCACTGTATTTGAATCAATCGTAGCAATTAGTCCAGACGCTGTGTTATTAAAATTTATTTCTTCAATATTTACCAAATAACATGATTTAATGTAAATAATTACCCCATCACTTTGATTTTGGTGTTTACAAGTTTTGTACATAGTATAGTGCTGTATATAAGGAATATTTTGATTACTTGAGCAGGGCAACCAGCACTCTGTTAAAACCAACACATCGCAATCAAATGAGATTCGGTCAAGTAAGGTTTGTAAACTAAGAAAGTTGCAATTTATCGATCTTATATTTTGATTTAGTATCTTTAGGAATTTGTTTGGTTGTTTAATATGATGTTTAGCCTCTTCCGGAGTACAATAATATGATTCACTTAATGTACACTGGTCTATACTGTCGATGTATGAGTTAATATTATTCGCCATTTTTATTATAAACATTTGAGACGTATAATTTGTATATGTAAGAGAATAAGATTGTATTGTTTATTTCAACAATATACTGTACTGAATAGGTGTAGTTAATTACACAAGCAAAAAATGTAATAAACGAGGTATTTTTAAGTTGTAATTTACGGGCATAGGTTTTGTAATGGTTAGTACAGCGTTCGACGTACAATAGCGTATTATGTTGATTATGGTGAGTGATTATCAGGAGTAATGGAGTTTTTATGAAATGTTTAATTGTGAATACTGTACGAGTTAGGACGAGTCTGATGAGTGAGTTTAAGTGTTTGTGTGTAGTATGTTTTGTTTGTAGGTTTGTGAGTTTATGTAGTGTTTGTGTTAAGATCCTAATTTTTAAAACTAATCCTATAAATATTAATAAGAAACACAAAGAAATAAACCTTAAAATTAACATGCAGTAACGTAGTGAATAGTTAAAATGTATTTAAGGCACAATGAAGCAATATCTAGTCATTCACATTTTAGATCCTCGAATTGGGCTTCATTTCTAATTAATATCGCAGGTGATCCGTCCGATTTTCGTATAAAAACTTTTCCGTTTGCAGTCCAGCAAAACTTGTACATTTTTTCTTTTGATAACTGACGTGCCAGATAGTATATTTTCTTCGTACTAGGGGTAAGGTGTTCGGATACGTACACTGGAGAGGCACTAGTATTTATACCAAAATGCGACACATTGAGTTTTTTACTAGGGTTGTTTTTATTAAATGAATTTACAGAGCTAAGTATTGTCTGCTTTTGTGACATGTTTGCTAATTCAACAATTATGGGTCTGGTGGAACCCTTTTTTCCGGGGCCATGAAATATATCCTTAATATCACACGATTGTAAATTAATATTTAATGTTTTCGAGAGGTAGATCACTAATTGCGTTAAATCGTTTTTGTTTTCTTTTTCTTTTTGAGGAATATTACGTATCTCTATTCCATTTCTTCTGCTATTTCGATAGAGTTCCTCAACTTTTTCTTCCAGAGACATAATGTATTTATGATTATCTTTACATTGTTTTTCAAGTGTTATTATTTTGTTTTGCATATCCTCATATTTCTGAGATATAAATTCCAGTGACTTTTCTATGTCTGTATTTATCTTCTTTATATTTGTAAGACTATTTTCCATGTTAGATAGTCTGTTGTCATGATCAGCTTTCCATGACTTCAGCATTTGCATAACTTCTTCCTTGAACGAAAGAAAGTCATCCCTTGAGAGTTCATCGTGACGTCTTTTTTGTCTTGAAGCCGCAAGCGAAGAAGGGGTTTTCGGTAGTTTGGAGATATCGGAGTCTGATCCTGCTTTATTCGGTGAACGAAGCATGATGATTTTTAAATATGTTGAGCAAAGCAATAATTTTCTGCAGATTAGCTATTTTATAATAGCAGGCGCTTCAAGAGCAAAGGCAGTGGGTGGAGCCAAAAATTATGCAGCCAATGCACGTTAGTATACACGCTGGCAATATACAAAGGGCGTAGCTTACCTCTTCAATGAAGCAGGATGGCACTACGTTACGAGTATGTTGCCCTGGTACACGCACGAATTTTAAGTATATTTTTGAAGAATTATTTTATTAATAAAACAACACAATCACGGAGGACACGTCTGTTCGCTTTCGCGGTCTTGAGGGAAGGGGATATATTTATATATATATATATATATATATATATATATATATATATATATATATATATATATATATATATATATATATATATATATGTACATATATATCAGTAATGCTTACGCAGCAAAGCAGTTAAATTTTATACTCTAATTTATATGTGGTAGATTAATGCTGCAGTTATATAGTAGTATAGTTGTAGCACGAATGGGTCGGCTCGACCGGAGAACCACAAGACCACGCTCTCACAGAATACCAGCGTAAAATAGTAGCTTAATGCTGCTGTGTTTCGCATGGTGAGTGTAGAGAGCCGGGGACCCTTTTTACTGGAAACGATTCTATCATAGTCCTCGCGGGTGACAACGCATGTGTTTTGATTCGTAATCGAGGATAGATGTAGATGTCTATGGACCACAGCAACCACTTACCATCAGGTGAACTGTGTGCTCGTTTGTCACCCTATCCTATAAAAAAAGGTAAACAATACGTAATTTATTAAAAAGTCAGATTTACTAAATAATTATTTTATAATGACAATTTTTATATAGTTATGTTGTATTTTATTTGACTCACAACTCCCGTACCAACATACTAAATCAAAAACTTTGACAACACTATAATTTTTTGTCTTCGCCCTTATGTCGTATATTTTGACGACGAATTCCCGGTGAATGCAAACGGCCTACTTTTTTCTAAAATGTAAAGAATTTACATGTTATTTACATTAACATGTTTGAAGCATTAGTATTTGATAAGCACAACAAGACTCACAACATGAATATGTTTTTTTATCATCTTTCATACAAAATATGCAAAAAAAAACAGTGTAGAAGTTAAAATTTGCGCAAATTCACCCCATTTTACGGTAGACTTCTAAAAGTAACTTTATCGCTTGACAGGTGTGTTTTGCATGCAGTATGAATGAATAACTTTTATTTCCTTTATAAATATTAACTTTGTAACAAGATTCAAAGACACATATTAAGCTTTCAACAAATAACTACATAAAATTAAAAAGTATTTTATATAATTTACAGATATTCATACTTCATTGACAAATTTGGAGCTCGACCATCTGGTACTCATGTATTAGAAAAAGCAATAGATCACATGTTAAACCTTACGATAAGCCATGGTATTAAAACTGTTTCCACAGAAGATGTCGTGGTAAATTTATTTAATTTTTTTTAATATTATCATAAATATTTTTTTTTTAATTTAGGTGAGAACTAGCCCAAATAGTTTTTGGGAAACACAATAATCTTAATTTGTTCCTTAAACAGGCTGACTATAGGCCTCCCCTGCTGAACGTAGACCTCCTCCATAAATTGCAGCATAGGAGGGATTTTGCCATAGTCAGGCCTCTATCACTCTTGCTACCTGCTTGAAATAATTACCTAAAATCGCTAGGTGCCCTGGGCGTTATACGCAGTCGGGACTAAGGCGATGTTGGCGATTCAATGTAAAGTTTTTTAACGCTGTTTACGTAGTTTTATATAAATACCTGTTGAAATAGTTTTTGTTTAGTGTTTAGTATATTTAATTGTAGGTAAAAATAATTGTAAAAGTTTTAATGTATTTTAAAAATTATTATTTGATAAATTATAATAGCAAAACGTCGAAATGATCAACAAAAGAATTCATCATTCTTTAAGTTACCGAAGAATGTTAGGAAGTTATGAAAGGTAAATTTATTAATTTTTTTTTGTTGGATATGTACTTACAGAAAAAAAATTAAGTAATAATTTAGTCTACAGAAAAAAATATCTAAGTACTTTATCACAAAAATTAGTTAAAATTTACTTCACTATCCAAGTATTTACTTACATACTTGTCTTTTGTAATTAAAATATTTTAAGTTATAATAACACAAAACTAAAATTAAATTACTAAAATTAAAACTTTGTATACTCTCAAGATTTTTAATAAGTAGAATAGATAACATTTCTGTTAGGAATCGTATTTCAGGTTTATTTGTTGTGTGTAGTGGACAACAACTGTCTTCGTCCATCACATCTTCTCCTAAGAGCAAAAATTTATTTACCTGTCAAGAAGATCTAGGAAATAAAACACAAAGTAGCAAAACGCCTTTACCATGTTATAGCGATAAAAGTTTAGAACGAAAAGCTAGTATTAGCACAATTCGAAATAAAAATACGGTAAATACATCCCCAGACACTAGGTCCAATCCGGACGAACCGAAAAAGATACGAAATGTTGTTATACTTGCAGATCAACAAGGACGGTATGTTTGTAAATCTTGCAAAGACTTTTAGGTACTTCATTTAAAGTCACCTGTTACTTTAAGCCCGGAGCTAAAATTAACAACGTTCTTCAACTCAATACGTCTTTATACGAACTGACTATAAATGACATTGTGGTAATAATTGGTGGTATAAACGATACTGACCCCTGTCAGTTTGAAGTTGCTTTTGGGAACTGTTTACAAACATTAACAAAACCAAAGATTATAGTGTTGGAAATACCCTATAACAGGAGTTTGAATGAAAATAAATTAAACTACTTAGTAAGATATATTTGCAAAAGACACCCGAACGTGTCATTTATTGATATGGGTTACAGTAGGCAATTACCCTATAGAAAACATTTTACCTTAAATCTTTGTAAAACATTGTTAAAAGAAGTATTACATTTAGATTATATACTGAACTTTGAATTATGTAATAAGGATGTTGCTCACAAATCCTTACCAATTAATACACAAAATAAACTCACCCAAACTGATGTAATCTATTGTAATAGTCAATTAAAAAAAGACGTAATCAATAATTGTACTCAGACTGACTTGGTAATTAAAGCAAATAATTTAGGTAATGATGATAATGTATACATGGCTGTAGATAATAATGCAAACAATAACTCTAATTTTAACACTCAAAATAGCTCTAATCTTTTTCTCGTATAATTATTTATTGATTTTACACCAAAATGTAAATGGTTTAATAAATAAATCGGACTTGTTAGCCTACCATTTAAATGAGCTATCACAAAATTGGAAAAATATAGATGTAATCTACATTACAGAGCATAACATGAAAAATGGCGATGATATACATTTGAACATAGCTAATTTTCAACTAGCAACATACGCCAACAGAAATAACAGAAGAGGGGGGCCATGTGTTTTAATAAATAACAAATTGAAATACAAAATGGTCGAATTACATCAATATTCCTGCCCTAACATTGTCGAGTGTTGTGGTGTGGAATTAATAGAACACGGTATAATTATTGTCTGTTTATATAGATCCCCGAAAGAAAGCATAGACGCCGTAACTGCGTTTTTCAATAACTTTGAAGGTGTGTTACAAAAATTTTGTAGTACTAATAAAAAAAACTTACAATATGTGGGGATTTTAACATAGATATTTTACAAAGTTCACGACTTTCTACAGAATTAGAAAATAAATTGTTAAATTTTAACTTACGACCGAGTATTTGCGAGCCTACACCTTTACAAAGTGGCAAGTGTATTGATAATATAATTCATAATATTAGAGGCAGTAAAGGTGAAGTGATAGATCTGGGAATATCAGATCATACTGCTCAAGTCCTAAAATGTCCTGTTAACAAAACATACACTATCTCTCATTGGTTCATGTTAAAACGGGATTACAGCATAGAAAACTTAAATAAATTTAAAAATGCCATCAGAAGTCTCAGTTTTAATAGTGTTTATGAATGTCTTGATCCTAATGAAGCGTTTAATTAATTCAATGCATTATTTAAACTATTTTACGATCTTTGCTTTCCGACACTTAAAATTAAAATTCTTATAAATAGAAAACTTACTTGGGTTACTAATGGTATTAAATTGTGTTGTAAACGTAAACGAGAAATGCTATGGCATTCTCGACTACACCCTCCCAAGGAAAATAAGAGAAAGCTTAAAGTTTATAGTAAACGATTAAGAAAAATCATTAATTTGACACAAAAATCGCGCAATAGTTATTATATCAACAATACGGAGAATAAAACGAAAGCCACATGGAAAGTGATAAATAAGAATAAATACAACTTACCCAAAGATAATATTACAAAAATTAATTTAAATAATAAATATATATAAATATATATATATATATATATATATATATATATATATATATATATATATATATATATATATATATATATATATATATATATATGTATATGATCCCGAAAAAATTGCTGAGGAATTTAATAATTATTTTATCAATGAAGTTCAGCCCATAAACCAGTTTAGTAATAGTCACCAAAGTAACACACCCATAAGTAGTAGACTGAACTCAATGTTTATGCCCGCATGTATTCCTCACGATTTATATAAAATAATTAATAAATTAAAAAATACTAACAGTGCTGGTAATGATGATATAATTACGAAAGTAGTTAAGTTAGTGGCCGTTGAAATTTCCCCAGTTCTAAGTTACGTAGTGAATTTATGTATTGAAAATGGTACTTTTCCTAGTGCTTTAAAAATATCCGTTATAAATCCTTTATATAAAAAGGAGGACAGACATGACCCTAAAAACTACAGGCCTGTCGCTTTGCTTCCAACATTCTCCAAAATAATAGAAAAAGTAATATATAACAACTTATATTATTATTTGGAAGTTAATAACATCTTAGCAAACGAACAATATGGTGTTAGAAAATGTAAAAACATAAATATGGCCATGTATGGATTTATTGAAAAGTGATCACCGGTATGGATAATCGTACACCAACAACCGCCTTGTTCATGGACATGACCAAGGCGTTTGATTACGTTGATTTAAATATCTTAGCGCTTAAACTGGAAAAATATGGAATCAGAGGTAATGTGTTAAATTACTAAAATAAAAAAGATCTGTCCTTGTACTAATATTGAAATAACACACCTTTCGCAACCAAGGCAAACAACCTACGGTGTGCCGCAAGGAAGCGTACTCGGCCCATTACTATTCCTAATATATATCAATGATTTGCCCCAGGTGACTCAGCACCCTATGACCTTATTTGCTGATGACAGCACAGTTTTATTCACGGGACGAGACAAGGTCTCAATTGAAACGGACATAACTCAGAATTTATACAGGATAATAGGGTGGCTGAATGACAATAATCTTAAAACTAATTTGGATAAAACGCATATTATGTCATTCAAACAAAGAAAAAAAACAACCAAAAAATAATATTAACTATAAAACTAAAATCATAAACGAAAAAGAACACACAAAATTTCTGAGAATTTGGCTGGACGAAAAAATGAAATGGAGTAAACATATTGAACACATAATAAAAAAGATAAATCAATTCCACTATGCACTACATAACCTTATAAAAATTACAAATCGTGAAACAGTCATAACCGCCTACCATGCATACGTCTCTTCAACATTGAGATATGGTATAAAATTTTGGGGAAATTCTCCAAAACGCGAACTAGTATTTAAAGCGCAAAAGAAATGTTTACGAGCAGTATGTCAGTTGCAGGTTACCGACAGTTGCAAGCCGCATTTCATTGATCTTAACATTCTGACCCTACCATCTTTATATATATTTGAAGTAGCTATGTTTGTAAGGCAACATTTTAGCATATTTGAAAACGCTAATAATAAACAACATAGGAATAAACTACGCACAAAACCTCATAAAACAGCCATGTATTCAAAAAGTTTCCTGGGTATGGCTTCTAAAATTTTTAATAAACTCCCAAAATACATCAAAGAAACTAATAATATAGACAAATTTAAGAAATTGCTTTCGAGTTTTTTAATATATAAAGCATACTACTCTATCAACGAATACTTTGAAGATAAAATGAATGGTTATTAGAACCTGCAATAATTAATGGACGATTTATTTATAATATGTTTATATTTATGTAATTGATAATTAAGGTGATAGTGATAAACAAATATTTGTATGCCTTTGTAGGCATAACATAGTGTTACGTATCATACCTTTTACACCAAGTTTATAACTTTTTACCTATGTTTTACAAATAAATTATTTGATTTGATTTGTTTACACTATCTAACTACTTCTTCCGAACCAAGCATCACGATTTCCGACGAATGACCTTGCAATTTGCATGCGTTAGGCATCGTAGAACTCACAAAGGGGCGAAAATATGGTCAGTTGATCATAGTCAGAATAGGTACTTCACCTAAGTAACATAATTAACTTTTCGCAATGTATTTTTTTACTTTCTATTGACATCCCTTAATAACCACGGAAAGTCCGCCGTGACTTAGGAAGCGGAAAAGATGAAATGTAATATGGACACTAACGCGCAGTGATAAAGTTTTATTTGGCTTGCGTGCGCGATTTATTTGATTAATAATAATTATGTAGGCTATTACACATCGGCAAGCAGTCGACATCAAAGGAGTGCAACTTCTGTACGTAGTACTATTATTTATTCTGTGCCATAGTTGACAAGCTTGCAGCTACCCACCATCTGTTTCAATGTCCCTCTGTCATTCCTACGACACTTACGGGATGATATGAGGTAGTGGATATTCTTCCACCGTCACAACACGGTAAGGCATAACAGGTATATTAAAAAAACACAGATTATATTATTATCCTGGTTAATTTCGTACCCGCTAACAACATTCTTTCTCATTGTTTTTGTTTAGTAAAAAAACGTTTCCTTCACAGTAGGATTTTCTCCTGTGTCATTGAGGAGGTTTACGTAAGTAAATTTCACATATATCAAGCCGCTGGACAATTACGTCTTGTCGGTCATACAAAATCTTGTTCCGTGCGGTGTTAAGGCGACACCGCGAAAAAATGTAACTACTTTCATCGAATATTATAGGACTATGACACCACTAACGAAAGTGGAATTTTGATATAGGTAAATTCATGTCTTTATCTTAAATTTGCTTGTTCAAAAACACGATTATATAATTTTGACAGGATCATAATTATTTGCGAAAACAACTCTAAAAATCACTATAGTTTAAATTACAACAAAATTATTTAATCTATATGCTTGGGAATCACTCAAATATATTAATAACATCAATATTCATAATTTACTTGCTCATTATTGTGATTACTTAAATCAGCAATTTTTTAAATATTTTAATTTAATTCTGACAATTTTGAAGCGAAGCAATTTTTAATTTCTTAATCGCCGCGGGCGCTACGCATTTTAAGACCTTGTGATGACGTTTTTTAAGTTTTTATAGAAATTATGTACTCACACGGATCAGTACGGCGCTAGTCCGTAGGCTAGGCGCTAGGCGGTAAAAATTATTTTTGGGGATTTTTATCGGTCGGTGACAGTAAATATGGAGAAACCTCCAGATCTTCAAAACCTGCTCCTCATCAGGGAGTCACCCTACTGCCTGCCGAAACTATAGCAGTTTGACGAAATTTTTACCATTGTAGATATATTTTCCTAATTTATATAAATTATAGTAACACCCAATATATATAAATACCTAATGTAGATATTTTCACCTGACTGTCGCGGCCGTGGCCGAAACAAAGTCAGGGTTTTCTATATATAGTATTATAATTGTGTATTTCTTAGGCACATTCTACTCTTAACGGATTTATGATAAGCGATTAGCGTTGTAAAATGACATGTAAAATAAAATACATATATATATATATATATATATATATATATATATATATATAATGTATGTAATGTAAAATACATAAATATATATAAGGTATATATATATATATATATATATATATATATATATATATATATATATATATATATATTAAAGAGATTTACATGTATTTAACAATGCATTATACGCATAATTCATTTGTTTATAATTACGTTACGTTTTCATTCTCCCATATTTACGCGTACGATACGATATAATATGGATGTCACGCATCTCTAAGTTACGTCACCCGCACCGCCCGCACACCTTTCTTCCTTCTAACCTTGACAGACTAATTTAGTTAGAGTATCGTTATGGTTTCATGTCTCGTAGGCTGGGTGCTACTTTTTCGATGTGTCGTCTTAAAGCCCACAACCACGCATTGTTGCCACTACGTAGTCGTCAAAAGGCTAGCTGCTATCAACTGCGCAGAACGTAATCCGTTTAATTTACTAAAAATAAACGAAAATTTAGTATGTAATGCTATAGGTAGTAATTGCAAGTGTAGTCGGTTCACACATAGAATTCATGCGCACTTAACAATGCCCGCTGTAATACTTAATGTTAGGGGACCCGGACTAATCACAATACAAAATAAACGAAAACCGTAACAGGTATTAAAACGAACGTGTCAAGTTCAAGCTTTATATTGTGTTTGAAGCCAAGACTTGCGCCTTAATATTTAGGTACTCTGATTGAGGTCTACGCCAAGGGTCACCCGCACATCAAGCACAAAAAATAAAGAAATGTAATTCTTAAATACTTAATTTTATTACGGCTTATTAATATGGTGTTGAAATTGATATTACCAAAAATTTTATAGGTATGTAATAATATTATAGACGCTTAGATAATTAATACTTGTTTCCAGGTACCGCACTGGATGCGTGGCTATGAAAATGCAATAATGATTCGACCTCGTATAAAACCAATAACTATTCTAGGACTTGGCTCAAGTGTCAGTACTTCTAATATAGGAATCACTGCAGAAGTCATTGTCATACGCAGTTTTGATGAGTTAAACAAAGTTGATGAAAATATTATAAAAGGAAAGATTGTTGTATTTGACGCTCACTATGCTACTTATGGTGAAACTGTTGCATATAGGGTAAACGGCGCTTCAAAAGCTGCAGAAAAAGGTGCCGTGGTGTCACTTATAAGGAGCGTTACACCATTTTCATTATACACTCCACACACTGGTTCACAAAAATATGGCGAAAACGTCACTCAAATACCCACCGCAGCTATTACCCATGAGGATGCAGATTTGATGAGAAGACTTCAAGATCAAGGTCTCACTATTGTTTTAAATATAAGGATGTTTAGCTCCTTTGATTTAAAAATTTCTAGAAATACACTGGTTGATCTAGTGGGTCGCGAAAATCCAGATAAATTAGTAATAGTATCAGGGCATATAGATAGTTGGGATGTAGGTCAAGGAGCAATGGATGATGGCGGTGGTATGTTTATAAGTTGGTATGTGCCAGTTGTTCTGAATAAACTGAAATTAAGACCAAAGAGAACGGTACGAGCAATATTATGGACATCAGAAGAACCTGGTCTTGTTGGAGCTATTGCATACTTGAAGAAGCATAGACATGAACTTTCTGATATAAATTTTGTAATGGAATCAGATGAAGGCACTTTTAAACCATTGGGCTTAGATGTCGCTGGATCAGATAACGCTCGATGTATTATAGCTGAAGTACTAAAACTATTTACACCAATCGATAAAATGAAAGTTGGTAAAAGTGTTGGTTCAGATATTACCATTTTCAACAATGAAGGCATACCTGGAGCCTCACTACTTAATCAAAATGATCGGTACTTTTGGTATCATCACACGAATGCAGATACAATGAACGTACAAAACAAAAAAGATGTAATAGAATGTGCTGCATTTTGGGCAGCGATATCATATGTCATTTCCGATTTGTCCATAGACATTCCCCGAAATTAATGTTTTAAATTAAAATGGAATATAATATCTTTAAACTATTAATCATGAATAAAAAGTTATACTTGCATTAATATGTTCATTTACTACTAGCACAAGTATTCTATAACATTTCACTATTATACTAAGAATATACCCAAGTCTTATTGTTTAAATATTTTTTTATATACATAACGCCAACAAAAGCATACATATCCAACATATTTGGTACGAACAGCACCACAACGCATACAGTGATGGCAAGAAGATACTGCTGCCCATAGACTACCTACTATTAATATTTAAGAAATAAGATGCAGAGGCTTTGTCACTGCCAGAGGACTCACGAGAGGATCTCCAGCAGGAGTAAGCTATACTAGGTTAAATTAGAAACCTGTTCTACATGTTTTTTTTTTCATTGAACTAACAGCTACAGTAGCCCGTTCCAAAATAACAGGGCTGTTTAAATTATGCCAGTCCCTGTGATATCTAGAGGGTATCAGTACAGGAGAATCCACTCGCTGGGAATCCACGCCCAAATTATAGGAGTGGAAACTCAGGCTGTGTCGCGTATTTGGGTAATTAAGGGGCACAACTCTAACAGCTCTTTAGGTGCCCTATTTTCTTTTTGGTTTATGACTGATATTATAATTCATTAATGTTAAAGGTCTGTTCACATTTGTTAGATGTCAACTACGATTTTAATCTATGAATGAATTCTTAGTTACTTTTTTAGATCAGAATCACTAAATAAGAAGTGGTGAACAAGTAAATAGTTTTTTTTTTGTCAATCAATCAATTAAATATTTCTTTATTTTACTTAAATGTGTGCGTTTAAATTATCGTAATTATCAATTATTGTGTCAATACATTTATCATTTTACACATGCAAATTATAAAACACAAATTTGTCAATTATCTCAGTTATTTATTTAATTTCAGTGATTATTTTCCAAAATCATGCATTTCCACTTGTTGAGTGTGCCGTGCCATGTCGATTATTGTAATTGGCATCGCTAATTAACGTTGTTTGAGATATAAACAATTTTTGCAAATCTTTTGAGGAATAATTTCAAATACAAAAGTAAAGTGGTATTGGTACAAATTAACCTTATTGTGGGGTTTGAGATTAACTTAATTGGGATCACGTTCCAGTACCAAGGGAGGATAAAATCGTGGCTTCACAATATACCACCGTGTGTTAGTAGCAAAATTCTCCTGTATTTCATATGGTTAGTGACAAAAAACTAAGAACTTCTTTTCGGGTTAAGCGGTCTCCACCTTAGTCCTCAAGAGTGTAAAGCATGTAAACTTTAATTCATTGTTCTTTTTTAATCTTATTTTAGAATAGGGGGCAAACGAGCATTTGGCTTACCTGATGGAATCTTAGGACTACCTAAAGCCGCCAATGAATAACTGCAATACCAGAGGGATTAAATTCTCAAACGAGGGTATATGCAGAGGCGGACTAAATGTCGGCAGCGTCTTAGGCTAGTATTTCATGGGCACTGGTAGCCACTTGTTATAAATTATAATTTATAATATAAACGATATTAAAGTTGCAAAATAATTAGGACACGTGTACCTTTAACAGGTGGGCGTTAATAAAAACTGTGATGAGAGAGTGAGGGTGATGAAGGAGTAAGTAAGGTAGGTAAACAAGTAGACGAATTTTTTTCATTTAAATACTTCCGCACACACTTATTATTTTAATCTAGCGCCCCCTTGGCACGTGCTTAGTTTGCTTTAAGAATAATCAGCCACTGGATATAACATGTAGGTTTCTATGTGTCGTAAGTTTTATTTACCATTAAGTAGACTGTGCACCTGTCATTCTTACTTCTTTTAAAAAAATAGTTACTAAATATGTACAGTAGTTTTAAATAGTAAAGTAGTTTTTGTAACCGACCATAAATATAGAGAAAAATATACGCTGCTGATGCTATGAAGAGAATTTATTTACCTATTTGAAAACACAGAACTCATTTAAAGATATTATATCAAAAATACTGATATCGAATGCGTATTGAATGTATTGTCTGTGTGTCACGCGATATGAGTAGTGTTTGCGGGAAATGTTTTGGTATTCAGTTACCGAGACAAACACGTTTTATTTTATCGAAATGGGATCCATAAAAATAGGGCGCGCGAGTATTCAGAACTTTAATTTTTTTTTATTTTACAGTTATGTGATATGATGTAAACTTAGTTTTATATTTTTATCGCAGTTCTTTTCACAAGAAATATAATATTAAGTTTATTTTAACCTTTTTTAATTGCAGTACTTTTATGGTAGCTGAGTTTATAGTCGACGTTAAACCGTACACAGAGTTAAACTAATATAGGCCCTTTGGTATCGTCTAGGTGTAGGGACCGTGTAAGAATATCATCTACCCAATATTATCTTGTGGGTGTCGTAAGAGGCGACAGAGGGAAACAAATCAGGATGTGGGCAGCAGCGTCTTCCTAGTAAGCCAACCCGCCTGACAAGCGTGGCAACTATGGCAATGGATATTTGGGTGGAACTCTATGAGGCAATCTGTGGGCTAGACCTATGTTCAGCAGTGGACTTGCGGCAGCATTTCATTAAGTAGGTATTGTAGGAGGCGACTTTGGGAAATGCCGTTAAATCAGCGATTATAAGGTAGGTTAAAACAATATTTGCTGTTACGATAAAATATCTGAATTTACACTTATTAAAAAGTTTGTGCAAATAAAGTTAAAAAAGTTACATCAGTAGGATTGCCTCCTGCATCGCGGAGACGATTTACGTACCTACATACGTAAATAACACATGGACTCACATTCAGGTCCAGAATAATTTATAGGTCTTATAGACACTTGCACAATCCTACATAGAAATTCGAACCCGCGGTTCTGCAGCGTTGCAACCAAATGCAGACGATATATAGCTACAATATACGATACGATATCTATTATACGAACAGTGCAGGAGGGAACTAGCTATATTTTATATGAAAACTGGCAGATGTATTTTTTTCAAAAAAAAAAACGTAAAATTTATACAATAACGACTCAATAATAGAAGTAGTAAATAAAAAGTAGATACCCATTAGTTACCACTTAAAAATTCACAATCGTGATGTTGTTGCTTGTATAATAATAATGTTACGAGCTTGAGGTTCGTGACAATAAAAATTGCCGATAGAATTACCTAAATTAACACTTTAATTTTCTTTACAAAAATTAAAACTTAAAACACTAATAATTAAGCACACTGATTCACTTTATTTCGCTCCGAAGCTTCGCTTGTCTCGCCAACTTCAATACTTCCCCGATCGCGTATTGCAGCGCTTTTATATAGGGCTCTTCCAAGAAAACATCCAGAATGTTCCAGAATATTCGAGTAAATACGCGCGTCAACCGACCAAGCGAAGAAAGTTCGAGTGTAGAGCTTATAGAAAGTTTAGTTCTTCAATTTGATACTAGATGTCGCTGTCGGTTAAAAAATTGGTCATGTCATTTTCTGGAAAGCTCTCTCCTCGCTCTGATACACGACACAAGATGGCGCTAGTGCCATGAGATGAGATGTCAAATTAGCCGCGCAACACTGCCCCCTCCTAAGACATGCTCGTCCCGAGCATTATCGGCCCTATAATAACGCGCCAGGCGATCCACATGGACGATCTTAGGAGTGCCTCTTGCGCCTTTCTGTATCCGGTAGGTTAAATCGCTGATCCTGGTCACAATCCGGTACGGGCCGTCCCATTTAGCTTGAAGCTTAGGAGATTTCCCTTTGCTGCGGACTGGATTGTGCAACCACACTAGCGAACCTTCGTCCAACCCTTTGTTGTTCATTTTGCGGTCATACCGGGTTTTCATCTTTTCAGACTTTTGCTGGCCCGATTGTCTTACGTGCTCGTAAATGTCATTCATTTTGTTCCGCAAGTCATTTGCATAATCGGTTATACTGCGTGGGGCATCAGGTGGTATTCCGGTGATCAGGTCTGCAGGCAGCCGTAATTCTCTTCCAAAGTTTGCGAAAGATGGTGTCACTGCTGTACTTTCGTGAACAGCGCTTCGATATGACAACAAAAATGGTTGTATGTGCTTGTCCCAATCTCATTGCCGATTGTCTACAACTTTTGCTAGGTACCTCTCCAATGTCTGATTAAATCGTTCTACCATTCCATCAGATTGCGGGTGATAAGAAGTCGTTCTTGTTTTATGAGTACCCATAACTCGGCAAGTTTCCTGGAATATTTGAGACTCAAAATTCCTTCCTTGATCGCTGTGAATCTCTAAAGGTACTCCAAAACGACAGAAGACTTCATGAACTAGCTTATCAGCAACTGTCGAAGATTCTTGATTTGGAATGGCGAAGACTTCTGGCCACGTAGTGAAGTAATCTATCATAACCATGAAATACTTGTTACCGCTTTCACTCTCCGGAAACGGTCCCGCCACGTCAATGGCTATTCTCTCCCATGGTGCACCAATATTGTACAACTTCAATGCACCTCTACTACGAGTCTGAGGTCCCTTTACAGCCGCACAACTTGTACATTTGCGATACCAGTCCTCGACAACATTTCGACAGTGGACCCAGTAAAACCGTTCTCGGATCTTCAGTAGAGTTCGTTTAACTCCCAGATGGCCTCCTGAACAATAATTATGGTACAGCTGTAGAACATCCGGTACTTTAGCTTTAAGGACAACCATTTGCAAATGACAGCTGTCTCCCCGAACATTTTCCCATTTACGACACAGAACTCCATCCTGAAGCAGCAAGCTGTCCCACTGGGCCCAATAGCTTTTAGTGGTCGAACTCATCGCTGAGACGTCACTCCACTTGGGCTTGGGAGCACTGGCCTTTATCTATTCCAGAATCGGCTTGATGTCCAGATCTTCCTGCTGCGCATGTAGTAAGTTGTCCTTCCACTCGTTGCTGAGGTGGTCTGCCCTGAGCATCCTCACGGATACCACTTCCTTACTCTCTTGCCAAGTACAATGTTTACAATCTTCAGGACAAGGTCTTCTTGACAATGCATCTGCGTTGCTATGAGATTTCCCGCTGCGATGTTCGATCTCAAAGTCGTATTCCTGTAGTAGTTCAATCCACCTCGCAACTTGTCCTCCTGGGTTTTTAAACTGCAATAGCCAGTTTAGTGCAGCATGGTCAGTTCGTAAGTGAAATTTTCATCCCAGAAGATATTTGCTAAAATGTTGCAACGACTTTACAACAGCTAGCAATTCGCGTCTTGTGACACAATAGTTCCTTTCCGGTTTTGACAACGACTTGCTGAAGTACGCTATCACGACCTCTTGGTTACCATTCCGTTGAGACAACACACCGCCAAGTCCTATATCACTTGCGTCTGTGTCAACTATAAATTCTTTGCTGGCATCAGGGTATCCCAAAATAGGTGTTTTGCACAGACGGTCCTTGAGCGCCTGGAATGCGATAATGCAACTTTCATCCCAGTAGAAATGTCACTTCTCCTCGGTTAGCTTGTGGCAGAGGTTTGGCTATATCTGCAAAGTTCTTCACAAATCGCCGATAATAGGAGCACAAACCCAAAAATGCTCTAACCTGCGTCTTGTCTTTTGGAACCGGCCAATCCTTGACAGCGGCGATTTTCTCCGGATCTGTACGGATACCTTCTTCCGACACTACATAAACCAAAAAGTTGACTTGCCGTTTGAATAGTGAACATTTCTTCGGACTCAACTTGAGGTTGGCACTCTGAATCTTCTTGAGCACGCGTTCCAGATTCTGAAGGTGTTCCTCAAACGTACTGCACATGATGATAATGTCATTCAAGGAGACCAGACAGGCATCGCCAATAAGCCCAGTAAGTACAAGCTCCATCAGCCTTTCAAACGTTGCTGGAGCATTGCGCAACCCAAACGGCATTGCTTTGAATTGCTACAGACCCTTTCCCGTCGAGAACGCAGTTTTCTCCTTGTCTTTAGGGTCAATTTCAACTTGCCAGTAGCCACTTTTTAGATCTAGCGTGCTAAACCACTTTATTCCTGTAAGCATGTCCAGCGTGTCATCGATTCTGGGCAAGGGATAGCTGTCCTTCTTCGTAACGTCGTTCAGCCGGCGGTAGTCAACACAAAACCGCATGCTGCCATCCTTCTTCTTTACCAGCACCAAGGGCGAACACCATGGACTAGAGGAAGGTTCAATAACACCATCCTTTACCATTCCTTCAATCATGGTTTCCACTTCCCTTTCACGTGCTACCGGCAATCTTCTTGGCCGCTGACGGATAGGCAATTCTTCTCCTGTGTTTATTTTGTGTTGAACTAAGCCAGTCTTTCCTATGTCAGTTTCGTTTGATGAGAATACATCGGCATACTTGAGTAACAACTTCTCCGCCTTGACCATTTCGTTCGGGGAGAGAACGCTGTGACAGTCTTCCAAAAGTGTGGTCACTCTCGTTTCAGAATCCTTGCTGGGGGTCCCACTCGATATATATTGGCACCGACGTAACCAATCCACTTCCTCACAAGTGCCAACCAGCGTGCCTCTTTCTATAATCTGTTCCCGGTCACAAAGGTTCAGCACACGTACTCCTGAGATGTCAGTGGTTCTTACCAAGGTTCGAGCTACTTTCCATGGAAGGTCATTATTCATCCTTTCCACAAGTACACAACGGTGAGCTTGCCCAGCGTTTCGAGGGAGACTAACCGGAACAATCGTTTCATATCTCGGCGGAAGAACAATCTTCTTAATGCTGTACACGTTCACTGGTAACGCACCTTCCATAAAAAGTTCCTCCTGTCCACATTTCAAAACACCCTGCTTAACGTCGATCTCACAAAAATTATTCCTCAAGTCTAGGCCTAGGATGCAGTCGTCCATTATATCAGTCACGATGACATTATGAAGGTAGATCACGTTGCATAGTTTCAACTCCATCTCCTTCTCTCCACGGATGGGTATACGCTGACCGGTGGCTGTTACCAAATTAATGCGTTCTCGGTTGTATGCGGAGTCCCCAAGAAACTGACTTTTAAGTTGGGAACTAACTACTGTACGAGAGGCTCCAGTGTCTATGGTCAGTTTACACGGCATTCCGTTGACTTCGCCCTTGATGATTAGACTGTTCCCATCATGGGTTTGGAAAATCGAAATCCTTGGGGCTCTCTTAACATCAGCCAGCACCCGCCCCGCAGTTCTGGCTTTTACTCGTTTCCCTGGTGCTGCTAGGCGGTGCTGTTGGCCGCACTACCCTCTTGAGATCGTTCAACTTCCCTTTCTAGGGTTCGCTTAGGGCAGCTGGATCAAAGATGGCCCTTTTCCCAACAGCCATAGCACCTAGGGCTGTGTCCTCTGTTGCGGTCGCGAACTGTAGCTACTGCAACCTCCCTGACGCGATGGGAACGATGATCCTGCCGCACGGCTTCCACCTTCAGTGCATGGGCCAAGGCGTCCTTAAGCGTCTCGTGGTGCCCAAGCCTCACAGCAGCTCTGACTTCCAGGTCGCGGATGCCGTCGATGAATGTCTGCACCAGGTTCCCTTCAATGAGTGCAGGTACAGACCGGTATGCTTTTCGCACCAGCTTCTCCACCTCTAGAGCCCACTGCTGCAGGTTTTCGTTGATGCGCTGCACGCAATCTTTAAGCTGCGCACGAAAGACGTGTTCCAGGTGAGCGTCGCCATATCTCGCCTCCAATGCCTCAAGGAGTTGCTCTTAAGTCACTTCCTCCCCGAGAGCTTCCAGAACTGTTAAGGCCTAGTGTGAGAGCGATCATGGCCTGACTTTTATTCCAGCCGTTCGCCTTCATAACAGCCTCGAACTGGATTTTTTAGGCTGACCAGGAAGAAGTCCTGTCGAACGGTGGCACTTTGAACTCACGTAGCGAAGGTGTAGTAGCTACTACGGGAGCTGTAGTTCCATCACCCAGTTTGAGGTCGTCCAGAGTTTTCTTCACGTCAGCCACCATGTAATCAACCCGATTGTTCACTTGGTCGATTTGGGTTATAACTTCCTTGATTTGGGTTTCAGCTTCCAACAGGTGGTTGTCATGTTGAGCAACCCTATCCTTCACCTCCCTTATCTCTTTCCCAAAGGTAGCATGAAGGTCCTTCATGAGGAGCATCTGCTCTTCCGACCGACGAGCCTGTTCCGCCTGCTGATCTTCCAACCGACGGGCCTGTTCCTCCTGTCGGCGGGCCTGTTCCTCTTGTCGGCGGGCCTGTTCATCCTGTCCGCCCCGCAGCTACTCTTCCAACCGACGGACCTGTTCCTCCTGTCGGTGAGCCTGTTCCTCCTGCTGCTCTTTCAACCAACGGGCCTGCTCCTGCAGCATCACCATCAGAGCACCTAAATCAGGTGCTGCTGATGTAGGAGCTACTGACGGACCCGCAGCCGGCGGCTGGCCCTCCGACGTCTGCGGCGTTGCACCACCAAATCTTCTTTGGTCCGTCTCCTGCTGGCGTTGACTTCGGGTACGGACACCCTCCGTTTCCTCCTTAGGTAAAATCAGCATGATTTTATCCAACTTCTGACACCAATTGTTACGAGCTTGAGGTTCGTGACAATAAAAATTGCCGATAGAATTACCTAAATTAACACTTTAATTTTCTTTACACAAATCAAAACTTAAAACACTAATAATTAAGCATACTGATTCACTTTATTTCGCTCCGAAGCTTCGCTTGTCTCGCCAACTTCAATACTTCCCCGACCGCGTATTGCAGCGCCTTTATATAGGGCTCTTCCACGAAAACATCCAGAATATTCCAAAATATTCGAGTAAATACGCGCGCCAACCGACCAAGCGAAGAAAGTTCGAGTGTAGAGCTTCTAGAAAGTTTAGTTCTTCAATTTGATACTATATGTCGCTGTCGATTAAAAAATTTGTCATGTCATTTTCTGGAAAGCTCTCTCCTCGCTCTGTTACCAGACACTAGATGGCGCTAGTGCCATGAGATGAGATATCAACTTAGCCGCGCAACAATAATAATAATAATGTACTCCAGACCGAATTCCGGCCAAGGCGGCCTGCATCAACGGCTCTAAGTGTTTTCCGAGGCACGGGGGTATGACACCGCCAACTTTCTGATTCCGGGTAACTAATGAGAATTTCTTGTCGGAAAAACACAATAATTAATTTTTTGGCCCAACCTGGGATTCAAACCCAGGACATCATGATCAGCAGTTGCACTACTACAACCACTAGACTAACGAGGCTGTCAAGTCAAGTCTTGTATAATATTGTGTGTATAAATGCTTATAACGAAGTGTCTAAAGTAGTGTTAACTAAGTTTTAATCATGCTGTTAACTTACATGACTCGAAGATTGTGTACAAAGTTGTTTGTACGATAGTAGCGTGTTTAATTTGATAATAACTTGAATCACGAAGCTAAAATTACTTACATTTTATTACATAGAAAAATCTTTAATCCAGAACTACTTATAATAATGCAAATTTTATCTCATGGGCTTAGTTTTGCTGATTGCATAGTAGCAATGGACAAAGTCTACATAGAAAAATCAAAAGTAAAAATAAACTAAAATATGTCTACTACTTTAGTTGTTTGAGCGGACATGAGCAGTTTTTGGAGCAGAGAACATTTAGTCGCGATGTCTATGCGATACAGATATTGACTTGTTAGTGGTTTTAACATGTCCTTGAACTAATTTCACAGACATGTAGATTTCACAATGTTTTTCTTCACCAGCGAGCATAAGGTAAATCAGCAGTAAAATAGTAATCAGTAATTTCATTGGTGCTGGTAGGCTAAAACTTGGTCTTGTACTGTTACATTTTAAGACAAGCGTTATCTCGCCTACTGCGGCTCTAAACTTTATAATACTCTATTATAAGGGACATGTTCAAATTCAGGTTAAGTATAAATGTTTCGAAGAGGAAGGAGGGAGACGAGTAGTGCAGAAAAGCATTTCAAGAATTTGAGAGTATCGTATTCATGATATAGATACGTTAGCTGTTACATTTATTGTCACAAGTGTTGCTATTGTGTAGTGATGGCCCTCAATACTGATAACAGTAGTAATTGTAAGAATATTTTTATAAATATTTTGCCAATTAGAAAGCTCTTGAGAATTTGATAAAATATTGTGTCATTCTTACAATTAAATGAATTTTAAAAATTAAATCTTGACCAAAATACCACCTTTTAAGTAGATTATACTGTTAAGCGCGTAATTCGACGTCACTAGCGCCATCTAGTCTCGAACCGAAGAACTAAACTTCTTGAAATTGAAACTCGAAATCTCGGAACCTTGCGCGTGTTTACTTCAATATTCTGGATATTTCGGTGCTAATTTATATTTATAGGCGCTGCAAGATGCGATCGGGCTGTATTGAATTTGGCGAGACAAGCAAAGCTTCGGAGCGAAATAAAGTGAATCAGTGTGATTAATTTTTAATGTTTTAAGTTTTAATTGGTGTAAAGAAAATTAAAGTGTTAATTTAGGTAATTCTATCGGCAATTTTTATTGTCACGAACCTCAAGCTCGTAACAATTGGTGTCAGAAGTGGGATAAAATCATGCCGATTTTATCTAAGGAGGAAACGGAGGGTGCCCGTACCCGAAGTCAACGCCAGCGGGAGACGGACCAAAGAAGATTTGGTGGTGCAACGCCGCAGACGTCGGAGGGCCAGCCACCGGCTGCAGGCCCGTCGGTAGCTCCTACATCTGCATCACCTGACTTAGGTGCTCTGATGGCGATGCTACCGGTGCAGCTGCAGCGCAAACGAGAGGAATAGGCCCGTCTGTTGAAAGAGCAGCAGGAGGAACAGGCTCGCCGACAGGAGGAACAGGTCCGTTGGTTAGAAGAGCAGCTCAAACGTGATAGGGAAGAGCAGATGCTTCTCATGAAGGACCTTCACGCTACCTTCGGGAAAGAGACAAGGGAGGGGAAGGATAAGGTTGCTCAACATGATAACCGCCTGTCGGAAGCCGAGACCCAAATCAACCAAGTTAAGAAAACGCTGGATGAACTCAAACTTGGGGATGGAACTACAGCTCCCGTAGTAGCTACTACACCTTCGCTACGTGGGTTCAAAGTGCCACCGTTCGACGGGACTTCTTCCTGGTCAGCCTACAAAATCCAGTTCGAGGCTGTTACGAAGGCGAACGGTTGGAATAAAAGTCAGGCCATGACTGCTCTCACACTAGGCCTGCGCGACCAGGCCTTAACAGTTCTGGAAGCTCTCGGTGAGGAAGTGACTTATGGGCAACTCCTTGAGGCATTGGAGACGAGATAAGGCGACGCTCACCGGGAACATGTCTTTTGGGCGCAGCTTAAAGATCGCGTGCAGCGCATTAACGAAAACCTGCAGCAGTGGGCTCTAGAGGTGGAGAAGCTGGTGCGAAAAGCATACCGGTCTGTACCTGCACTCATTGAAGGGAACCTGGTGCAGACATTCATCGACGGCATCCGCGACCTGGAAGTCAGAGCTGCTGTGAGGCTTCGGCACCACGAGGCGCTTAAGGACGCCTTGGCCCATGCACTGGAGATGGAAGCCATGCGGCAGGATCATCGTTCCCATCGCGTCAGGGAGGTTGCAGCAGCTACAGTTCGCGACCGCCACAGAGGATACAGCCCTAGGTGCTATGGCTGTGGGGAAAAGGGCCATCTTCGATCCAGCTGCCCTAAGCGAAACGTGGAAAGGAGAGTTGATCGATCTCGAGAGGGTAGTGCAGCTAACGGCACCGCCTGGCGGTGGCAGGATCGTCGTTCCCCTCGCACTAGGGAGGTTGCAGCAGTTACGGTACGCGATCACAATAAAGGATACAGCCCTAGGTGCTATGGCTGTGGGGAAAGGGGCCATCTTCGATCCAGCTGCCCTAAGTGAACCCTAGAAAGGGAAGGTGAACGATCTCAGAGGGGAAGTGCGGCAATCGTCACCGCCCAGCATCAGTCGAGATACGACTTTGAGATCGAACATCGCAGCGGGAAATCTCATGGCAACGCAGATGCATTGTCAAGAAGACCTTGTCCTTAAGATTGCAAACATTGTACTAGGCAAGAGAGTAAGGAAGTGGTATCCGTGAGGATGCTCAGGGCAGACCACCTCAGCAACGAGTGGAAGGACAGCTTACTACATGCACAGCAGGAAGATCCGGACATCAAGCCGATTCTGGAATGGATAAAGGCCAGTGCTCCCAAGCCCAAGTGGAGTGACGTCTCAGCCATGAGTTCGACCACTAAAAGCTATTGGGCCCAGTGGGACAGCTTGCTGCTTCAGGATGAAGTTCTGTGTCGTAAATGGGAAAATGTTCGGGGAGACAGCTGTCATTTGCAAATGGTTGTCCCTAAAGCTAAAGTACCGGATATTCTACAGCTGTACCATAATTATTGTTCAGGAGGCCATCTGGGAGTTAAACGAACTCTACTGAAGATCCGAGAACGGTTTTACTGGGTCCACTGTCGAAGCGATGTCGAGTACTGGTGTCGCAAATGTACAAGTTTTGCGGCTGTAAAGGGACCTCAGACTCGTAGTAGAGGTGCATTGAAGTTGTACAATATTGGTGCACCATGGGAGAGAATAGCCATTGACGTGGCGGGACCGTTTCCGGAGAGTGAAAGCGGTAACAAGTATTTCATGGTTGTGATGGATTACTTCACTAAGTGGCCAGAAGTCTTCGCCATTCCAAATCAAGAATCTTCGACAGTTGCTGATAAGCTAGTTCATGAAGTCTTCTGTCGTTTTGGAGTACCTTTAGAGATTCACAGCGATCAAGGAAGGAATTTTGAGTCTCAAATATTCCAGGAAACTTGCCGAGTTATGGGTACTCATAAAACAAGAACGACTTCTTATCACCCGCAATCTGATGGAATGGTAGAACGATTTAATCAGACATTGGAGAGTTACCTAGCAAAATTTGTAGACAATCGGCAACGAGATTGGGACAAGCACATACAACCGTTTTTGTTGTCATATCGAAGCGCTGTTCACGAAAGTACAGCAGTAACACCAGCTTTCGCGAACTTTGGAAGAGAATTACGGCTGCCTGCAGACCTGATCACCGGAATACCACCTGATGCTCCACGCAGTATAACCGATTATGCAAATGACTTGCGGAACAAAATTAATGACGTTTATGAGCACGTCAGACAATCGGCCCAGCAAATGTCTGAAAAGATGGAAACCCGGTACGATCGCAAAATTAACAACAAAGGGTTCGACGAAGGTTCGCTAGTGTGGTTGCACAATCCAGTCCGCAGCAAAGGGAAATCTCCTAAGCTTCAAGCTAAATGGGACGGCCCGTACCGGATTGTGACCAGGATCAACGATGTAACCTACCGGATACAGAAAGCCGCAAGAGGGACTCCTAAGATCGTCCATGTGGATTGCCTGGCGCGTTATTATGGGGCCGATAATGCTCGGGACGAGCATGTCTTAGGAGGGAGCAGTGTCACGCGCGTAAGTCGACGTTACTAGCGCCATCTAGTCTCAAACCGAAGAACTAACCTTCTTGAAATTGAAACTCGAAATCTCGGTACCTTGCGCGTGTTTACTTGAATATTCTGGATATTTCGGTGCTAATTTGTATTTATAGGCGCTGCAAGATGCGATCAGGCTGTATTGAATTTGGCGAGACAAGCGAAGCTAAATAGAGTGAATAGGTGTGATTAATTTTTAGTGTTTTAAGTTTTAATTGGTGTAAAGAAAATTAAAGTGTTAATTTAGGTAATTCTATCGGCAATTTTTATTGTCACGAACCTCAAGCTCGTAACAATACATACACATGTGTTAGTTTATACATACACAAGTAATTTTTTAGCTTCATTGTCACTAATAACTCTTGAAGAAGTGGTAAATAGTTTCATGATTTGCACGCAAATCTAAAGAAATTTATTTTTTACACACTATATAAGCAAGAGCTATGAAGACAATTATCCCACTTGATCGTAAGTGGCAAGTTACCCGAAGATGGTAAAGTGCACTGAATTCGTTTTACAAAAAAAACTCTCATGCACATAGTATCGCCTGATTTAATTAAATACTGACTCTTTAAAATTTTAACATTTCATTATTTTATTAAAGTATCATCAATATAAAACACTAAATCGTTAAAACTCAATAACAAAAACTGTGCATAATCAATTTGCAATCTTAAATAGCTTGTAGTCTGTTTATCTTTAATTGATTCTACGAAAAATTATCCAATTCGTTAAGCTCTGTCTTATTTACTTTCAATTTCTTTTCAAGGATTTTAATTGATTCAAATGTTTTGTAATAGTTGTGTAAAAATGTATGTCGTTAAACATTTCATTATTGTAACAGCTGCCGTTTTGTTGCGGTGTAAGAGAATCTATAACTAAATCTCGTACCATGAATGTCGTAATAGGTATCACTATAATGAATGCCTCAACTGTGACAGAAGTAACAGCCTAGATCTCATGGCTTCAGTTATAACCGTCTCTTTTACGCCAGACGTAAAGTATCTAGACATGCGGTAGTATGCAGGGTCAAAGGTGCCCACACCTAGTACAAGGATTGCTAGGCCACTTGCTATGTGTGAAGGTTAAGAAATGCTTTCTGCAACAGAAGAGGTGACATCCCATAATTACCTCTTACGAAACCGTCCCATTTATCTCCAAAACATTGATGCTCCTCCCCGTTGCTTGTCTGGGTATTTTTTTTCATGTATACGCTGATACAGGAGGGTACCTGCCATATATCAAAAGGTTATAACGTCTGTCTGACCTTAACTTTACCAATACAAACTCTACACACACGATAACATTACGATTATTACTTACACACGAAGTAAGATTATTGATAATCTATTGTTATCCTTTGATCGACACATACACAGCTATTCGAGAATGTTCCACTAGGCTTACATTTTACAAGAGATTGTTTACACCCACCTTTGCAAGCCAGTAAGTATAGAGTCCCATCATTGAAACTATTGAATCATATACTATGCAACGCGATAGATTCACATCCTAGCTGTATTTTTACTACAGCACGAATGGGGAAAAACCATATCCTAGCAGAATACAAGCCTTAAAAATCAGCATAATTTGTTTCTGTTTCGTATGGTAAGTGTAGAGAACTGGAGATTAGATTGACGCGTATTTATCGTAACAGAATAAAACAGCAGGTTGGTACTATTGTGTACAAATCTAAAAAAATCCTCTTATATGGACGACCAATGTGTAACTACACTTACCTACCTATGTAACTAGTACACTTAGTATAGTACCTATATAACTGAATTGTAGTCAGTGACGATCGGGCCGGCACTGTTGTTACATAGGTAGGTAAGTGTAGTTACATCACTACCCCCAAAAACGCGTTATCAAGGATAGAGACCGTAACTTGTTCGACCGTGTTAGATTATGCAGCAGTCAGCAGTGCACAAAATAACGACGAGCATCTAGGTAGTCTACGCAATTCTAATAAGTGGAATTTTAAACAGATATGTATTCCTGGCAGCGACTTACCCGTTTGGTGTGAAATGTCTACCAATCGGGCGAAGCCATATTTACCGGATCGATTTAGACGCTTAGCTTTCGACTCTGTTCATAGTCTTAGCCACCCCGGAATCCGTACCTCGCGTAAGCTAATGAGTGACAGATTTTTCTGGGTTAATATGAACAAGGACGTAGGTAAATGGGCCAAGTCATACGTTGCATGTCAACGTGCTAAAGTTTATAGGCATAATACATCGTAACTAGGGAGCTTTCCTTTGACTGAAAGATTTTCCCACATTCATGTCAATATAGTTGGCCCACTTAGTATTTCCTTACAAGACTATAGGTATCTGGTTACAATAATAGATCGACAGACCGGTTGGCCAGAGGCATTTCCAGTAAGAGATATATCTGCGGAAACGGTTTCTAAGGTTATTTTCGAGGGATGGATTTCGCGTTTTGGCTGCCCCGTTCAGCTTACCAGCGACCAAGGCAGACAATTTGAAAGCAATGTTTTTCAAAATTTAATAAAATATTTAGGTGTTTATAAAACCAGGACTACCCCGTACCACCCACAGAGCAATGGGCTGGTTGAGAGGTGGCATAGATCCCTTAAGGCCGCGCTTATGGCCAGGTTGGATTCTAAGACTTGGGTTGAGGAACTGCCTATAGTTTTGTTAGGCCTGCGAGCAGTTCCGCGTTCAGACACGGGCGTTAGTGCCGCCGAATTAACATACGGTCAGTCTCTAAGGCTTCCCGGAGATTTTTTTGGTGATAAATGTAATTCTAAAATTTTAAATCACAGTGGATATGTCGAACGTTTACGAAAAATGATAAGCGAGCTGAAATCTAAGCCTACGGCACATAAGGACTCTCGTACAGTATTTGTTCATAGCGATTTAAATAGCTGCACGCACGTTTTTGTTAGGAGTGACCTCATACGGAAATCATTACAACCTCCATACGAGGGGCATTTCAAAATTTTGGAACGAAAAGGAAAAGTTTTCCTAATACAAATGCCCGGTAGAGATGTATTTCTATCCGTAGATAGGCTTAAACCTGCTTATATTAGTGATAGCCAAAATGTAAAAAACGTAGGTAATAGTAGTGATAAGGACATTTCTTTAAGAGATGGTAATATTAACATAAGCGGAGCGGATACAGTTGATCGCCCGCTCAGCTACACCACGCGTAGCGGCCGTATTTCAAAGAAGCCCGTACGTTTCAATTTATAATTTACATAAGTCTACTCAATAAATATTATTTAGCGTTATTAGAATAATTAGTTCTTGTCGGCGCTGACTTTCGTGTAGTACATACGTACATTCTCCTAATAAACAAACTATTATTTTAATATTAAATAATGGGTAACACGGTGAATAAGGATGAGGTAGTTATCGCACAGTCTGAAGCAGCAATGAAAGAGACAATAGTGCGATCGTATATTGGTTGGGCTGTTGCGATTTTGGTGATAACCGTTATGATCCTGTATTTTTTCTGCCGTTACGGGACGGCTCAGGTTAAGAAGTGGGTGTGGAAGCAGGTGGGGTTCGTGCAGGAACAAGCCTTGCAAATGACTCAAGCTACCAGAGCCAGCTTCCGAAGAGCTCACGGCTCGCCCAAATCGCCGACTAAAATAGAAATATGGTAACGGGTTGCGTTAAATGGTGTTTGGCGATATCAGACGTACTGTTTCGTTTATCTAGCTTGTAAGTAGTGTTTAAGAGAATATGCCCTAACAATTTAAGCAGATTCAAAACCTGTATTATAATACTGGTGGCAAATAATTTTTTTTTTACTGAAATGAATTAAAATGTGTAATATAATATACCTATGTTTTAACGTTTATCATTGCAACTCACTGTTGTTGTTAAATGCATGTAAGTCGAGCGTTGATAGCTACTGACGCATCAAATGTAAATCTCAGTATTAAGACATATGATACCAAGTGTTTGTGCATTACGAGTGATAAGCAGTACGTTGTCACCCGGTTCTGCCTATACCTTATTGTTTGTATATCCAAATTTAATTGTATCTTAAAATAATTTTCTTTTTTTGGGGGGGGGGGAGGTAGTGATGTAACTACACTTACCTACCTATGTAACTAGTACACTTAGTATATATAGTACCTATATAACTGAATTGTAGCCATTCCGCCTGAAGCATCGCTTCCGAGCGGTCGCATCCAGGTAGTCCTCGCTTTCGTCCCTGTACGGTAGTGCTCTCTCGCTCTCGCGCCTCCGCTGTCCTGCTCGCGCTATACAGCGTCGACGCGTTACTCACTCCGCCGATGGCATCGTTCCCGAACGGTCGCCTCCAGGTGGTCCGCGCTCTCGTACGGTACGGTAGTGCTGTCTTGCTCTCGCGCCTCCGCTGTCCAGCTCACGCTGAACAGCGTTGAGGCTGGTGAGTCACTTTCACGCTAACAGTTCTTGCCCCCCTGTCTTCGGGCAGGGAGATCTGACTGACCTCCACTTTAACATTTTTTTTTTACGTGTATTGTCTCTTTTATTTTCTTGTTGTTCTTGCATTATTATTACGTGTATATTGTCTCGTAATACGTCTCGCGTTCAAGTCCCTGTTCTACCAAGAACAGGGACCCGTCCCAACCGTTACCAGCTTAACTCTTCTGCCCCAAAATGGCCACATACAGCTTAACTGAGTCCCTCGCTGCCCTCATAAACCAATATGGTTTAGATAACAATGAGACGGTCCTCGCCGCCATCGCCAACATCGCCCCCCACCCCCTGCCCCTCAGGCACACCATCCGCCGCCAGTAATCGCGACATACCTCGAAACGAGGAACTCTTTTGCCCCCCTAGAGTCTTTTGCCCCCTTAGAAATTGAGTACGCATGCTCCGAGTCCTCGGCGCCGACCTCCCGGAAGAGGTCCGCCACCACTTCAGGCTCCAGTTCATCGGAGTCTTATGACTCCGACGGAACTGGGGAGTCTACATTCACCACAGTGAATTCCAAGCGTAACGGTAAGCACGCCGCGTTAAAACGCACCCCCCCTATCTCAGCGGCCTCTGCCGCTCCTACAACCTCCGCAGCCCCCGCCGCTGCCGCCGTCCCACTTATATCACTAGACATCCCCACACCGTCCAAACCAGCCTCTCGTTGTGCTCCAGTCCTTGCCAAGAAGCAAGTCCCACCCCCTGTCTTCCTAAGAGACAAGGCAAAATTTACTCAACTGTCGAAAACCTGCTACGACGCAGGAATCAAGTACGACCATGCCATCAACCTAGGCGAATCTATCAAAATCGTCCCAAACTCCATTGAAGACTTCCGAAAACTCACCAGGCTTTTCACAGCCGAACGTGTTTCTTATCACACTTACGCTCTCCCGGAAGAGCGCAAAGTCAGGGCCGTCATCCGAGACGTCCCTTTCGAATTCTCCAACGAGGAAATCCTTGAGGACCTTAAGTCACAAGGCTTCCCCGTAGAAGCCGTGCACAAAATGCACAGTAGAACGGGCAAGAGGTTCAACCTAGCCCTAGTCATCCTATCCAACGTGCCGGAGGCAAAAGCCATCTTCCGGCAGGTACGCACAGTGTGTGGCCTGTCAAGGGTGAAGGTAGAGCCCCCACATAGGCGCGGATTCCCGGCGCAGTGCCACCGCTGCCAACTATATGGTCATGCGGCGGCCAATTGCTCCGCCCCACCCAGGTGCGTTAAGTGCCTCGAACCTCATAACACTAAAGAGTGCCCCCGGTCCAAAGACGCCGAATCCCCACCCGCATGTGTCCTGTGCAAACAGACAGGCCACCCGGCTAACTATAGAGGTTGCCCCTGCGCACCTCAACCTCGCCCCAGTAGGCAAGCTCCACCGCCGGTCAATGACCGCTCATTCCCGGCCCTCCACCAATGGCCCCGTCAGGGCCTTTCTCAGCCCATCCAGGGCTTCTCTCGGTCCTCTCAGGGTCCCCCTAGGACCCTCAGGGTATAATTCAGTCCCCTCCGGGCTTCTCCAAGCCTATGCAGCCTTCAGTCTTTCCCTGGGGCCCCAAAAAGGCAGACCCACCGCGGACAACCTCCTACTCCCATGAATCAGAGCCCACAGCTGATGACTATAATACACTGTATTCCACTATTAGGAATATTGACATTAGGGAAATCACGGTAGTAGCACGCAAACTGCGCACTGCGAAGTCCCTCCAAGAACGTCTCCTCGCTCTTGCAGAGCATAATAATCTTCTGTTAGCGTTGTAAGTTAAGTTAACTTAATTAACTTAACTTCAATGACAGAGCAGATTGCTCTACCAAAATCTCACGGTCGTATCAAACCTAAGGGTTTATCGCTTGTATCATTTAACATTCGCGGTTTGCAAAATAACCTCCCAGAGCTTAAGCTCTTTCTTCGGAATCGTGAAGCCGATTTACTCCTCCTACAGGAAACTAATCTCAAAACTAAGGACAGTAAAGGCCTTTCTATTAAAAACTTCTCTTTTCTTCGTAACGACAGACCCAACGTCCGAGGCGGCGGAACGGCCATCTATTACAAGAAGACACTTCATTGCTCGCCCATTTCTACTCAGCAGCTTACCAACATGGAAGCCACGGTATGCAGGCTAGCTATGACTAGACATCAGTCCATCCTCATAGCCTCCTGTTACTTCCCTTCAGGAACCCATCCCCTCAAAAAAGATTTTGAGGCCATTTTATCTTTAGGCAATTCAGTCATTATGTTTGGAGATTTTAACTCCAAGCATACTGAATGGACATGCCGTACTACGTCCCCTAGTGGCAAGATACTGCTCGATATCACGCAGTCTCTTGATATTACCGTCCATAGTCCCCTCGGTGTTACTCACTTTCCCGATAACACCGATCACGCCCCCGATGTACTAGATTTTGCGTTACTCCAAGGAGTTTCTCTCAACCTCAGAGCAATCGAGACACTAGATGATCTAGGATCCGATCACCGACCGGTCTCCCTCATTCTTGGCAATCAGCCACCTCCCCCAACACACACGAAAACCTTCACTAACTGGAAGGGATTCAAGGAGTCCCTAGCTAAAGCTCTGGACTCACAGGACTCTACCATCTCCCTACCGTCGGACGTAGACAGTCCCGAAAAAATCGACACAGCGGTCGATTCACCCTCCACCCTTATTAAATCCTCCCTTAAGGAGAACGAAAGGGTCGTCCCGGTTGCTAACAATAGTGGGCTTCCCCTACATATTAGCAACCTATTAAAAGCCAAAAACGCTGCTTTCCGGAGAGCAGCAAAATATCCCACCCCCGAATATAGGCGCGCGGCCAATCGTCTTCAACGAGAACTCCGTTTCCACCTCTCTGAATTTCGAGACCTCGAAAAGAGTAAACTCACGGAGAATATCTCTCCATCTCATACAGCGTACTATCAGATGGCCAGAGCCCTCCGCATAGACGCTATCACCCACACTCCCCCTCTCTTCCGTCCCGACGACACGGTTGCCTTCGAGGACGAGGAAAAGGCTGAGTGCTTTGCAGATAGCATTGCCGCACAATGCTCCCCTAGCTCTCAACCCGTCGACCCCTCACACGTCCAGGCAGTGGAGGATGAGGTCCGCCGCCGGAACTCACCCCCTACGGCCTCTGAACCTATCTCTGTGTCCAATGATGAGATTTCATCCCTCATCAAAGGACTTAAGCCTAAAAAGGCTCCGGGCGCGGAATGGCATCTCCAACCAAGCCCTAAAACACTTTCCTGAGCAGGTGATAACCTTTTTATCTATTATCTTCAACGCCTGCTTCAACCTTAGTTACTTTTCCACTACGTGGAAAGAGGCAACTGTGATTGGAATTCCCAAGCCAGGCAAGCCTCTAAACCTCTCCTCCCCAGTTATCGCCCCATTAGCCTCCTCAAGGCAATGGGCAAGCTCTTCGAAAGAGTCATCCAAACACGTATGAGGCGCTATCTGTTTCCCACAGACGGTGACCCTCTTATCATTCCCCATCAATTCGGTTTCCGAACGCAACACTCATGTCCCCAACAAGTCCACCGTATTGTGGAATATATCCTCAGCGGTTTTATCCTCGTCGTCATAAGACCATCGCGGTCTTTTTCGACATAGCTTAAGCCTTCGATAAAGTCTGGCATACAGGCCTTATCTACAAACTCTACAAAATAGGTCTCCACGATCGTCTAGTACGTCTCGTGGCCTCTTACTTAAAGTATCGTACCTTTCGTTTTAGACACGAAGGCACGCTATCTTCACAGCGAACTATCAAAGTTGGTGTCCCTCAGGGCTCAGTACTTGTTCCTCTGCTGTACATCCTGTTCACCAACGACATTCCCATCCCGTCGAAAGGTGTTCAGCTCTCCCTCTTCGCAGACGAAACTGCTATCTACTGCAAAGGTATCTCACTATCCTTCATACGGAACAAGATTCAAAAGTCAGTTGATGACCTAGGAGCTTGGTTCAAAAAATGGCGCATCGATGCGAACCCGGAGAAGAGCTCCGCCGTCCACTTCGATAATAAACGACGCCGTCTCAAAAACACTCCACCAATACGCATGCTAGGGACCCCTGTCCCCTGGCATACGACCGCCAAATATTTAGGTGTCACTCTAGACACAAGGCTCACTTTCAGGCCCCACGTCAAAAGAGTAACCCGTCACGCACGGTTTTATCTGAGTAGGCTCAACAGTATGTTGGGCCGACACAGTAAAATGTCCCTTAGAAACAAGCGTACCCTTTATAAGGTCTGTATACGACCAGTCATATCCTACGCGGGCCCCGTTTTTGCCCACGCCAACCCTAAAATTATTAATGAACTCCAAATAGTTCAAAACCTTTTCTGTCGTCGAGCTGCGAACGCACCTTGGTACGTCCATAACGCCGACCTTCATCGGGACCTAGAGCTCCCCACAATTCAACAATTTCTCCAAAAACTCTCTGAGAACTTCTTCAAAGCCTCAGAGTCGCATTCAAACCATTTAATTCGTGAAGCAGCTACTTATGCAGCCCCACCCCCCTCTCGCTATCGAGTCCGCAGGCCGAGAAACTCTCTCTCGGACCCGCCTAATAAACTAACAAACAACCTGAACTGACCTCAGGCCAACTCTAATTAAATTAAATTATTTACTCATTATTAATTTGCCTTCGTAGGCACTCCCTCAGCGGCTCGTAGCCGCCTGCGCCCTCTTTTCCCAAAAGAGGGTCCCTCACGATAAGGCACAATAAAGCTTAATTAGCCGGTTGCCTGTCCCCAAAGGCGGTTTTTAGAGGGTATCACTTAGGGTCCCCGGTAGGATGTGAGTCCCTCATAACCACGATAGACAGGCTATCGTGGTATGCGTAATGCATTTTCCGCCTCTCTACGTATAGGGTAGCCCTTTAATTGCTTCGGGCGCAAAAAAAAATTAATTGTTGTCAGTGACGATCGGGCCGGCACTGTTGTTACACGCGAATAAAATGTAATTAAACGCTATTTCTTACAAGGACTTATTTCATTTCTCAATATTAGTTAAAAATGTTTCAAAACTTGTCTAAAACAACTATGTTCTTGCTTGAGGAGGTTACCTAAGATGAAAAAAGATAAAAATGCGAGTTTTTTCATTCGGACATACAGAAACAAAAACATTCTAGTATCTTTGCCAATGAGTTGTAAAATTAAAAAAAAAACAAATAATATATTTATTTACGTCAAGATATCGCTGAAAACTAAAAAAAAGTAAACTAACTGATACTTTAATAAAATAATGAAATGTTAAAATTTTAAAGACTCAGTAGTTAAATCAGGTGATACTATGTGCATTAGAGTTATTTTTGTAAAATGAATTCAGTGTACTTTACCATCTTCGGGTAACTTGCCACTTACCATCAAGTGGGATAATAGTCTTCATAGCACTTGCTTATATAGTGTGTAAAAAATAAATTTCTTTAGATTTGCGTGAAAATCATGAAACTATTTACCACTTCTTCAAGAGTTATTAGTGACACTGAAGCTAAAAAATTGCATGTGTATATATAAACTAACACATGTGTATGTATAATCTACTTAAAAGGTGGTACTTTGGTCAAGATTTAATTTTTAAAATTCATTTAATTGTAAGAATGACACAATATTTTATCAAATTCTCGAGAGCTTTCTAATTGGCAAAATATTTATAAAAATATTCTTACAATTACTACTGTTATCAGTATTGAGCGCTATCACTACACAATAGCAACACTTGTGACAATAAATGTAACAGCTAACATGTCTATATCACGGATACTATACTCTCATATTCTTGAAACGCTTTTCTGCACTACTCGTCTCCCTCCTTCCTCTTCGAAACATTTATACTTAACCTGAATTTGAACATGTCCCTTGTAATTGAGTATTATAAAGTTTAGAGCCGCAGTAGGCGAGATAACGCTTGTCTTAAAATGTCACAGTACAATACCAAGTTTGAGCCCACCAGCACCAATGAAATTACTGATTACTATTTTACTGCTGATTTACCTTACGCTCGTTGGTGAAGAAAAACATTGTAAAATCTACAAATCTGTGAAATTAGTTCAAGGACATGTTAAAACCACTAACAAGTCAATACCTGTATCGCATAGACATCGCGGCTAAATGTTCTCTGCTCCAAAAACTGCTCATGTCCGCTCAAATAACTAAAGTAGTAAACGTATTTTAGTTTATTTTTACTTTTGATTTTTCTATGTAGACTTTGTCCATTGCTACTATGCAATCAGCAAAACTAAACCCATGAGATAAATTTTGCATTATTATAAGTAGTTCTGGATTAAAGATTTTTCTATGTAATAAAATGTAAGTAATTTTAGCTTCGTGATTCAAGTTATTACCAAATTAAACACACTACTATCGCACTAACAAATTTGTACACAATCTTCGAGTCATGTAAGTTAACAGCATGATTAAAACTTAGTTTACACTAATTTAGACACTTCGTTATAAGCATTATACAAGACCTGAATTGACAGCCTCGTTGGTCTAGTGGTTGTAGTAGTGCGACTGCTGGTCATGAGGTCCTGGGTTCGAATCCCAGGTCGGGCCAAAAAATTAATTATTGAGTTTTTCCTTCAAGAAATTCTCAGTAGTTGCCCGGAGTCAGAAAGTTGGCGGTGTCACACCCCCGTGCCTCGGAAAGCACGTAAAGCCGTTGGTCCTGCGCCTGATCTCTCTCCGGTCGTGTCGGTTTACCGTCCCATCGGATTATGAGAGTGAGGGAATAAAGAGTGCACCTGTGCTTGCGCATACACTTGGGCACTATAATCCTATCCTGCGCCGATGGCTAGTCTCCGCTGAGGCAGGCCGCCTTGGCCGGAATTCGGTCTGGAGGACATTATTTTTATTATTATTGGAGGATATCAATATAGTTTTCTCATCTGGTTGGGTTCTATAAATATATAATTATAAAATAAAATGAAAAGATAAATATACATAAATATCAATAACATAAAATAAATATAAAAATACAAATATAAATAAAAGCCCAACCAGATGAAGGCCCTCGGCAGGGGAGATCAAACGGCCGAGGGTTAGGGGGAAACGGAAAGAAAACGGCGGACGATGCGGGCGGTATCCAGGAGCACCGCCTTCTGCATTTGAGCCTGGAGCGGTCCGCCACGTAGTCCTAGCCGAATCAGATGACCCGAGAGGCTGACTGTGATTAGCCCGTTTGCAGACACGACTACAGGAATAATTTCGGTCGGCAGACCACCTCACATGTCGGTCACCTCGTGAGCCAGGTCCAGATATTTAGCTTGCTTATCTGTTTCGGCTTTCACGAGGTTCTCGTCATACGGAATGGTAATGTCGACCAAAAATATCCTTGACTGTGCCCGGTCCATCAGCACAATATCAGGCTTATTCGCAAGAATAGTCCTGTCCGTGATGATGGCCCAGTCCCAATTATTATTATTATTATACAAGCAACAACATCACAATAGTGAATTTTTAAGTGATAACTAATGGACATCTACTTTTTATTTACTACTTCATTAATGAGTCGTTATTGTATAAATTTTGTGTTTTGTTTTTTATTGTTTTTTTTTTTTTGAAAAAAGAATACATCTGCCAGTTTTCATATAAAATATAGCTAGTTCCCTCCTGCATTGTTCGTATAATTGATATAGTATAGCTCGTATCGTATATTGTAGCTATATTGCGTCTGCATTTGGTTGCAACGCTGCAGAACCGCGGGTTCGAATTTCTATTTAGGATTGTACAAGTGTCTGTAAGACCTATAAATTATTCTGGACCTGAATGTGAGACCATGTGTTATTTATGTATGTACGTAAACCGATGATGACAGATGTTTTATCGTAACAGAAAATAGTGTTTTAATTGTCTAAGCTTTTTTTTAATTTTTAGTCACATTCACAGTCACATACATTATAATCGCTGATTTAACGGCATTTCCCAAAGTCGCCTCCTACAATACCCACTTAATGAAATGTCGCCGCAAGTCCACTGCTGAACATAGGCCTAGCCCACAGATTGCCTCATAGAGTTCCGCCCAAATATCCATTGCCATAGTTGCCACGCTTGTCAGGCGGGTTGGCTTACTAGGAAGACGCTGCTGCCCACATCCTGATTTGTTTCCCTCTGTCGCCTCTGACGATACCCACAAGATAATATGGGGTAGATGATATTCTCACACGGTCCCTACACCTAAACGATACCAAAGGGCCTATATTACTTTAACTCTGTGTACGGTTTAAGGTCGACTATAAAACCAGCTGCCATAGGTGTTACTGACAGCCCCCTGTGCAGGGCATGCATGGGAGAGGAAGTAACGGCGGCTCACGTGTTGCTGACATGTCCAGAAGTCGCTTCATTCAGGGCTAAACATCTCGGCACGCTGCGATCGCTCCCCGAAGTTGCTTGCAACATCAAGGGACTGCTGAGCTTCTTCGGGGAGATGTCATGGCTCGAATAAGCATATTATTTCTGCCTACACGCAAAATACGCGTTTAAACGTGGAGTTTCGGAAAACAGCCCGTCGTATACTAAACTAAACTAAACTAAACCCAGCTGCCATAAAAGTACTACAATAAAAAGGTTAAAATAAACTTAATATTATATTTCTTGTGAAAAGAACTGAGATAAAAATACAAAACTAAGTTTACATCATAACATATAACTGTAAAATAAACAAATTAAAGTTTAGAATACTCGCGCGTCCTATTTTTATGGATCCCATTTCGATAAAATAAAACGTGTTTGTCTCGGTAACTGAATACCGAAAACATTTCCCGCAAACACTACTCATATCGCGTGACACACAGACAATACATTCAATACGCATTCGATATCAGTATTTTTGATATAATATCTTTAAATGAGTTCTGTGTTTTCAAATAGGTAAAATAAATTCTCTTCATAGCAGCAGCAGTTTTCTATGTTTATGGTCTCGTTTAAGAATCTAATCCCTCTGGTATTGCAGTTGTTTATTGGCGGCTTTAGGTAGTCCTAAGGTTCCATCAGGTAAGCCAAATGCTCGTTTGTCCCCTATTCTAAAATAAGATTTAAAAAAACAGTGAATTAAAGTTTACATGCTTTACACTCTTGAGGACTAAGGTGGAGACCGCTTAACCCGATAAGACGTTCATAGTTTTTTGTCACTAACCGTAAGAAATACAATAGAATTTTGCTACTAACACACGGTGGTATACCGTGGGACCAAGATTTTGTCCAACCATGCTACTGGAATTAAATTAATCTCAATTCCTACGATAAGATTAATTTGTACCAGTACCACTTTTCTTTTGTATTTAAAATTATTCCTTAAAAGATTTGCAAAAATTGTTTATATCCAAAACAACGTTAATTAGCGATGCCAATTACAATAATTGACATGGCACGGCACACTCAATAAGTGGAAATGCATAATTTTGGGAAAAAAATCACTGAAATAAATAAATAACTAAGATAATACTTAACTTTAGCATTGACAAAATTGATGAGCAAATTGAGTATAATAATTTGCATATCAAAAATGATATACGTATTGGCACAATAATTGATAATTACGATAGTGTAAACGCATACATTTAAGTAAAAATAAAGAAATATTTAATTGATTGATTGTCAAAAAAACTATTTACTTTTTAACCACACTAACATTCGGTGATTCTGATCTAAAAAAAAGTAACCAAAAAATCAATCATAGATTAAAATCGTAGTTGACATCTAACAAATGTGAACAGACCTTTAACATTAACGAATTATAATATCAGTCAAAAACCAAAAAGAAAATACGGCAACTAAAAAGCTGTGTGTCACAAAGTGTACTATCATAAACTTTGTTCGGCAATAGAAAACTGAAATGAGAAAGAATGGATCCCACTTTAGCAACGACACATTTCTACGGATTCTTGTGAACGGTGTTCTTGTGATAAGGTCTTGTATTACATAAGAATATTCGGATATGTAACAAAAGGACTATTTATTTAATCATGATATATTTTTAACCCCGTCCACCCGAGTTAAACTGATCGTGAGTTTCGACTTTACAAAATTCTAAGGAAAAATATAAACAACTTAAACTTACGCAACTGGCGTCGATCTATCGTGAGTCTACTTAAAAATGAGACAAAAAATACTTTTAGTCTCAATGCTCGCGTTTCGTCCTGCCAGATCGTTGAAAGCCGCATGAGGGATGGCTGCGTTTTTTAATCCCGGTGCCCCCGCACATAAGTAGATCGATTTTTAGTAATTGTATTGGAATATTTTATATTATTTGATGCTATTTGATTAGATACGAGTGCCTGTAGGTTTACTTATCAAGTTTTTGCAAATTGAAGCATTAGTTTCGTAATTATTTTCTGTCAAAATTAAACACGCACGATCATGCAACATCGGTCGTAGCACGTGATGTTGTTACATTTTGTTATTTTGATCATATACAGTATTTAAATGGCCTTTTCTTCTTTATTAGGGGTTCCAATTACGGATGATGTAATATTAGACCAATTGATGAACGAAAATATATCGGAGATTGAAGATTTTGATGATGACGACTTGGAATTTGAACCAAATTATACTATTTGATCAATTGGCTTGCGAAAATCTCTTCGATGGTGACAATCTTAATGAAGATGAAGAAACAAGTCACCAAACATCTCTATTGATGTGTCCTCCGGTGGTGCAACCTCCATCTACATCGACGCCGCAACCTCCAGCTTCATTAATGGCGCAACATCCTCCAGCTTCATTAATGACGCAACATCTCTCCAATGCAACCGTCTTGCCCATTATTATATCCACGTCGCGTCGTTATCGAGAAAGGTCAGTATATTTATCCTCTGAGCGATCGAGATCAACCACCAGTACTCGGGGAAGAAAATCGGTGTCAACACCATGTTCTCAAGGGAATAGATCGGCATCAACATCAAGTGGTAGGAAAAGGATATGGAAGCAGGTTCCATTTGTAGATAAACTTCATAACTATCTTCCCTTGCCTACAAAAGTAGTAAGGCGTCCTATCGACTACTTTCGTGACTACATAGATAACGAATTTATAGAAAGGATATCTCACTGCACTAACTTATATTACTTACGTAGTACGAGCCGTGAATAGAAAAGTACAAGCGGTGAGATCGCGAAGCTCCTTGCAGTACAAATAATCATGGGATGTGTTCCTTATCCCCGACTGCCTATGTATTGGAGGGCTGGTACTAGGTTGGAAATTGTCAGCGGTTTAATTTCGCGGGACAGGTTCTTCACCCTTCGCAATTCACAACACGTAGTTGACTCAGATTCTCCATCTGCATCCGAAACTGGTAATCCACTATGGAAGGTTCAACCTATGATCGACCAAATTAAAGGTGCCTGTAGTAAATTAGAAAGGGTGCCGGGATTTTACTCGATCAACGAACAAATGATACCATTTACAGGCCGCTGTCAACTTCACCAGGTAGTGAAGAACAAACCTAGGCCTGTGGGGATTAAAAACTTCGTCTTCACAACTAGTGAAAGATTAATGTTAGATTTTGAAATATACAGGGGTGCAAGGACGATGTTTGGTGATACGAATCTCGGTTTGGGTCCTTCGGTAATCTTACATCTATCAAAAAGTATTCCCCCAGGTAGCTGCGTTTACCGCGATTGATATTTTACCACCGTTCCTTTGATTGAAGAAATGAACAAGTTAAATCTGCATTCGACTGGGACAATAATGTTGAATCGTATTCCTGATCGAACAACAATAAAATTTAAAATGGATTCTCAAATGACTCGTGGTGAAAGCCAATATTTTGTTTGCGAACCTGTTACAATAGTAAAGTGGAAAGATAATAAATCCGTATTACTTGCATCCAACTGTACTGGCTCCACCGCGACGATTATCGTTAAAAGGTGGGATAAAACCGTTAGACGGTACGTTGACGTGACTGCTCCAAAAATAGTAAAAAATTATAATCAACACATGGGAGGAGTTGATGTCCTGTATCAACAGATGGAGTGTTATAGAACTTTTACGAAAACAAAAAAATGGACCTTAAAATTGTTAACACACTTTTTTGACCTCGCGCTCGTAAACTCTTGGAGGCTGTATAGAAACGACTGCAACAGAAACAATTATGCAAGGAAAGACACGATGCCTTTACTCGATTTCCGCTTGGATGTGGCAGATGCCTTATCTTGAACACCAAGTAGAACTCGAAGGGATAGTGAAGATGACGACCAGGTATCATCTCCTAGTCGTGACTATAAAATATACACACCAGCAAATAGACCGTCAGCAGAAAAACGATATGATGGGTATGACCATTTTCCCACCAGCGACGACATAAAAGTGCCGAGGACTTGTAGATTGGAAACCTGCAGCAGTCGTTCAAAAATTAGGTGTGATAAATGTAATGTGTATTTATGCTTATCCGTGATAAAAATTGTTTTAAGGCTTATCATATACAATAATAAGTCGATCTCATTGATTGTTATAAGTAAAACCCAAGATCCTGTTGATTGTTGAAGTAATTATAGTTTATTTTTATTAGGAAGATCTCATTTGTAATACGTTATTTTATAAATAATTACAGTTTATTTTTATATATAATTGTAATACAGACTGATTAAAGTAATAGGAAAACGTAAATATTCATATTTTATTTTAATTGATATTTATTATTTCATTTATTTGACCTAAATCATTCATTATTTACATACACTCACCATCGTGCGACTAGCAAATTAGTCCTGAGCCTCATGAATGTGAGAGTCTGATTGTTGAAGACCAGCTTCCTTGTGATTTTTCAGTAATTTTTCCATGAAATCTGAATAGTTTCGAAACGTATTCTAAGTTCTTACTAATGTATGCGGGTTTTTTAACTCACGGTTGCAAAGGGTTAATATATTTAAAAAAATTTAAGTCTTCAGTTGTCATAAATATGTCATCATTAGCCCGTAAACGGTTCCAAAAACACAAAATTCGTCACTCTAGGATGACGCCAATCTGGTCATTTTCCACAAAACGGAGTCCGTTCTATCCAACTTCTACTTTCTGAGATACATCTGTAGAGGTTACTGATCATCTTGAGCTTCTAGACATACAGTTAATTCCTAACCTCAACTTTAGCGCTAACATTGAGTCAAAACACAAACTGCGGCTAAAAACTGGGTATTCTGAACAAGGTGAAGTGATACTTCCCACCCTGGCAGCTTCTAACTTTATACAAAGCTCAAGTCCAAACATGCATGGAGTATTGTAATCACTTTTGGGATAGCTCAGCAAATTGCCGCACTTGACTCAGTGGAACGCAGAGTCAGTGGAGAGCAGAACTCAGTGGAGAGCAGAATACTTATAGGCGACATAAAGCTAATGGAACAACAGGCAAGGGCCAATAATCTTGAAATTTCAAATTTACCTGAAAAAAAAAGGCGAAAATCTTTTTACTATAATAACTATTTTGGGGGTTATAGTTGACCAAAAGATTCTTTCGACTGACATCACTGCAATTCATCGAGTTCCTCATACTGACCACAAGGATTCTCGCCCAAAAAATATTATTGTACAATTTTCATCAATAATTCTTCGTGACAACTTCCTCGCTGTCTGCCGTGTACGTAAGAATTTAAATTCAGAGAAGTTATCAATCTCTGGACCATCGCATACTATATATGTAAATGAGCATTTGACATTAAAAAATAAGATTTTATTTCGTGAATGTCGAAATGCAGCTAAAGCTAATGAATACAAGTATGTGTGGGTTAAGCATGGAACTACATATAATGGTGCGTAAGAATGATAGCTCACCAGCTATGGCAATTCGATCTTTGGATAATATTAAAAAGATTAAATAGTGGTGTAATTTTAAACAATTACAGGTTGGACTTAAAACTAATAATATTTAACATTGTCCTAGTATGTACTCATTCTCCTTTTTCTTATTATATTTTATTTTGTGAGGTAAATTTAATTAAATATCAATTTGTTAATATTATACCCTTGCGGGTAAGCAAAAGTACGTTGAACCTTATGAAAGTTGTTTACATGTTATTTAATATACTAAGTTGGCTGTTGATCAAAGCGGGCAAAATAGTCTTTGTTTATGTTTTTACTCGTATTCTTAAGGAAATACTCATTATAACTGTTGATGTCTATTTATTTGTAGGGTTGCATATAATTCAATACATATTAATCATACATAAATTTAACTACTATAGGCTTCGGACCAAATTACATACTATATATACGAACATTCTTTCTCATGCATATGATGTAATTATTTTAACGGAAACATGGTTACATAGTCATATTTCTGATAACGAATTTATTGATACCAGATATACTGTGTATAGATGCGACAGAAATCGTGATGCGTGTGATCGGAGGGACGGTGGGGGAGTGCTCATAGCGGTACGCAGTACACTTAGCACTGTCGAGGTCCGGACTTCTTTCTCTGCGTCCGCACTTTCACCACTTGTAGATTACGTTACACTTGAGATTAGGGGTGGCAAAAAACTTTATCTATTAAATGCTGTCTATATTGCGCCTAACCAAAAGAGTGATGTATACTTGAGCTATATAGAATATTTGTCTGGTATAATTAATCAATACCAATTATGTAATAATTTTTATCTAGTAGGAGACTACAATATGCCATCTATAGATTGGAATGATATGGGTCTTAATTTTGAAAGTAATTCTTTTTCCGATATATCAATTTCACGCAATAGCTTAATAAATTTTATATCACTTTATAATTTTACACAAATTAATACATATGAAAATTCAAATAATGTTATTCTAGATCTATTTATTACTAACATAAATGACTATATATTATGTCCAGCCCCTATTCCTTTAGTAAGTACTGATAAACATCATCCTCCATTTTATGTAATAGTACCGTCTGCCGAGAAGATACGAGGCATGCCGAGTAAACACACGTTACTGTTTTGAAAGTGCGGACTACGTATTGATTAATAAAGTAATATTAGATACTGAATGGAATGCTTCGATGAAAGACGACGTTTCTGCTGAAGCTGCTGTGGACTTAATTTATGACGGAATATATGGTATTATACGCAAATATATAGTAAGGAAAACTGTAAAAAAACAGCAATTTTTCTAAGTAGTTTGATTCATCATTGATACATATCTTCAAAAATAAAAATAATGCTTGGGTTAAATGGAAAAAGTACGGAAATTTGTCAGATTATAGAACATTCGCATTGTACAGAAAACGTTTTAAAACTGAATCTAAATTACGTAATGCTCATTATATGGATACTGTCGAGAATTGTGTAAAGCAAAATATTAAATATTTCTGGAAATATGTAACAAATTGCAAAAGTAGCCTAGAAACTCCGTCAGAAATTTTTTATAAGGACAAATTTGCTAGTAACCCCAAGGAAGTATGTAATTTATTCTCTGATTTTTTCTTTTCGGTATTTGAACCCACTTCAGTTACTGATGATTTGAATTATGATAAGATTAATATATCAAATAATAACAATTCTGTTTTCGTTATTACTGACATTTCTATTTTTGAAAAAGATGTAACAAAGTTCCTTTTGGATTTAGACGCGAATAAAGGAGCTGGTATTGACAACATTCCTCCTTATTTTCTGAAAGCTACAGCACATACTATTGCAAAACCAATTCATTACCTTTTTAATAAATGCTTAAAAGATGGGAAATGTCCATCTATTTGGAAAACAGCTCGTGTTGTACCAATTTACAAGGCAGGCTCAAAAAAAGATGTTGAGAATTACAGACTGGTATCGATCTTATCAACACTCGCTAAAACTTTTGAAAGGTTAATACATAATGCGTTATATCCTAGTCTTCACAATATAATAATTCCACAGCAGCACGGTTTTATTAAGAAGCGTTCGACTATATCTAACTTATTAATTTATACAAACTACTTATTTGAGATTCTGGATAGTAACGTCCAGACTGATTGCATATACACAGATTTCCGCAAAGCTTTCGATCGCGTAGACCATAAACTACTTCTGGAAAAGCTGGCCTTTAATGGTATCCGTGGTAATTTTTGGAGATGGTTTAAGTCGTATGTGACAAATCGTACACAAAAAGTAGTTATAAGAGGTTTTGAGTCAGATATTGTGCATATAAGTTCTGGTGTGTCACAAGGATCAATCTTAGGGCCTCTTCTTTTCGTCCTGTACATTAATGATGTTAATAGTTGTTTCAAGTTTTGTAATTTTATTCTGTACGCAGATGATATTAAAAGTTATCGCAAAATTCAATATTATCATGACCACCTTAACTTTCAAAAAGATTTAGATAATTTTACAACTTGCTGTAAAAACAATGAGTTACATTTGAGTGTTAATAAATGTAAAGCCATGACGTTTACCCGTAAGCGACAGATAAATAATTTCAATTATTCTTTATGTGGAGTTCCATTAGAAAAAGTTTATAAAATTAAAGATTTAGGAATAATATTAGATAGTAAACTTATCTTTGATACACATGTTGAAAATGTCATTAATAAGGCTCTTAAAATGTATGGATTCGTGATGCGTATTGGAAGTAAATTTAAAAAACCTCTCACTTATTTGCACCTCTATAAATCTTTAATAAGATCACAACTGGAATATGCGGTGCTATTTGGTGTACGTATTATAATAAATATATAGATAAAATAGAATCCATTCAGAAAAAGTTTTTGCGTAGTGTAAATTACGATAAGTGCAGACGAGTTAAATTACCCTACTATCAACTGCTGGTCGAATATAACTTACTAAAATTGGAATCCAGGCGTCAACAGATTCAAGCTATGTTACTGTATGATATTTGTCATAACAGGTACGATAGTATAAAACTAGTTAAGATGATACAATACAGAGTACCAAATAGGCCATTGTATCGCAGAGTTCGTGCCAAATACACATTTTTTAGTATTAAATGTCGAACCAACGTAGCTAAAAGATCCCCTATATATATGTTGTTAAATTGTTATAACAATACTTTCAATAATATTGACGTTTTTGCTCACATGGTGGGTATTTATAAAAAAGAATTACTTTCAGTACTTAGAGGAGAATGAGTTTGTATAATTGATTATTTACAATATTTTTTTATTATTGTGTTATTTGAAAACACAATCACTGTATTATATGAAAAAGTTGTACGCTATTCTCAATCTAAACATTTGTTAACAGTAATTGGTGGTCAACGGTGTTGGTTGCACTATTATATTATATTTTTGTAGTGAATGTATTTTAGATTAATAAATATTGTGTAAACTGTTTGTTGATTCTAATAAATTAAAAAAAAAGCTGATGGAAACTAAACTTCACACCTAAGCTCACCGCCGCCAAGTTGCTTGTTTGTCGATCTACAGATTTTACTTCAGAGAGTGTGCCTATGGGCTTTTTATGTTCATACCGCCATCTCCATTTGCCTATCGGAGTACCAGACGTACTGTAGGTTTCCATCCATACTTGGTTGACATTTCGAATATTAGCACTAAGCCCTATAAATCAAGGAGTGGAATGCCCTGCCAGTGTCCGTTTTTTAGGGCACCTATAACCTGGACCTCTTCAAGTTTCATGTTAACAGGCTTTTCTTGAGCAAACTCGCTACATCGTAGACCTCAACTTTCCCTCTGAGCGAGATGAACCCATTTTTAATTAAAAGAAACGTTTTGCGCGTGATACATACCCTCTGGTGCTAAGCCAAGAGGTCTGGTACTATCTTCTGCGTGATCGATAATGCATGGCCCCAGCTGAGATTGAAACCCGAAACACACTCAACTAATTCTAATAATAACGTTGACATAATTATGAAGAGAAATCATCTCAACACACATAAATAATTTCGTGCAACTAACGAGGCTATGATCGCTCACTAGTCAATGAAAAATTTGAATTTTTCATTGACTGCAAAAAGGCCATAATTGGACATTAGTTTATCGCAAAGTAGATAACGTTTTGGAGTAATCGCCACGCCAGGATAATTTTTAATAACTGTTTTTTTTTTTTATAGAATAAAGGTGACAACCGAGCACACAGTCTACCTGATGGTAAGTGGATGCTGTGGCCGATAGACTCCTGTACCGGACGCATCTTTATAGGGTAGAAAATATAAAGAGATAAATAATATATGTGATGGTGGAACTCGCAACCCCCACTCAATTAAGCAGTTTAATGTTTGCCGTATAAAGACTGTCTCGTTGGTCTAGTGGTCATAAGGGCAACTGTTAATCATATGGTCTATGATTCGAATTCCAGGTCGGGATAAAAAATAATTAATGGGATTTGCTGTCAGGATTGGTAGTCAGGAAACTAGCAGTGACCCCAGTGCCCCGGAAAGCACGTTAAGCCGTTGGGTCCTACGCCTGATCTCTCTCATGTCGTATCGGATTGTCGTCCCATCGGACTAGGAGAGTGAAGGAATAAAGAGTGCATCTGTGTTGCGCATAATCTTATGTACCATAATCCTCTCCTCCGCAAATGGTTAGTCTCCCTTGAGACTCTGACAATGACCGAAAACTCGATCTGATAGACACTAAAATCTCTTACTTTTAATACTATTATTTTTAAGCTATTGCATAGCTTCTATCGCGGGCCTTGAGCGCGGGGACCGAATCCAGAAATTTATTCCGCCGTAACGAAAAAACCTCACGCTCCCCACTCCGACGGGCACGGAAGTGTGGCTTGAAGGCCGTGCATTGTCTAACGTCGTTTCTTTTCGGTCTTCGACACGGTGTTTGTGTATAAAGTGTTTTGAATATGAATGAACAAAGTGCATTTATTATTAATGAAGAAAGTCACGAAATAATAGTGAAAGAAAATGAGTGAGTACTCTATATACATACATTTTATTATTATCACAAATGCAGTACTAATTTTGAATTGAAAATATAGTACTGGTGGTAAATGGGCCGAAATTCGGTACAAGAACAATAATACCTACTCGCACTTATTTTAACTGAAATATAAGGTGCTTCTAAACTACAATATGCCATGGCTGCAACTGGTGGTTCTACTCATGATACTGTACCACTTTCCCCAAGGAACCCATAGTCAATTCTCAAAAAAAATTGCACTTTGTATGGAAATCGGTCAGCTGATTGGCCAAGTCTCCATACAAACAACCGTGGCATATATTTTTGAAGCACCTTGTATAACAACATTAGATACTGTAAAATAAAAGATATTATTTTTACTCACTCATGGTCAATTATTTATTTATTTATTTCGGAACATTGTAAATGTAAACATTATATTAAATCAGTTCCTATCTTATCATTAATCTTAATCTTAGTTCTTAACCTTAATCTTAGTTGATTAAAACTACTTTTACGGATTTTATCGCGTATTTTTTTACTTCTTATTTTTATTTTTATTTTTAATTTCCGACGTTTCGGGCGCTTTCCAGCACCCATGGTCACGGGGGACTGAGATGACTGACGTCCCGATGTCATTGTTAAACCCGGAGTACCAGCAGCTGTTTATGGTCCGATCTATGCAAAATGAACTGACTATGTCTTGAGGTCTTGCAGTGGTATGCTTGGGTTTAGTTTTAATTTTATTGATTATAGGATCCCAAGCAGGTGGTAGTACCCAGCCTCCTTCTCTATTGAAATTAGGGTGGTTTTTTAATTTCAATAGCCTCACGTATCATCCTTGGTAGGAATCGGTGTTCTTTCGCGAGGATTTGTGGTCTATCAAATCTGATGTAATGGTTGGGGCCGGTTAGGATATGATCACAAACTGCAGACTTCCCGGAACGTTGATGCTTCACATCAGCTATATGTTCTTTTACGCGGGTCCTAATTGATCTTTTGGTTTGTCCTATATAAGAGAGACCACATTCACAATCAAGCTTGTACACTCCTGCATCTTGTAGAGGAATATGACACTTGACGGATGGTAAGAACTGACTTTTCTTCTTCGGCGGCATGTAGAATGTTCTAATAGAAGCTCGCTTCAAGATATAGCCAATCCTGTCTGTGACACCTCTGACATATGGTAGTACAGCAGGCACACGCTCGACTGTGGCCGGCTTCACTCGGTCACTGTGACGTAGGCGCGGGACCCGAAGCTTGTTGTCGTGCAGAACTTGCTTGACGTGCTGAAGCTCGGCGGCCAGGTGTTTGCTGTCACAGATCCCTCGTGCTCTCTGTAACAAAGATTTGCCCACGGTAGCTAACTGTGAAGGATGGTGGTGAGATTCACCGTTTAAATATCGGTTTGTATGGGTCTTTTTCCTATACACAGTGTGACCAATGGTGTCATTAGGATTTCGGATGACTAACACATCTAGGAAAGGTAAGGAATTATTTGCCTCTAACTCCATAGTAAATTGAATTTTAGAGTTTATGGAATTAAGATGTTCTAAAAATGCAGTTACTTTGTCTGATGGTAAAATTATGAAAGTATTGTCTACGTACCGCTTGTAGATCCTTGGTGTAACAGGTGCAGTAAGGAGGGCTTTCTCCTCAAAGTCTTCCATGAATATATCGGCGACAATGGGAAATACCATTTAGACTACCAGACTACAGACTTCCATTCGGCACGATCCTGACACACCTCTCTCGCCTCCTTCACATCCATACACCTACGCATACATGCTCGTCGGTTAAGGGTACTCATAATTTGGCCCGCTTTCAAAATATCGCCAATTTGGTCGATAAACTTTTTTCTAGGGCATCCCTTCCCGACTCGGCTGTTCACATCTGCCATATAAATTTGCTTTGTCACTCTTTCCTCATTCATTCTTTCTACGTGACCAAACCACCGAAGCATTCCTTTCTTAATCCTGGTCACAATATCATCTTGCATACCACATTTATCTCTTATCACGCAATTTCTCACCCTGTCATTCAGATTCAACCCTAGCATATTCCTTAAAGACCGCATTTCTACAGCATTTATTCTACTTTCGTGCTTCTTCTGCCACACCCAGCTTTCACTAGCATACATTAAAGTAGGTACTAACACAGCATTATGAATTACCATACGTGCCTGTTTTGACACATTCTGGTTCTTCATAATAGAGTGTAGTGCCCCATTCACTCTATTCCCTGCATTTACTCGTCGTTCTATATCCCTATCATATCTACCATCCCTGCTAAATACACATCCCAAATACACAAACTCATCCACTTGCTCAATTAACTCTCCTTCTATTCTTATTTCACATACCGTTTTGCTTTCTTCTCTCTCAAAAACCATTACTTTCGTCTTACTTGCGTTCACTTTCATTCCTCTTTCTTTTAAATTCCCAGTTCATTAATGTAACCATCATTTGCAACTCAGCCGACGATGACGCAAATATGACTTGATCATCGGCATACAAAAGGCATTTGACGGTTAACTCGCCCATTCTTAACCCACATTCTTCATCTTTCAAAGTTTGCAAACACCGGTCCATAAATAGGTTGAACAGCCAAGGGGAAGCTACACAGCCCTGTCTGACACCTTTTTGGATGCCAAACCAGTCCGAGTAGACCCCATTGATCCTGACACAAGCACTAGAGTCCCTATAAAGGGACCTTAATGCCCGTATCAAACCAGCGCTCAACTCATATGAGTTCAGTGTTTGCCATAACACATTCCTGTCCACTCTGTCATAAGCCCTTTCCAAGTCCATGAACGCACAAAAAACTTTCTGGTTTTTGGCCAAAAACTTCTCCGCAATCATGCGCATGGAAAAGACTTGATCTGTGCACCCCATTCCCTTTCTAAAACCCGCTTGCACATCCCAAATTTTTCCATCAGTTTCTTTCATAACTCTTTCAATTAACACCTTAGCATACAGTTTACCCACAATACTAAGCAAGCTGGTACCGCGGTAGTTTTTGCAGTCCTGCTGTGACCCTTTTCCTTTATATATTGGTACTATAACTGCTTTACATCAGTCATCAGGTACCCGTTTTAATTCCCAACATAAATTAAACAAGGTGTACAGCAGGCCTGCCACCACTCCCTCTCCAGCCCTTAGCATCTCGAGTGATACTCTATCATATCCAGCTGCCTTACCTGCTTTCATGCTTTTCATTGCTTTCATTATTTCATCTACACTTATCTCCATACCCCTTTCCACTTCTTTCGGAATTTCTAGTTCATTTAAATCAGACGACTCTTCACTCATAAACACGCTTTCAAAGTATTCCTTCCATCTGTTTAAATTCGAAACTTCATCATTCAGAATTTCATCACCAAACGTTCCCAATATCCTTTCATAACCAGACCTCTTCACCCCAACCCTTCCATTAAAGTCTCCTAACATAATAATATTTTCATTTTCCTTACATTTTGCCAACACCATCCTTACCATGTCCCAAAACTGCTCTCGGATGTAAGTGGGCTTAGACATGTCTGGGGCGTACACCCCTAGCAGGAACAGCTTCTTTAAGCCCACTTTCATTCGTATCCATAGCAGTCTCGGGCTTACACATTCATACTCTTTCACATATTGACCAATTCTTTCTGAAAGGATGAAAAATAAAAATAAGAAAAAGAAATACTGCATAAATAAAATAAATAAATAATTATAATTGCATAAGTTGATACAAAATGCTATGCAATAGCTTTACCGCGGTAGTCCCCGAGTGCCACACGTCTTTTTTTTTCATGTTTTTGTTTATATTTTGTTTATATTATGTTTTATCTCCTGTACATGTATATTAATTATCAAATTATTAATAGAAATATTATGATAACTTGTACTGGTTAATTATATAGGTATTGTACTGGCTGAATGAATAAATAAATAATTTAACTCTAAAAGCTATTTGTAATATAATCGGTGATGTACGCGTACTGTTATACTTTAGCTCACTAAGTAGGTATATGAGTGCTGACAGAACAACAGCGTTGTAGATTCTCTGCAATACATGCTGAGTCAGAACCCTTTCAATGTCCTTCTAAAAATATTATTTTTGTATTAGTTTAACTTTTAAATATTTTATTACTTTTGGTTAATGAATAAATATTTTATTATTATTATATTATTATTATTATTATAAAATTTGACGCAGGCGACGTGATGGGTTATTTCGTCAAAGTCCTAATCCCGTCCTTTGTGCATATTCCGATAGGATAAGTAAAGAAAATTACTCTGGGGAGAAGCTGAGCAATCTTATATCTGATTAAAACTACTTTTACGGATTTTATCGCGTTTATTTTTACTTTTTATTTTTAATTCCCGACGTTAATTCAGTCGGACGTTAAGTCGGGAATTAAAAATAAAAAGTAAAAATAAACGCGATAAAATCCGTAAAAGTAGTTTTAATCATGTGTAGTGTTCGCGTAAATATAAGAAATCACAATCTTATATCGTTAGCCAGCACATCTCTTTACGGTGAAGACCAACGTCGGCGAGTGATACAAAGACAAAGAGAACAAAGACGTATAAAAAAGGATTAAAAACATCTTAGATGGAGAACGCTTTGGAGAGGATTTTTTTGAAGAAATCGTACCTAATGGTGGGAAGCTGTGTTATGTTTTGTCTAGAATTTTTTTTTGTTTTCACTGAAAATGGCACACTGACCGGACACCCGTACTAAACGGAAGTTCTTATTCCTCATTAACAACCCGCATTGGCCGCGCGTAGCGTTGCCAGGCGTCCGGATAAAGCCGAACACGGTCAGGCTTTTTGGTTGCCTGCGCGGCCAAATAAGACAGTGTCCGGCCTGTCCGGCTTTTGTTAGGCTTTTAAATTTGACAATTTTTTAAATTTTCATGTAGTTACATATATACTAATGCAATTATTGAAGTTAATATTCGTATGGTAATGAATATTAAATGCTTAATAAAAAAGAAATCTGATTCATTCAATTTTACTGTTATTTCATTAGAATTTACGATTTTATGGTATATGATAAAAAGCATTATTGTACTTGAAAAAATTTTTGTGTTATACTAAGACTAAAAATTAACGGTGTCCGGCCTTTTTACCAAAATGACCGGCATAACTGGCTGGTCTGTGTGGCTTTTGCCAACTTTAACCACGCGCAGTAAGTATGTATGTATTATAATTGCAACTGACAAAATATTTCATCACACCACGACCTGTCTGGTAAAGAATGCTGTTAGGTAATTCCGCCCTTTATTACCTTATTTAAAAGGTTATAACAATGAACTTTAAATAAAAATTCATGTGTACTGTAGAAAATACATTTATTAAATACGATGTTTTTTTAATTAGTCAAAATATTTACATAAAACTTTCTGTGTTTCTATTTTAGGTACTATCTACCGCATTGCTGTTTAACATCGCAAAGATGTTATGGAGACAAAAAATATAAACTAAATAAATAACTAACCCTGTAGCATACTATAATCGATTTGGCAACGATTAAGTAAAATGACAACGCATTATCAGTGACAGAGTTCTGTTTAGAAAACAAAAACTTAACAAATTGTACGTATTTCACGAGTGCCATGTAATAGGAATTTGTGAATAGTTAGGTAGTTTAAATTAATGTTATTACTTTTATTTTAATTACGATTTTACTTAAGTATAATCGTAATTAAAAGTAAATATGGATTGAAAGGCAAAACATTTTTATTTTTGTGGCATAATCGTGTTGGTACATGATACGACCTAGTAAAAAATATTTAAGAAGCAATTTTGCATACAGCACATTTTTGCTCTATGAAGCAAAAAATTTAAAATAGGTCACAATATTTCTTAAAGATAAGGGATTTGTACTTACATTTGTTGTTACGTACAATTTCTAGAATATAATGGTAAGTCGACACCTTTTGTAGCTCTCACAAACTTACAGAAAAACAATTGATGACAAGTTCTTCATACCGGTATTAAAACATTGTAATGTGCACTTTAAACACTAAAAATTAGGACAGTCCCAGCACTGATTTTTATTTACACCTTTGTATAGTTTACAGCATGTTTTCCTGTAGGAACTTTTCCAACGCATGATAAAGATGTGGTCTAACACCAACCAATCCATGATCTTCGTCTGTGTAACTCTGAAATACAAGATATTAAAAATAAGTGTCAAATAACTTTAAATAATTTATTGTTTTTTAACCCCCGACAAAAAAGAGGGGTGTTAGATGATTAAAGTGCGTATCTGTTTTATCTGTGTTTCTGTGTCTGTTACATCGTAGCTCTCAAAGGGATGAACCGATTTAGATTTGTTTTGTTTCTGTTTGTAAGGTGAGTTTATCAAGTGTTCTTAGTTATTAATTAAATTTTTTTCATCTCTTTGAAAATCATAATTAGCTTTTTGTTTTGGGGGATCTTTAAAATTTTAAATTTAATATTATTTTCTCTTGTTTTTTTTATTTTATCTTTGTTGTACAATAAAGTATATTTCATTAAATTATTCATTAAGTAAAAATAGAACAGTCTAACTTAAGATACACACATATATATATATATATATATATATATATATATATATATATATATATATATATATATATATATATATATATGTGTGTGTGTATATATAGTAACATATCTCACATTATGCCAATCAATAATTGCATACTGCATAACTTCATGGGGAAGAACGTTTAAAAACTATATCCTGCAAGTTGAAAGGGCACAAAGAGCAGTATTAAGAGTAATTCTTTTTAAACCCTATAGCTATTCAACTTCTCTGACTCTTACTCAAATACGGGAGTCCTGTCAGTTCGACAACTGTATATCTTAAAATCAATTTTAAACAATCATGCTAAAACTACCTTTGATCACATTATTCACATGAATAAACGACGTAAGGATCTAATATTCAGGATTCCTAAAGAGACATCACCGTTTGCAAAACGACAACATGTTTTTCTGGGACCTTTATTGTATAACAAAGTTAATCAGGCTGTGAACATCTACTCTAAACCACGCTACACTTGTAAACAAATAGTCACGAAACGAAAAAAATAACATATTAATGAATAACAAAGAAGCGCCATTATCGCCAACAAACTGTTGCACAGTTTGGCGATGTTTATTATTATTTTAAATGCGTGTATTTTATATTAATAAAGATAAAAAAGAATGTTTTTCAATCATACTAACAATTATGGTACTAGCAATATATGAATCAAGTCCAAGTGTGCGGGGGTCGGAACACTGTAACACAGGGTATCCTAGTACAGGTTCCGCTCACTCACAATGGTCAATATTACAAAAATTGTATCATAGAGTTAAGACAATAATCTAAGCACGTTCTTGTTATATATATATATATATATATATATATATATATATATATATATATATATATATATATATATATATATATATATATATATATATATATATATATGGGTATCGCTATATATATAGTGCGATACCCATTTGTACACACCAAACGCAAAATACTAAGACCGATGACAGGTGGCAGCATCGATTATATACGTAGTACTCGTTGAGTTATAAGTAGCTACTCAATGTGGAGCAGTGTAAAATTTGCCAGACGACTGGCACTGCGGTTGCCTTTGAATCAATAGATTTGCGACCGTGACTGACATGGCGTTGAGGTGTGACGTTATTTGCAATACGTAGTAAAATTAAATCGCAGCAACTGAAGTGCAACGCTAAGTATAAAACTCATTCGCTTTGTTGCGTATGAAAAATACTACTATATATCACATAAGGCTATTCTTAAACGGGGATATTAGAAAAAACGGAACAGCAATGCAAATTATACGTAATTTACTGCTTTAGGCTTCCCGAATAAGATTTTACGGTTGTCCTTTCTGGAAACACTAACCTCTATCATAAACTTCCGCATAATATCATCCCGTGGGTGACGTAAGAGGCAACAGAAGAAAATACAACAGGAGATGAGTAGCGGCATCTTCCTCGTAATAGCTCAAAAAAACCCATGTGGGAATATCCCGTAGATACCCTATCCCGGAAGTACGCTACGTTCAGCTGTTAACTTTTGATATCAACAAATAAAGAGGTATCTCATCATACGTCGTACCTCAAAATCCATTAGTGTTTAAAACTATAAGAAGCCACAAATTAACAGACATACATACTGATATACGTGTGCTTGCAACCGAAAAGCATAACCCTTCTTCTTGGCAATCGGATAAAATTAAAGCGTTTTTAGTTAACGAGAAAGAGCTACAAAAGTGTTGTTTACTCCTGCAAATACACCTGCCTAACGTAGTGATTACAGTCTTCCGTACAATTTTTTAGAATTAGAAAGAGACAGATTTTTAACTATTTCCTTTACATAACATGATAAAGGTATTGTTTTCAGTGATAAATTTACCATTTGAGTGAAATATACATCTTGTCGCTGCAACAACCTGGATATCAGCATGGCGTGCTGATAGTGAACGTTGTCGTCGGCTGTGCCGTGAATCAAGAAGTAGCGTTTGTTACGATACGCCTCCACCTACAAAGATTAGGTTACAATTATGCAGGTAAACAAAGAAGTTTGGAAGAAGATATATTACGACTCGGTAGTGCAGTACTTTATACGTGGTTGAGCCACGCTGCTTAGCCATTAGTAGTATAGTTGTAGCACGTATGGGTCGGTTCGACCGGGGAAGGACCACGCTCTCACAGAATACCAGCGTCAAATAGCAGCTTAATGCTGTTGTGTTTCGTATGGTGAGTGTAGAGAACCGGAGACCCATTTTACTGGAAACGAGACATTCCATCTTAGTCTTCAAGAGTAACAACACGTCTGCATTTTGATTCGTAGTCGAGGATAGATATAGATGTCTATAGGCCACAGCAACTACGTACCATCAGGTGGACTGTAAGCTCGTTTTTATTTATATTTGCCTACAGACAATTGTTGCAAATTCTAGGTGGTAGGACTATATTTCTGATTAGGATTTCATCGTATGACTATATTTCTGCCCAGAATTTCATCGTAGGCCTATATTTCTGCGCAGGATTTCATCGTAGGACTATATTTCTGCCTATAATTTCATCGTAGGACTATATTTCTGCCTAGGATTTCATTTTAGGACTATGTTTCTGCCTAGCATTTCATCGTAGGACTACATTTCTGCCTAGGATTTCGTCCGGGTGGGTACCATCTCCTATCTATTTATCACCAAATAGCAATGCTTTTACTGCCGAGTTTAGTCTGAAAGGTATTTGAAAGCCAATATAACTACAGACTATGAGGCATTCCATCATAGTCCACAGAGGTGATATCGCATCTGTAGCCTTCTTTGTAGAGTTCGTTGCATGTATCTGGACGTTAACCACTTACTATCAGGTTTTTTTTACAAAATAAGGGTGACAAACAAAGAGTGAAAAGTGGATGCTGTAGCCCATAGACATCCACATTTATCCTTAGTTAAGAATAAAAACGCAGATGCCTTGTCAACCCTGTGTACTAAGGTGGAATGCCTCGTTTCCAGTAAAAAAGGGTCTCCGGATCTCTACACTTACCATACGAAACACAGCAGTATTAAGCTGCTATTTTACGATGTTATTCTGTGAGAGCGTGGTCCTGCTCCGTTCGAGCCGACCCACTCGTGCTGCAACCATAATATAGCTGCAGCGTGGTACTACTACGTATGCACATTAAGGACATTAATTGCGTTTGTCACTCCATTTTCATTTTTGTGCAATTTATGAAAAGGCCCATGCGGGATGTTAACTCGCGGCCTGCAAACTAAAGGGTCGCTGCACTTCCGAGCCATCGAAAATGTAATATTACCTACCAAATCCAAGGTCAGAAGCGAAGAATTCGCATATGCTTGCGCATTGTTCTGCGGTGTGTCCATGTACCGTTCAGTGTAAATTGTATCTAAAACAAAACGATCAAAAGTCAAATTATCAAGATCCAAATAAGTTCTGCTTAGATACCTGGTTATATATTGTTTAGCTAAGATAGCTATCGCTGTATAAGAAGCCGTGGTAGCTCAGGGGATAAGTGCTCATTGTAAATTTCACAGTAGGCGAGTAAATTTCACGACCCGAGTTTGATCCACGCCGGCAACAATGAAATTACTAATTGCAATTTGAAGTGCTGATATACTACGTGCTCGGAGGTGAAGACAAACCTAGTGAGGAAACCTACGTGTCTAAAAAATGAGAAAAAAGAAAACTATTTTGAAGACATGTGAAGTTCGGCAATGAAAAGCGACAGCGCCGTGGACACTTCCCTGTCCTTAAACCCTCACAGAAATGAGAGGGCTGTACCCAGCAGTGGGACGTATATAGACTGTTACTTTACTAAGATATGGAAAAAGAAGAAGGTTTAAAGAATCCATTACGACATATATTAGTAGGTATCGCATACCGTGTCAAAATTCATACCATCTTTACCATTTGTATGCTTGGTGGTCCACCACTGTAAATTTTAATAGAAGTTTTCTTCCTTGTTCACTTGGCTTCTCTGTAGAATTTTTTACCACCAGCGATTATTTCGGACCGCTACGACTTCAAGAATAGAGCTTACTACTTTTCAAATAACCGGCAACGCACCTGCAATTCCCCTGGTGTTGCAGTTGCTCATGGGCGGCGGTAGTCACTTACCATCAGGTGCGCCGCATGCTCGTTTGCCCCTCTTCTATAAAAAAATGTTGTGTTTACTTTAGCTAAAGACTGGTAATAAAAATGTGAGGTCATGTCAAAGGATGTCAAGAGGGATATATATTTATTACTCCATCAAAAGTTAGTTAAGTTGGAGTATTTCATTGCAGTGTAGTGGCGGTGTGAGAGAAACGACTACTCTATTTCATCTTTATACGTGGTGGAGCCATCCTACAGTTATATTAGAAGTATAGTTTTAACACGAATGGGTCGGCTCGACCGGGGAAGGACCACGCTCTCACAGAATACCAGCGTGAAATAGTAGCTTAATGCTGTGTTTCATATGGTGAGTGTAGAGAACCGGAGACCCTTTTTACTGGAAGCGAGGCATTCCATCTTAGTCCTCACGAGTGACAACGCATCTGCATTTTGATTCTATGAAAGATGAATGTAGATGTCTATGGGCCACAGCAATCACTTACCATCAGATGGACTGTGTACTCGTTTGTCACCCTATCCTATAAAAAAAATCTCGTAGCTGTCTTAAGAAGCGATAGAGAAAAATTGAAATAGATGTGCAACACCATCTTCCTTTTTTTTCATAGCATTGAGTAACAAACGAACACACAGTTCACCTGATGGTAAGTGGATGCGGTGGCCCACAGACATCCACATTTATGCTCAACTAAGGATCAAAATGCAAATGCGTAGTCATCCCTGAGGACTAAAATGGAATTCCCTGATTCCAGTAAAAAGGGTCTCCGGTTCTCTCCACTCACCATACGAAACACAGCAGCACTACGCTGCTCTTTTACGCGGGTATTCTGAGAGAGCGTGGTCCTGCACCGGTCAAGCTGACTCATTCGTGCTACAACTATAATCAACTGAAAATATTTAAAAAAAAACTGCGATTGTTATCCCTCCGGCTACCTAGCTACTACGGCAAATTCGCTTTAATGTAAAGTACGGGGTAGGCCTTATATTTTGTTATAAATTAATGAAATAGATATTCCATCCCAGCTATCGGTGGTGATAACACATGTGATGATAACGTAGGTGTCTATGTGCCACTGTATTTCCAGTTTATAATTATACTCTTTGCACTGTATTCACTTTCTTGGGTAGACTGGGTGCTTGTATGTCACCTTTAATACGTCTATAAAAATTTACAAATGTTTATACTATACCATAGAATCTCCAATCGGCAACTGGAGCAACTGCTGCAGCACAACGGAAGACATCTCCTCCTCTAGCTAGAGCTAAAGACGCAGCGTATCCACCGTAAGACCATCCCCAAATACAGGTGCGGTTGCTATCTAGCCACGAGAGCTGTTGCTGAAGCTGTCTGGAAAGAATTTCGTAACAGTTTATAATATCCAATAGAGCCGTGGTAGCTCAGATGGTTAACTCTCGCTGTAAATATAACAAGAACGCGAGTAACCCGGGTTCGATCCCCGCCGGCACCGACGAAATTGTTAATTGCAATTTTAGTGCTGATTTACTACGTGCTCGGCGGTGAAGGAAAACATCGTGAGGAAACCTGAATATCTGTGGAATAAGAAAAAAAATATTTCAAAGTCATGTGAAGTTCGCCAACACGCATTGAGGCAGCGCGGTGGACACTTCCTTTCCCTAAAACCCTCTCAAAAATGAGGGAGGCCCGTGCCCAGCAGTGGGACGTATGTAAGCTTTAACTTTACTTTTATAATATCCGATTATCCAATATAGGATATTTCATACTGTGTGTCATAAATGGCAATAGAGGGAAATTAAGGGCGAAATGAGAAGCAACGTCTTCATGATAATAGCTTAAAATAATAAACAACTGTGGCCAAACTATCTGCTAAACATGGCAAATATGTCATTTATTATCCCTATAAGTTAATTATGGGACATAATTTATGCCTGTTCGAAGTATCTTGTCATCTCAAATACGGCAATGCAACGCAGTAGTGATTTAAGAAGAATGACGAATAGGAGTGACAAAGCAAATTTATATGGCAGATGTGAACGGCCGAGTCGGGAAGGGACGCCCTAGGAAAAAGTTTATCGACCAAATTGGCGATATTTTGAAAATGGGCCACGTTAGAAGTACCTTTAACCGACGAGCATGTATGCGTAGATATATGGATGTAAAAGAGGCGAAAGAGGTATGTCAGGATCGTGCCAAATGGAAGTCCGTAGTCTCTGCCTACCCCTCTGGGTGACAGGCGTGAGTGTTTATGTTTTTTATGACGAATAGGAAAAAGACGATGATTTTACCTAGTAACCGTTATTTGGTCTTCGATTTCCACAGTACCCAGACGTCGGTTTAGAGCAAACATGTTTTCGACTCCACGTAGGCCAGAACCTCGCCCGTCGATGTGGGCTACTGCAATACCCCAGCGGTTTACGAGAGATGTTCCCCAGTCGATACTCCATTGTTTCGTAACTAAAGCAGTATCTGGTCCACCGTATCTATAATAAATAAGTTATATTATAGATTAATTTTATTAAAATTATTCTTTTCCTTTTTCTTTCTTTTTTTCTTCTTTTTTAAAGAATGTTAACAATACTATAAAAATTACTAATATTCCCCTTAACCACTCGTGGTAAGCTTAAATTGCTTGTATATGTGCTATTATAGATGATTTTATTAAAATTATTCTTTTCTTTTTCCTTTCTTTTTTTCTTTAAAAAAAAAAAGAATATTAACAATGCTATAAACATTACTAATATTCCCCTTAACTCCTCGTGGTAAGCTTAAATTGCTTGTGTTACGAGTGGTTCACGCCAGTAGTCGAATGGCTGTTTCGAACCCACGACCTTATTGAGTTCGCGGGCCGCGCATTGCCATTAGGCTACTATCGCTTCAATTACATAAATTCAAATTCATATTAGCTGGTACCCGGCGCGTTGTGCCACAGAACAAATAATTGTGAAAATATAATTTTAAATTCGGAAAAGTTAAATTGTTTTATAAGGAATTATCATTCATTGAATATGAATGATATATAACTTTCAAATAAATTTATCGGTACGTTACACGCGCCACCTTCTGTAAGTAATTTGTACTATGTCTATAACCTTCGCACAAGTACAAGCAATAAGTTGACAAAGTTTTACTGCATACTGATAAACGGTATGGCACGGCACAAAATACGAACAAACAAAGACTAATTTTAATATATTAGAAGAAAATTAATATTCATCATTATATAGAACGGCATTTTATTAGCTTTGACATGATCTATGTTTTTATTTTTTATTTTAAGACTATACCAGTTCTTTGATGTAGCAAATCGATTATGGAATTGCCAAGAAAACCAAAAGACCGTCGTAACATGGGTAGGTTTTCGGTTCGGCACTCCAAAATTACATTCGGAAGTATCACTTATAAGCCAGCTACAGTTATATATGTGAAAGTTTGTAATTTCGAGTTAAAAATAAACAGATTTGGGTGCAATTTGGCTCACAGACAAATTGTATCGCGCATTAACACTGACGGGATTTTTACTTCAGGACAATAAATGTCACCGAGTAAAATGTGTATTATATACGTACAAAACACGTAGTGTTTTGTATGTAGAAAAGCCATGCTGCCACTAAATTATGGTTGTAGTAAGAATGGCTCGGCTCGAACGCGATATAACTGCACTCTCTACTGAAATGGCAGCTCAATACAGCTGTGTTACGGATGCTGAGTGTAGATAACCGGAGACTCTTTAACTGGAAACGAGGCATTGCATCTTATTCGTCAGGGGTGACAAGGCATCTGCGTTTTGATTCTTAATCGAGGAAAAATGTAGATGTCTATTTGCTACAGCTTTCACTTACCATCAGGTGGCCTGCGTGCTCGTTTGTCAGCCTTATTCTATAAATATAAAAATAAGAACCAAGATGTATTGGTTTTCACGTGATTGGAGCAGCAGGCAGGAGAAGGTAGTGCAGAAAATGTATTTATTTTATTTTTATTTTATTTCAACTATCACACAACGCCATCTAGTTCCAAGCTAAGCAGAGCTTGTGTTATGGGTACTAGACAACTGATAAACGTACTTATATATTTCTAAATACATAAATATTATAGATAAATTACACCCAGACACAAAACAAATGATCGTGCTCATCACACAAACATTTGTCCTGGGTGGGAATCGAACCCACGACCTCCGGCGTAGCAGTCAGGGTCACTACCCACTAGACCAACATGCCTGTCAACAAAATAAATCTTTTACTCGTATAAGTTTAGAGAAAACCAGATAAAATCTTACTTACACGTAAACTAATAAAGGTACGTTGTTGCGCGATTGGTAATCGCGTGGAACTTGGATATGGACATCAGCGTCTGGCAGGCCGGTGGCTACAGGGACACTCATTCTCAAAATTGTAGGTAGAGTCTGAGTGGCTAACAAGGAAGACGTCTCCGCATTGTCATCCCACGTTTTGATCAGAGTACCGTTCTAAAGAAAAAACATTGTAAATTTACGAAAACACATTAACAACTTATAATTGAAGGTAACTTGAGTTATCTATATCATCAAAACTTTGGACACTTCAAGATCATGGGTGCAACAAAGCACTCGTAGTTTCGAGAAACCACAATAAGTTGTAAAGTCGCAATAATGATTTCTTATGTTTGCGCGAATACTGCACATTGAAATAAAACTAATTATACTCCGGCCGCTGAGTTATTACCGATTTGACACATGACGAATTGACAATACTAGTGAAGTGACTGAACTGAAATAAAATAAACTAGTTTAAATGTTTGAAAAATTTATATGTGTTTATATTTACAAAAAACATAGTTAGTCGATTCTTTTCATCATCATCATCATCGCCACCATCGTCATAGAATTAATCGCCACGCTTTTGGATCAAGGTAGAGCCAATGGTATGGTAAAGTGACGCTGCAGCTATATTATACTTACTTACTTACTTACTTACTTACTTATCGTCACGCACAATCCCTAACGGGGTAGCCAGAGAGAACAGATCGCCAAGTGTCACGATCCTTACATACCTCTTTCGCTTCTTTCAGGTTCATTAACTTCTTCATACATGCACGTCTAGGTATCCGAGTACTCTTGACCCTCCCCTCTTCGAGCAATTTGCTCACATGGTCTTCGAAAGTTAGTCTCGGTCTACCTCGACACCTTTTAATATTTACTTTCGCTCTATATATTTTCTTCACCATTCGGTCTTCACTCATTCGTTCAACGTGTCCAAACCATTGGAGTACGCCCCTATCAATTTTTGTGATAAGGTCATCTTTCAATCCTGCCATATTGCGAATCTCTTCGTTTCGCTTTCGGTCGGCTATGGTAACGCCACACATTTTACGAAGAGATCGCATCTCCACTGCATTCAACTTGCTTTTATGCTTCTTCTGGCATACCCAGGTTTCGCTGCCATATAACAAAGTCGGTACCAACACTGCGTTATGTATTGCAAGGCGTGCACTCTTCACCACGCCTTGCCTTTTTATTAATGCATTCAGGGCACCATTGACTTTGTTTCCGGCAGCGACACGCCTATCCACATCTAAATCACATCTTCCATCCCGGCTGAAAGCACTCCCCAAGTATACAATTTCATTTACCTGTTCTAGACATTCCTGATTTACCCATATTTCACATTTCGTTCTCTCTTCGTCCTTTTCAAATACCAGAACCTTATATAGCTATATTATGGTTGTAACTATTATTTATTCTGTGGTTGTAGCACGAATGGGTTGGCTCGACCGGGGAAGGACCACGCTCTCACTGAATACCAGCGTAAAATAGCAGCTTAATATTGCTGCGTTTTTATAGTGAGTGTAGAGATCCGGAGACCCTTATTTACTGGAAACGATTCCATCTTAGTCCTCAGGGGTGACAACGTATCTGCGTTTTAATTCTTAATCGGGGATAGATGTAGATATCTATGGGCCAAAGTATCCACTTACCATCAGGTGGACTGTGTAATAGTTTGTCACCCTTATTCTATAAAAAAATCATTATCTTTATATAAATGGGGAAACTGCGCAATAGGACTATATATTTTACTGAACGATATTTCCAAAAAAAGATATGAGTTACTCGTAAGCACCTAAAAAAGTTTTACTTCAAAAACACTCACAACATCATATATAAGTATTTTAGGTAAACTCGGTCCAGCGCAGTTGACAACCATCCGCGAGGCATCCGTACTGATGGTTGCTTCATTGTACAAACACTCTCCGCCGTCAGCTCTGACGATGCCGCACGTGAAGCACGTCACCACCCGTTCAACGTTAACTGTGTAAATGTGCTGTTCCGCAGAATCGTCCACGTGCGTCGCTTTGTACCAACTGAAATGTATAAGTTTTTGTTTTATTTTGCGATCATCATCTTGTTCCAATGCGATACGGTGGCCTATAAGAATCTATCACTCCATTTCGTCCAGTGGGTTACGCAAAAAGACACTATAGATGATACTCTATAGGATTTGCCAGAAAAAGCTTATACGCTCTGATAGATGACAGTATAACGGACTGGCGATAGACAGCGGCGCTAAAAATGACGTCAATCTACCTACAAAACGTTATGATTAAGACAAATCCTCCTTACAAAAGGAAGGGCTCATATCCAACAGTGTGTTTTACGGCCTAACATATATGAAGAAAAATAACCTCCGATACTTTCTACAATCGCGACTTACAAAAGTACGAGAGTTTACAGTACGTTTTTTCTGTACTATGGTAAGTATCTATTTTAAAATTATAGTAAAACAAAAAAATCATTTTGAAGCCTCTCCTAATATTCTTATATGGCAGGTTTTACGTGGTAAAACCACACTACTGCACGAGCCAGGCATGCGTCGGCTTAATCGGAGAAGGGCCACGCTCTCAGAGAATACCAGCGCAAAATAGCAGCTTAATGGCTACTTTTACTGGAAATTGGACATTCCATTTCAGTCCTCAAAGGTGACAACGCATCTGCGTTTTGATTCTTAACTGAGGATAAAGTATGTAAATTTCTATGAGACAGAGCATTCACTTATTATCAGGTGGACTGTCTGCTCATTTTCATACTAACTCTATATAAAAAAATATAGGATCAGCGAAGTATTGGTCGCAATGACCATGGGCTTGCTTCGACGTCCTATACTAACTGACGTATAAAAAACTTATCTATTGGTCGAAACTAAAGGTAAAATTAGTAAACATATCAGACCCTAAACTCTTGTAGCTCAGGAGATAATCACTTGTGCTTGAATGATTAAATTTAAAAAAAAAGAAAAACCAAGGTGTGAAACCTAAAAATAACAAAATAATCTTCATATAGCTTATGGAGGCATTAAATTCTTCGATATATAATTGTGTCTTAGTACCGACTGCACAAGCTCTTATATTATGTGGAAAATAATTTTTTAACAACATTATTAGAAATTCATCTAAATAAATACACTAAAAATTCCACCCTCGTTTTTACACGCTTTAGACTGAATTATTTTCTACAAGTTTACATTGGAATCTAAGGAATTTACAAAAAATTTTTTTCACTATAAACATAAATACGTTAAATATTATTTAAAAGAAGTGATATATATTTTATAATAATTGTAAAGTGCTTAAATATTTTTGATAAATGCTTACTTCTATTTAGTTAAACTAATATTTAATTTATTATAAACTTAATGTTATAATATCAGCCATGTAATGGCGGCGTAAGATTATTCACTGTCCCTTGTCATCCCATAGTTGTCTTAAAAGATGACGAAAGGAAGTGAAGCAGGAGATAGGCAGCAGCTTCTTACTTTCAACAACTCAAAATAATAAACTACGGTCGCCGGCAAACATGCCACCTATGAGGCAGGACACTTATGTTCAGCTGAGGACTTTATGTAGGTAGTACGAACCTAAAATAATCAAGTTATTGCTAAATATATATTATGATTTTACGTGTAACGCAATTAAAAGGGCTTCACTTTATTATTTAAGTATGTAGTTGAATTGGTTGAGTTGAATTTTCTTACATGATATCACCTGGGCCCCACAAAAGAATCTCGACAACTGTGTGTGGTGTATTGGTACGATCGATGCCAGTCCATAAGTTTGCATTTGTGTCTGATATCTGTACAATTTGCTTGTATGATGTGTTGTTCACGGTCTAAAATGAAACAAAGGTTTTTATTAACATAACAATTAAATGAATACATTGCAACATTTCATCCAATAGATGTCGTAAGACGCGACTATGGATTAGGCCAGAAACATCTAAAACCTCTAATTTAGCGGTATGCCTTCAAGTAGTAGTGAAATACCAACTGTGACGACGTATTACGATCGCGTGACATGCATCATAAGTTCATAATAAGCATGACGATTCCGGTAGGCTCTTCCTCGAACGGGAAAAGCAGATTTCAAGCAATGAACTGTTACGAACTCTTGAGCCTAGTATACACTAACGTTAGGGCGAAAAACCAAAGTGGATAACGTAAAATATTACAATGGACAATTACGTGGCATGAAGGAAATTCCAGAAAGAAATACCGTGAGAGTAAGAAGGAAGGATATCTCTTTCATCAACAATGATATGTTTTTATAAAATAATAAGTACCTGGTTGACCGAGCTTTGCTCGGTATTTTTCGCTCGATTTTTTTTAATTCGTGTGTTTTGGAAATTATATTTAGATACAAATTACATACTGATGAAATATAAATAATATTTTTTGATCTTAGCGACATAACAGAAAAAACGGAACTGGTTATTTGAATAAAAAATCATGAGTGCAATTATTTTAATTTCAATTTTCTTGTTTTTAAAAAATACTAAAAAAAGGGCTCGAAAAAATAGATTTTCTCAAAAAAGAAAGAAACTTGAAAAAAAATTAAAAAAAGTCGGTCGGTCGGTCTGGGGTCGATCCGGGGTTTTACGATTGTGTGACCGCCCATTGTACCAATTAAGCTATATATAATCATTAACAATCTGTCAAAATTTACCTTCTTATTCTAACGATATTGTAGCAGTTTTTCATTGCCTAAAAACACGGACAAATAGACATTTTCTAAAAATAAATCCTAGCTAGATCGATTTATTGCCCCCCAAACTCCCTGGACACTAAATTTTATAAAAATCGTTGGAGCCGTTTCCGAGATCCCGATTATATATGTATATATATATATATATATATATATATATATATATATATATATATATATATATATATATATATATATATACAAGAATTGCTCGTTTAATAGTATAGGATTATAAAATAATAATAATAATAAAGTGACAGGAAAGACTTACCTGCGGAAGTATAGTTATAAACGAGGTTCCGGCTTCATTAAATAACAGAGGAATGTTGTCTATCCAACCATTGGTTTCTGTGTATTGGTAAATCTGAAAAACAAATGACAGTGCACACTCAAATAATACTATTATATTTCTTTCTGAAATACATTATAAATGTGTTTTTGGTATAATTTATGACATAAAATATTATTTATTTATTCCTTGAGACATCTATCCCTACAGATCGAACCCAATGCGATAATGTCCTCTTTTTCATTCTATTAGTTTAGATCATGATGAGATCATACACTAATAATACTACATTTACGTAGCAAAATAAACAAATAAAAACCATTTTATAAACGTTAAGCTATATAAATTAAATATACAAACTCGTGACTCATCAATCACTCAGCCAAAAGAACCTAACATCGATAACTCTTTACATTCAAAAAATAACACCAACCCTAACAGTAACATATGGTATGTAATATGACCTTTGCTAATTCACTAAAGTGGCAACTTAACATGTCAGTTTTATAATGCACAAGATTGATCACGTGAAGAGCTCAAGCTAGAGGTGTTTTTGTTAAAAGATTAGGAGGTGCTGAAGGCGCAGTGTGCAGTGGTGGACGCCTCCGTCTCGTTACGTAGCGGTCCGGCGCATAGAGATTCAAGCGCCGTAGAACTATCGGATTATACCCATAGCCCCGCAATAATATCACTACAATAATATGTAGAAACCGATAACCTATGGGTAAGAAAGGTTCTCGAGGAGTAGGCGTAGTGTAGGGCGACCCCCCACTAGATGGAATGACGACCTGCCATTTCCATGCAGGAAGTATGGATGCAGGTGGCTCAGGACCGCACTTTGTGGCATTATCTGAGGGAGGCCTATGTTCAGCAGTAGACTTGTGAAGGGCTGTAATGATGATGATGAGATGATGAATATTTAAATCCAATTCGTTTTTTTATCTTCATATAAAGCTGTGTGTTCATATAAAGCTGTGATAAGTGGCTTCTGCATTCCATTGACACCTGCAGCCGACTTCAAGCAAAGAAGGCTGCAAATGCTTTGACCACTAAAATGGAATCCTTAACAGCAAGTAATTACAGTGATATTTTTTATGATAAAAACAGCAGTACATATTAGAAATAAGTAAGAGGGTGGTAGCTCTCCTCACAGACTCCTATGCAGAATAGAAATCCTACCACCTGGACTATATATAGCTAAAGGTAATGCATAATAAACTAAATAATCATATGTAGCCTATATGATTATCTAGTTTTAGCTATAGCTACTTGAAGTACTCGTATAATGGCAAAAACGCTAGTGTTTCCTCACTGTATGGTTATATTCCTGCCGAAAGGAATCAAGCTCACCTTGAAGAACACAATAATTATTTTCGAATGAATAGCAAGCAAAGCGGACCCTTTTACACTCAGTTTTAATAAGTTTCATCATTTCCTTTTTTATATAACCATATCCACATTTTTATCTGATCATCTCAACTGACAGTCACATCGCCCTGTTTTAAACGAAAGGCGTTGCGGGCAGATATGCCGCATTTTATAGCTTTCAACTGACTTGCTCAAGATTTGGAGATTTCTAATATACTTACCCCAACAGCTACACGTTTAAGTTTAGTTGGTGGGACATAAATATAAAACATAACTATAAACTTGTATAATACCACTTAGAGAACTCCGGTTTTTGCCGCGTTTAAAACTTTTTTAAAATACACAATAAAAAAAATCACTATTAAATCAACACACTTATCATAGCATACTTGTGAACAGTTGCCTCCATTCTCCGTGCAGAGGTTAACTTGGAATGTGGTCTGAACACGGTTCGTCCACATTATAGCAATCGTATTGTTGTTGACGAAATTCACCGTCTTCAATATTGGCCTGCAAATCAAAATAAGCAGCGATTATTAATTTGTTTGTATATACCTAAGCTTTCAAATGGTCCAACTTTGATCTTGTTAACCTGGGCCCAAAAATGTATAGATTCGTCTCCATCTCCTTTATCAGCTATCGCTTTTTCAATTTCTCGTAAGAGGTATATGTTATAAGATCGTACCATTACCATTACCGATATGAGGTAGTGGACATTCCTAAGATAGTATACCCGCAACTAATATCCTATCTGCCTTTTACCTGTTATATACCAACCACGTGCTGATAAGTTGGTAGGGTCTGGCTTATATATGGGAAATTTGTTTCGACTGCTAGATTTAGCGTAATATTTTTTTACGTTTTTTTTTTAAACCGGTTCTTACATCTTTCATACCATTAGATGTGGTATGATATTCTCTAAAGCTAACTATTTAAATCTTTGAACACCACCCACTATGTAATATAGAGGGTTGTCATGAGCATTTTATCCGTGATAGAGCCACGCTGCAGCTATATCATGGTTGTAGCACGAAAGGGTCGGCTCAACCAAAGAAGGTCTCTTACAGACTACCAGCGTAAACTAGCAGCTTTATGCTGCTGTGTTTTGTATGGTGAGTGTAGAGAATCGGAGACCCGTTTAGATGTCTATGAGCCAAGGCATCCACTTTGCCGTGTAGTGGCGGTTGATAATATCCACAACCCCATATCTTCCCGTGGGTGTCGTAAGAGGCGACAGAGGGACACAGAAAGGAGATGGGCAGCAGCATATTCCTGATAACAACAATAACATAATAAAAAACTGCGGTTGCCAACCCGGTCGCCAAGCGTGGCAATTATGGCAAATATCCCCCCATGAGCAACGACTCAAATAAACGGCCCCCAGTCCCCGGCAGCCCCGCTATTCCTGGCAACGGTGGCGACCATGGTAACGGCGGGGCAGGGGGTGCTAAGAATCTCCGGTGGAGGTTCGGTTTGGAGTAGGGCAACGGAACCGTAGGGGCCAGCAGCTGGCTGACTTTATAGAGAAAGAGGGACTCTTTACGATGAACTCTTTCTTCCAGAAGCGGCCCCACAGGAAGTGGACCTGGTCGAGCCCCGACGGTTCGACAAAGAATGAGATTGACTTCATTATGACGACCAGACGCGAACTCTTCAGTGATTTCTCAGTGATCGCAAGGGTGAAAACCGGCAACGATCACCGAATGGTTAGATGCACACTGAACCTAAACGTTAAGTTGGAGAGGTCTCGTCTAATGAAGTCAACGCTCCGTCCCCCTCGTGCTCTAATCCAGAATCCCGATACTTTTCAGCTCGAGTTACGTAACTGCTTTCAGTGCCTAGAGGATTGCAATGAAATGGACGATATGAATGACAAGCTCGTGGAAACTGTCCATGCGGTTGGAGCTAAGTTCTGCAAGACCCGCCGCAGAAGAACACAAAAACTCTCTGATCACACTCTTAATCTCATGGCTGTTAGACGGGAGATAAGGCTGCAATCGTCAACAGATTTGACAGCTTACAGACAACTGAACAGACAGATCTACAAATGCATGCGGCGAGACTTACGCAACTTTAATAGTGCTCGTATTAAAGAAGCGATCGAGCGGAACCAGGGCTCCAAAGTCTTTGCCAGAGATCTGTCTGCCAGAAAGAGCCAACTGCCAAAGCTAAAGACTGAGTGTGGCAGCATCGTTTCCGAGACACCTGAGATTTTGAATGAGATTGAGAGGTTCTATGGGCAGCTGTACACATTATCGTTGGAGCCACATGTAAGTTTGAGTAACGATCCAAGAGCAAGTCTTACCCGACACTATTCCGATGATATCCCGGACGTCAGTCTGAGTGAGATTAAAATGGCTCTCCAGCACCTTAAAAACGGCAGGACCCCAGGCGAGGGTGGAATTACAGCGGAGCTTCTGAAAGCGGGTGGAACACGGTACTTGAAGTCCTTCAGAAGCTCTTCAATTCCGTCCTCCATGGTGACACTACTCCGGAGGCGTGGAGCAGAAGTGCGGTGGTCTTGTTCTTTAAGAAAGGCGACAGCGCTCTCTTGAAGAACTACAGACCAATTTCCCTTCTGAACCGCGTCTACGTGCTGTTTTTGAGAGTCATTACGAATCGTCTCGCACGCAGATTCGACGACTTCCAGCCTCCCGAACAAGCCGGTTTCCGAAAAGGCTTCAGTACCATAGACCACATACATACCCTGCGTCAGATTGTACAGAATACCGAAGAGTACAATCTGCCGCTTTGCCTGGCGTATGTGGACTATGAGAAAGCCTTTGATTCCGTCGAAATTTGGGCGGTGCTACAGTCCCTTCAGCGGTGCCAAGTTGACTGTCGGTATATCGAAGTGCTGAAGTGTTTGTACAGTAGGGCTACGATGGCTATCTGAGTACAGAACCAGAGTTCGAAACCTATCCAACTGCAGAGAGGTGTAAGACAGGGTGACGTTATATCCTCGAAACCCTTCACCGCTGCGTTGGAAGACGTTTTCAAGCTACTAGACTGGAAAGGATATGGTATTAACATCAATGGCGAGTACATCACTCACCTTCGATTTGTCGACGATATAGTCCTTATGGCAGAATCGCTGGAGGAACTTAGCACTATGCTCAATGACCTCAATGGTGTCTCCCAACGGATAGGTCTTAAGATGAACATGGACAAAACAAATATCCTGTTTAATGTCCATGTCACACCTATGCCGGTAGTTGTTGACGAGTACGTTTACCTGTGACAAATAGTCCAACTAGGTAAGTCCAACTTCGACCGAGAGGTCAATCGACGGATTCAACTTGGCTGGGCAGCGTTCGGGAAATTACGATACATCTTCTCGTCAGGTATACCTCAATCTCTGAAAACTAAAGTATACAACCAGTGCGTGTTACCAGTGATGACTTACGGATCAGAGACGTGGTCCTTCACTGCTGGCCGTATGAGGACGCTCAAGGTCGCTCAGCGAGCTGTGGAGAGGGCTATTCTCGGAGTTTCTCTGCGTGATAGACTCAGAAATGAGGATATCCGCAGTAAAACCAAAGAGACCGACATAGCCCAACGGGTTAGTAAGCTGAAGTGGTAATGGGCCGGCCATATAGCTCGAAGAACCGATAACCGATAGGGAAGAAAGGTTCTCGAGTGGCAGCCTCGTACCGGTAGGCGTAGTGTAGGGCGACCCCCCACTAGATGGAGTGACGACCTGTAAGACATGCAGGAAGTCGATGGATGCAGGTGGCTCAGGACCGTGCTTTGTGGCGTTACTTGGGGGAGGCCTATGTTCAGCAGTGGACTTGTGAAGGGCTGTAATGATGATGATGATGATGATGAGCCAAGGCATCCACTTAACATCAAGTGGACCGTGTGCTCGTTTATCACCCTAAATCTATTAAAAAAAATATGAACCTATTAACCTAACATATATGAACATGATAAAATAAAGTTACATCCTTATGTAGTGGCAGAGAAAGAATATCCACTACAGCCCATATTATCCTGTGAGTTTCGTAAGTGCCAACAGAAGTAAACAAGCCTAAATATATGTAGCAAGAACTAGGAAATAAAAAACTGCGGATGCCAACGTGTCTATGTAGCAACTATGGAAATATTACTCTTATGTAAAAAGTAAAAGTAAAGTTACAGCCTATATTACGTCCCACTGCTGGGCACAGGCCTCTCCTCATTTCTGAGAGGGTTTTAGGGCAAGGAAGTGTCCGCCGCGCTGCCCCAATGCGTGTTGGCGAACTTCACATGTCTTCAAAACATTTTTTTTCCTTATTCCTCAGACATGCAGGTTTCCTTACGATGGTTTCCTTCACCGCCGAGCACGTGGTAAATCAGCACTTGAAATTGCAATTAACAATTTCATTGGTGCCGGCGGGGATCGAACCCGGGTTACTCGCGTTCTGATATTTACAGCGAGCGTTAACCATCTGAGCTACCACGGCTACTCTTATGTGGAAATCTATAAATGGAACTATGTTCAGTAGTGGACTTTGATAGGCTGTAATGAATAAATGAATGAATGAATAAAACCTATAGGACCCGACTATATTATTGTGTGGTCATTATAAGTGTTTTTGTTTAAAAAGTAATAACCAACAGTACAGTTCATACATTGTAGAGCCATGCTGCAACTATATTATTGTTGTAGCACGAATGAGTCGGCTGGATTAGGGTAGAACCACGCTGCTGTTTTTCGTATTCTGAGTGTAGAGAATCGTAGACCCTTTTTACTGGTTATGAGCCATCTTAGTCCTCAGGGGTGACAACTTATCTACAGTTTAATTCTTAACCGATGATAAATGTAGACGTATACGGATACATTACAGTACACTTACCATCATGTGGATGGTATGCTTTGCACCCTTATTCTATAAAAAAAGCAGAAAAACCAAACCTGAATTTCAAATTCTGCAGTACAAAACTACCTAATGCCATTATATTACATTCAAGCCGGTCTCGAAGGGTTATAAAATATAGGTAAACTCACTCGTTAAGGTCGGTGGGAGCGTTAAAAACCGACTCATTGCCACTGGTGATGTCACGAATGGTCACTCTTACTGTTGGATTCGTGGTACCGGACTGAAAATAATAACATATATCTTATATATTCGAAATTATTTTATCATTTTTAATCCTTTTAATTCGACATTTACTATTATTATCCTTTTTGGACTAAATTATCGTCTCAAAAGCAACATTAAAATTTTTATCCCCCATTTTGCCAATCTTAGACGTGGAACTTTTATTAAAAAATTGATCACCTCTGAAGTAGTAACTTATTAAATAAAAAAATATTTATATAAATTCGGTTTTTTATTTAAGAAGATATCGCGTAACATTATTTAAAAAAAAACATGCAGTCGAATTTTAAATATCTTCCTTTTCTAAAGTCGGCTAAAATAAGATAAGGAAAAGTTATAAAACAAAAGCGCCTCGAAACCAGTTTACTCACACTTTCTCCAGTACGAAACGAAGGTGAAACGAAATGCATGAGACATACGAGTACTTCACTGAATATTGTGCAAGCTGTTACCAGGAATTCGCTCACGTAGATTTTAGATCTAATGTAAACATTACACAAGACCAAATTAGTTCTAATGTTAATGGAATGTCATCACATATCACAACAGGGGTCTTTTTGCCATAAATAATTAAAAACAAATGTTTATTGCTTCTTTTTTGTGCTGCATGCTTAAACGGGAATAACCACCTTTCCTTTCTTCTTTCTTCTTCTATTACATGAAGTTTTTAGATACGAATACGGGCATAAATTTAATAAATTAAGATTTTTTGTTATTGTCAATAAAAAAATCCGTAAGAACAGTTACGGATTTTTACGCGGTTAATTTATTTTAACAGGCGCATTACAACACCCATGTTCACAAGGGGACTACGAAACTTTGGAATAAAAAAATGTAAATTTGAACACGATAAAATATGTAAAATTAGTTTTATTAAACATTTAGTATTCGCGTAAATATAAGAAATAATTCATTTAGTCACTTGGTAAATCCCAAACATGATAATGCACATAGACATTACAGTATTTTCATCATCATCATTTCCATTCATCCCTCTTCCATCCGTCCTTTCAAAAGCTGAACATAAGCGTCTCCTATAGGAGTGATATTCGTCAAAGTGGTAATCTTGGCAGACGGATTGGCAATCGATGTTTTTTTTTTTTTTTCATTAACATGTTTCTTTTACAAAGACGCTGCTGCCCGTTTCCTGATTCAGTCTTCTTCTGTCTCTTACGACACTTTTGGGAATTCCTTCCACCGCCGCTGCACGGCGTATGTAAAGCCACTACTAATTAATTTTATAGAATAGAATAGAATTTTTTTATTAAATATAGATTACATGTTTTTGTTATTGAAAGTCATTTTTTACTTTACAGCGATTGGTTTCTGAAAAAGCTTCTGTCCTGGGGAGAGCCAGCAAGAAACCCAGCTGGACCTTTTTTTAAATAAATTTTACGATGTGAATGGTTACAAAATCGAGAAGCGACCATGTCATTCCCAGTGGTTATTATCAACCATTTATTTATTTATATTACAATAACCCTCTTTCTACAGTTTTTGTTCAATTAAATATTTGAACTTTGTAATTATTTCTTTTATTATTAACTTTGTACTTTTAACTTTACTTCAACTTGTGATGTAAATATCAATGGTGTAATCTTTTCAAACATCCGAAAAGATCTCATTAGTTAAGTTCTTGCAATGTAACAAGAAAACTAAAAGCGATCGATGCAAAAACAAGATTCCGCGTAAAAGATAATGGGAGCGGAACGTTCTTCTGTCATTTGGTATTCATGAATTATCATACTGATTTATAATTATAATGATTACAACGACGTAACTGGTTTAATATAATGATGTTTTATAACGGTATATTATTAAAATCGTTGGTTCTGCTTGCGTTTCGAAAAGTATTGCCGAAAATGCATCATAAACATGCAACAAACTATAGTCAAAATACGTTCTACTGGGCACCGCTTAAATCTCATGCTTTCAAATAATAAAAATTAACAGCCTCAATACGTCCACATTTGGATACATGCCTCTCATTCTGAGAGAGTTTTGGTATAAAGAAGAGTCTCACGTGCGTGTAAGCGGATTACACATATTCTATAAAATATATTCTAATTTTTCAGACATGCCGGTTTCATCCCAATGTATTCACCTTCACCGTCGAGCATGTAGTTAATCAGCTAATTAAGTAATTATCCTCTTTTAGAAGCTTGGAGCTTCACTTTTTTAACTAGTGCGGGTTCGTTAAATTCACATTTAATCAATTTTTATGCGGGAATCTTTGGACTTAGTAAGAGTGAAGCTGTGCTAGTAGTAAACAATGTCAGTCGTTCTGTCACCGAGACTCTAATCTGGTTATTAACGTAAGTATATCGTTAATTTTTTGATATTCTATGACTGACATATACATGATATATCTTTTTTTACTTAAAGCCTTTAAAATCCACTGGACAAGGCAGGCTCCCATTGCAAAGAGGATTACCACCTTTCATTCCTAGTTATAAAAAATCCCCACTCTTGGCAGTAGTTGGCAATTGCAACACCAGACATCTCGCACCTTTGACCATTTTTCGCATTGCCGTTGTATATCTGGCGTACGGGATAGTTATAATGACGTTTATCGAATACCACGGTATCTCCCTGGCATTTCTCATAGTTGCCTCTAACCACTAACGAACCCCACGAGATGAAATAGGCTGCCATCACACGCAAGTTCATAAAAAAAAACTATTCTGTATGTATAATAATAATGCCTTCGACAGAATTTGCGGCCAGTGTCAACGGAGAGTAGCCATCTATCCAGGATAAGATTATAGCACACAAGTGTGTTCGCAAACACAAGTGTACCCTCAATTCCCTCATTATCATAGTCTGAGGGGACAATCCTACACGGCCAGAGAGATTAAGGCGCAGGACCAAAGGCTCTACGTGCTTTCTAAGGCACGGTGTGTGAAGCACCGCTAACTTCCTGATTCCGGGCTGCTACTGAGATAACTGATTTTGCTCGACAAGGGATTCAAACACAAGACCACACGATCAGCAAGGTCTCTTACGATCATTAGATCAACGGCACACTGTTAATCTATGTAAATATTCATTTCGTGGAATAAATCTATATTACAATAACTTTAAGCATCAAAATAAACACTAATTTGAAATTTAAACTTTGTTCATAATAACAATGCAATAAATTATATTTCCATGTGGATAGGTTGAATTAGTTACTTAGCGACAATCCTACCTTTGGATAACGTATCTCGTGATGTAGAGTGTATTGGTAATCCACGGATCCTGGCACACCATAGTGAGGCACTTTCATAACACGCACGTTGGTATCATCAAAAGTGGCGTATGCTATCTTACTTCCATCTTTGGAAAACCAGAGGGCATTATTTGATGAGAAAACTTCCTCTGAAAATCAAAATTAAACATTCATTAAAAGGAGTTTGGTTATGTATTTCTTGTAGGATAGTAAAAGTAGTTAGAGTTAAAAAAAACTAAAATAACACGTATCAATCGTGAGCTCTGATTATCCTAATGAGAATAAAGTTTCTTGGCCCCAGTAATAAGGCATCGCATCGCGGTGACAGCGTCTACTACATTTTGATTCGTTCTTGAGGTATGTTGGTGTCTATGAGCCACAGCATCCGTTTATACTCAGGTTGACCGTGTACTCCTTGGTCACCATTCTTTGCATATAAATATAATTTGCACGACCTAAAAGAGCACTACCGTTGTGACAAAAGGATTGTCACTTTGATTTGATTCATTAAGAGATAATTTGTATATACAAATGTTCCGACGATTAATCGCGAGATATTGTGTTTACGCATTCCAATAAATCATAGAGTAACGTATTAGCTGTTTATTGCATGGAGCAACATGGGTCACAGCGTGGCTCCTATTTTTGTAATAAACATACCAATTACCATCCAACAAGAAAATATTTAATCAGTATTTATTTTTAATAATAAAACAGAATATGAAATTGGATTTTGCACAAATAGAAGTTCCTCCCTGGATGCCAACCGTGTAGTGGCAGTGAAGCAATATCTACTACCTCATAGAAGTATAATTACTCAATGCACTGCCTCATATCTTATAGAAGTCTTATTACTCTATACACTGCCTCATATCTTATAGAAGTCTAATTACTCTATACACTGCCTCATATCTTATAGAAGTCTAATTACTCTATACACTGCCTCATATCTTATAGAAGTCTAATTATTCTATACACTGCCTCATATCTTATAGAAGTCTAATTACTCTATACACTGCCTCATATCTTATAGAAGTCTAATAACTCTATACACTGCCTCATATCTTATAGAAGTCTAATTACTCTATACACTGCCTCATATCTTAAAGAAGTCTAATTACTCTATACACTGCCTCATATCTTATAGAAGTCTAATTACTCTATACACTGCCTCATATCTTATAGAAGTCTAATTACTCTATACACTGCCTCATATCTTATAGAAGTCTAATTACTCTATACACTGTCTCATATCTTATAGAAGTCTAATTACTCTATACACTGCCTCATATCTTATAGAAGTCTAATTACTCTATACACTGCCTCATATCTTATAGAAGTCTAATTACTCTATACACTGCCTCATATCTTATAGAAGTCTAATTACTCTATACACTGCCTCATATCTTATAGAAGTCTAATTACTCTATGCTAATAAAACTAAGGTTCTGGTATTTGAAAAGGACGAAGAGAGAACGAAATGTGAAATATGGGTAAATCAGGAATGTCTAGAACAGGTAAATGAAATTGTGTACTTGGGGAGTGCTTTCAGTCGGGATGGAAGATGTGATTTAGATGTGGATAGGCGTGTCGCTGCCGGAAACAAAGTCAATGGTGCCCTGAATGCATTAGTAAAAAGGCAAGGCGTGGTGAAGAGTGCACGCCTTGCAATACATAACGCAGTGTTGGTACCGACTTTGTTATATGGCAGCGAAACCTGGGTATGCCAGAAGAAGCATAAAAGCAAGTTGAATGCAGTGGAGATGCGATCTCTTCGTAAAATGTGTGGCGTTACCATAGCCGACCGAAAGCGAAACGAAGAGATTCGCAATATGGCAGGATTGAAAGATGACCTTATCACAAAAATTGATAGGGGCGTACTCCAATGGTTTGGGCACGTTGAACGAATGAGTGAAGACCGAATGGTGAAGAAAATATATAGAGCGAAAGTAAATATTAAAAGGTGTCGAGGTAGACCGAGACTAACTTTCGAAGACCATGTGAGCAAATTGCTCGAAGAGGGGAGGGTCAAGAGTACTCGGATACCTAGACGTGCATGTATGAAGAAGTTAATGAACCTGAAAGAAGCGAAAGAGGTATGTAAGGATCGTGACACTTGGCGATCTGTTCTCTCTGGCTACCCCGTTAGGGATTGTGCGTGACGATAAGTAAGTAAGTAAGTAAAGTAATTACTCTATAAGCTGCCTCATATCTTATAGAAGTCTAATTGCTCTATACACTGCCTCATATCTTATAGAAGTCTAATTACTCTATACACTGCCTCATATCATCCCGTGGGTGTGTAAGAGGCGACAGAGGTAAAGAAACAGGAGATGGACAGCAATTTTTGATAACAACTCAAAAATACTGCGGTATCCAAGACGCATTGCCACAGTTACAACGCTAGGCCCACATAGGCGCGAGCCCTATAAGCCTATTTTCAGCAGTGAATTTTGATAGGATATAATAGAAAAAAGGTTATGATTCCAACACAGAGCCCGCAAAGTGATAGTAAAGTACTCCGATCGCCCGATTACATAGTCGGCAATACACACACACACACAAACGCATGTGAACGGGTCAATAATTGAGAGTAAAAGTTGTTTTATTGGTTACCACAAACCTGCGCCTACACTTCAATCATTGGACCATAAATTTCTTGACTACTTACGACATATGACAAGAAATATATCATTTCACTTATAAAGGAAAAGCCAATTTTTTTAGAGTCATATTAGCCCTGGGATTTAATGTTATAGTTACACGAACAATCAGAACTCGGCTTCTTCGGAACACAAAGTAATTCACTTCCTAATAATGAAATATCCATTGACATACTCAACGATATAATCAAATTTAAAAGACTCCTCAGAAAAGTGATTATAAAATGATATGATTGATAAAAGTTTGTTAATTTATAAAAAAATTAAAAAAGAACATTAAATAGGATGTATTGAAACATGTATAATGAAAAGTGTATAGTATAATATTCTCTTATTAAAAGCAGAGCTAAACCCAAATGTATAGTGGTAGAATATAACAATAAATTTAGTTTTTATTAAACGAGTATGTACATATAGTTACATACCTTCATAAACCCAATCAGGTATTCCGTGATAAATAACATTAACCTGTCCGTTGGTTGTGATTTGTTGTGGAGTGCTGTTCAAGCTAGCCTGATAGTAGATGTTATTAAGGTATATGAAAGATAAAGATGTTCCAGATGGACCCCACACGAAGTTCTGCAGGAAAGCTTCTTCAGATTCGATATTAGGAGGCAGAATCTCGACAACTTCGCCAGTGACGATGTTAACAGCCGCATACCGGGCTAAGAAACTGTACCTGTATACCTGGAAAGATACATTTATAGTTATTTTAACCGAGATAAAAATACGAGACAGTTCTATGATCGATGCGTATGTTTTTATGTATTTATATTTGAAAATGACCAAATATTCGTTTCATATTCGGTATTCGGCATATTCGGCAGCTTTACTGAATATTCGTATTCGGCCGAATATTCGGCTAAAACATCGAACATTCGTTAAAGTGGTACTCAGTGACCACTGTATTGAAATGAATTGACTAATTGAGTAATGCCATGTCTTTCATAGAGCCGTGGTAGCTCAGATGGTTAGCGCTCGCTGTAAATTTCACAATACGCGAGCAAATCGGGTTCGATCCCCGCCGGCACCAATGAAATTGTTAATTGCAATTTTAAGTGCTGATTTACCACGTGCTCGGCGGTGAAGGAAAACATCGTGAGGAAACCTGCATGACTGAGAAATAAGAAAAAAAATATTTCAGAGACATATGAACTTCGCCAACACGCATTTGGGCAGCGTGGCGGACAATTCATTGCCCTAAAACCCTCAGAAATGAGAGGAGGCCTGTGTCCAGCAGTGGGACGTATATAGGCTGTAACTTTACTTTACTTTACTTTACGTCTTTCATAATTTTGCTGTTTTTGAGGTACTGTAGATTTCTTTTCAATTATATTAATCTTCTATCAATCATTTTGATAAAATATTTAAAAATAAAAATATGCATTACATGAGTACATTTCACTTTACTTTGGTCGTCAGTTTCTCTAAAATAAGTCCGAATAGTAGATCTCCTGCCACTCATTTTTTCATATAATTATCAATTTTCACTAAGAATAACACAAAGAAATACTTTTTTCTCACAAAAATAGTCAAAACATAAGCATGTGCCGGCAATTTGCTCAGTACTAGATGATGAGCGAAGGGCAGGGTCCGGCGCTAATCCCGCGCGATTTACGGTAACAAGTTTCGACATAATTTGGTTAGGTACCGAGGAGATACTGCCGAATAATGTACGACCGAATATTTGGTTCGGTAAAAGTTTTACCGAACTTTCGGCCTTATATTCGTATTCGGTGAAATCCATATGCGGCCCATCTCTAATTTATATCAGCTTAGAAATAACTCGGAAACGATTGAACGAATTTAAATATTTCCTTTTGCTATACCTCAAGGGTAGCTCTATTTAAATGTGAACAATAAATTACGGCTAATAAATCTTTAAATATAAAGTGAATACATCGACGACCTAAAGCTTTGGCTTCAGAAACTATTGATTTATTTTATTTTAGTTTATTTAAATCGGTTTTTACATTTTATTTCAATTTAAAATTTATTGTTTTTTTTTCTGAATAAACTCGCTCTTCTCAAACACATCTCATATTATCTCTTTTTGTTCACTTGTAATTTAAAGAGGATTTTAGCTACTTTTGAGCAGATTTGAGTGTAGTATACATCTGTTACATTGTATATATCAATATACATTAAGCGTATTCTTAAACAATGAGTTTACCTACAAAACCTCATTGGTGTGCACGCAACGACGTTATATTTTCATTTCCGTAACTCAATGAATGCGCGTCTATTGTTTACGTCTTTTACAAATAGAAACAAATAATATAACGCGTCAGTAAATAAGTGACTAAGAGTCAGTCTTCGATGGTGCGGGTTGCGAGTTCGCGACACTCGAGTACGATAAAAAATACCGTTTTTAGAGAGGGTCAAACAGAGCCCTGTTAATGTCACTCTGCTGTCCGTATTATTATGTTTCGTAGACGGAATGAGCTATATACATGAAATTTGGTTGGTCCCAAAACTGAATATTGCATTGAATATTCAATAAAATTATTTTTAAGACAGGAGCGAGTCCCTTGTAAAAAGAAGCCCAAAAATTTATTGTTTTTATCCTAGCGTCACTTGACTTGTCTAGAGTCCATTGCTCATAATTTGTAGAATACAAAAATGAATAATAGAATATAAATTCTTTTTCTTTTCTACCTTCAAAAATAACGAAATAAGGAGCCGCTAAAATTGACAGTTTTAGAACTTTTTTGTTACGATCTATCTCTAAAATTAACTAGAAAGGAATTTGAAATTTCTATATATTATGTACCATAACAAACGGTATTTAAACAACAAATACTAAAATCTTTTTTTCTTTCACAGGTTGTTACGATGTCACGCACACGGAAGCGATTCCTATATTTCATTGGTCGTAATATGTGCGGAACCTTAATAGAGCGAGACGCGACTCGCACTTGGCCAGTTTCTATACAAGTAACAATTTTACAAGACAAACAAGCACACAGTCTACCTGATGGTAAGTGGACGCTAAAGCCCTTGGCATCCACATCTATTTTTTTAGGTTGAGGTTGAGATACACACAGTTTATACGTGGTAGAGCCATGCTGCAGTTATATTAGTGGTATAGTTGTAGTACGAATGGGTCGACTCGACCAGGGAAGGACCACGCTCTCACCGAATACCAGCGTGAAATGGTAGCTTGATGCTGCTGTGTTTCGTATGGTGAGTGTAGAGAACCGGAGACCCTTTTTACTGGAAATGAGGCATTCCATCTTAGTGCTCACGGTTGACAACGCATCTGCATTTTGAGTCGTAATCGAAGATAAATGTAGATGTCTATGGACCACAGCAACCACTTACCATCAGGTGGACTGTGTGTTCGTTTGACACCCTATCCTATAAAAAAAGTACACACAGATTTACTGGCACTCCTGAGGGTATGATAAAACGTCCCATTAGTATTTCGTCTCATTATTCTTATTAGGAGAGTATAAAGATACATGGCTTAATTAGTCCCGTCCTTTCTAAATCGGATAATCGTTAAAAATTGTAAACAAACGGTTTGCCCGATCTTTTAACATGCGTGCAGCAAAGGAGTGGAATAATTTATCGGCGTCTGTATTGCCGTTCGACTTCAATTTGGGTATTTTTAATGCAAGAGTTCTTTTTTACTTTGGTTCTGTCACGCTAAGACAATGTAATTTATCGTTTATAAATTATCACTACTTACCACCAGGTTGGGTTGTAGTCAATTGCTGATTTGTAATACGTAAAAAAATGATTACATATCTGTCTATGTATGTATATTTATATATATATAAATATATATATATATATATATATATATATATATATATATATATATATATATATATATATATATATATATATATATATATATATATGTGTATATGTATATATACATATATATATATATGTGTGTATAAAGTAAAGTTAAAGTTACTGCCTATATACGTCCCACAGCTGGGCTCAGGCCTCCCCTCATTTCTGAGAGGGTTTAGGGCAAGGAAGTGTCCGCCGCGCTGCCCAAATGCGTGTTGACGAACTTCACATGTCTTCGAAATATTTTTTTTCTTATTCCTCAGACATGCAGGTTTCCTCACGATGTTTTCCTTCACCGTCGAACACGTGGTAAATCAGCACTTAAAATTGCAATTAACAATTTCATTGGTGCCGGCGGGATCGAACCCGGTGTACTACTAGCAAAGCTAGGGATAACGTAACGGGTAAATAAAACACCTTGATACGTTATCCGGACTGATTTGTTAAAAAATATTTTAGTTTGCCCTTACTGTACTACGATACGCAGATGATACCGTGTAACAAAGTACCACTAGCGCCATCTAGAAATTACAAAATACACTAAAATATTTTACATGCAAAAACATTGCTTGTTGCTCAGAAACATACCGCCCACCAAGGACATTTAATTAAAATGTCCTAAATTAGCGAATGCCGCCCGCCATGCCCATATTTCATTGACATTAGTGGATATATTTTAATCATACAACAACAAATAGCCATACAATTTTAAATTTAAATCTACGACAAATAAAATCTAGAAGTAACCAAACAAAAATACATACTAATACAACGGTAAATTAAGACAATAATTTAAAGTTTTATATTACTTATCTACTGGCAATATACACAATTTTGAGGTTGGTCGTTTCAAAGTTGAAGATTTGGTACGCAATGTAACCACGCGGGTTATATTGTCCTCACCCGGATGTTTTTGAATAATGCGACCAAGTAACCACTGTCCCGGAGGAAGGTCATCCTCCTTTACTAAGACAATGTCGCCTAAATTTGGTTCCGCAATTTGACGTGACCAACATATTCTTGAGACCAACGTTTCCAAAATGATTGCAACAATTTTTGTACTAATTGCCACCTTGACAATGAATTTACGTTACTCGAATCATAATTCCTATCGATTGCATTAACTAATGGTTCCCCAACCAAGAAGTGACCTGGAGTCAATGGCAGTGGTTCGTTAGGATCATCTAAGTTGACAGTTGTCATTGGTCGAGAGTTAAGGCACGCCTCGATTTGAGTAAGAAGAGTGCTCATCTTTTCAAACGTTAGGGTCGTTTCTCCAATAACTCTTCTCAAGTGGTGCTTGGTAGACTTTACACCCGCTTCCCAAAGTCCTCCAAAATTTGGTGCCCGGGGAGGTATAAAGTGCCACTCTGTCCCGTTTTTCTCTAGGTGTTCTGCAATTTTCAGCTGAATGGAACTTAATTCTCGTAGTTCCTTAGATGCACCTACGAAAGTAGTCCCGTTATCCGACCAAAGGTGAGCGCATTTTCCACGTCTGGCTATAAATCGTCGGAAGGCTGCTAAAAAGGCCTGACTAGTCATATCACTGACAACCTCTAGATGTATGGCTCTTGTAACCATACATATAAAAATGCAAATATAGCCTTTGTATGCTCGGTGGCCGCGACCCTTGGTCGTCCTGATCTGAATAGGTCCCGCATAGTCTACTCCACTGTTGAGAAATGGCCTCGCAGGTGTGCATCTTACAGATGGTAAATCACCCATGAGCTGATTGTGAGTAGTTGCACTATTTTTTACAGATGTAACGCATTTATGGATATGTTGTCTTACCAAAGCCTTAGCTCCTATCACCCAATAAGCTGTCCTTAAATAATTGAGCATCAACTGCTGTCCTCCGTGAAGAGTTTGAACGTGTGCATCCGCAATGATCAATTTAGTGAATAGAGAATCAAGAGGTAGAACAATAGGGCGCTTAATGGTATCATCCATTATTGCATTTCTCAGGCGACCGGCAACTCTAATTATTCCGTTATCATCCAGATAAGGGCCTAATGTTCTTAGTTTGCTTTCTTTCTTTTTTATAGGCCTTCCAGATTTTAAGTCTGCGTATTCTTCCGTGAACTTATCCATTTGTACCTTTCTTAGGCAACACTGTAAAGCCTTCTCTATTTCTGTCCTTTGTAAATAGCGATTCTTTTCAGACCCTTTGAGAAATTTTCTGCAATAAGCGACAACTCTCAAAAGTTTTGCGAGTGAAGAGTACCGCTTCAAAAGTGAGTCTTCTTCACCTTCGGTAACAACTCCCATATATGTATTTACAGATTCTTCTTCCTGTGTATATAAATTCTTTGGTCTATTATATGAAATATGTGGTTCTTTTAAAAAACTAGGTCCTGAAAACCATAATCATTTTCAGCCAGTAATGCAGGTGAGACACCCCTAGATGCGCAATCTGCTGGATTTTGCTTGGTGGAGATATGACACCATTGTGATGATTCTAGGGTAATCAGAATCTCTGACACCCTATTTCCAACAAAAGTTTTCCAGCGGCTCGGATGGTTATCAAGCCAGGCCAAAACGATGGTGGAATCAGTCCACGCATGAACCTTGTTCTTAGAAATATTAAATACTTCTGAAGTTTCCGCTAAAAGTCGCGCCAACAGAACTGCTACGCATAGTTCCAGCCTTGGAATGCTCACTTGTTTGACAGGAGCTACTCTCGTTTTTGCTACCACAAGTGATGTTTTATCTTTATTTGAACTATCGATAATTCGCAAATATATATCTGCTGCGTATGCCAATTTCGACGCATCGCAGAAGCCGTGCAATTCTACAGCATGATCATTATTCTTCGTTCCGAGCCAGCGTGGTATTCGCACTTTGGATAATTCATCTAACTCTACCATGTAAGTATCCCATATCATTTTTAATTCATTTGATATCTGTTCATCCCAATTGATTCCTGACAACCATAGCCTTTGAATAAATACCATTGCTATGATAACACTAGGTGCAACCCAACCTAGTGGATCAAATATTCTCGCAATTTCTGACACTATCTTTCTTTTTGTTTCAGGTCCTGTCACCGGGGAAAGCTGTACTGCGTACTTATATTCATCTTCAGCGCGACTCCAGGTTAGTCCTAAAATTTTTATTGTATCATCTGATCTTATTTTGACTTCACTTATTTCATTTTCTAACAGTTTTACTTCTTTATTGTCCTTCAATTTTGTTTTCTTTATTTTAGGGTCCTTTCCTTCACATTGCTCTTTGTGTTTCATCAGCTGTTTACTGTTGCTGTTCCATTTCTGCAATGCAAATCCTGCCTGCCCTAATAGTTCCTTTAATTGTTTAAAAATTACGCAACCTTCTTGAACAGTATCACAACCTGTCATTAAATCATCCATATAGAAGCAGTTTAAGACTTGTTCCGCAGCGATTGGGTATAGAACTCCAGCATCATAAACTACCTGATGCAGTGTTCTCACAGCTAGGTAAGGCGCCGATGCAGTACCAAAAGTGACTGTTAAGAGTTCATAACCTTTTATTTCTTCCTTAGGATCTTCTCCCCACACAATGCGTTGATACATGTTGGCATCTGCTTCGGTTACAAGCACTTGGCGATACATTTTTACAATATCTGCTACTAAGGCAATCGGATGGGTTCGCCAGCGTAACATCGTGTGTCTGAGATCTGCTTGTAAGGTAGGTCCTACCATCAATGCATCATTTAGTGATACACCAAACTTATTTGGCTCTGAAGCATTGAAGACCACTCTAACCTTTGTGGTGGACTTGTCCTCTCGTACCATGTCATGGTGTGGTAAATAACTATGTTCGTTAATCCTTGGACCATGGTTATTTATTGATCTCATGTGCCCTAACTGTAAATATTCCTTTAAAACATTATGATATTTTTCCCGTAGCTCTTGATTCTTACTTAGTCTCGTTTCTAATGACTTTAGTCTCTTTATCGCAATTTCTCTAGAATTGCCATTCTTGCAAAGTATCTCTTCGTCTCGCAATGGTAATTTTACTATATATCGCCCTTCTGGCGTACCTTTAGTCGTAGTCTCATAAATTCTTTCACATTTTTGCTCTTCTTCTGTAAGTATTTTCTTTTTATTATAAAACGTACTTTATTCTATTTCCCAGAACCTCTTCAGCATTTCGTTTTCCATGACCTGTGCATGCATTACTTGAAGTTTAATTGTAGATGCATTATTTTTGCTATTTACATTGTTTATTACACCGGAAAGAATCCACCCAAGCGTGGTATTCTGTGCTATTAGGGACCCATTTGTGCACTTCTTTATCCCATGCTTAATTATGGCGCTATAAACATCTGCACCCAATAAAATATCAATTTTATTGGGTACGGTGAACTGTGGATCGGCTAACGTCAATTGGTTAAGCTCTTCCCAAGCTATTGCTTCTATCTTCTTTCAGGTAGACAGTCGGTGATCTTGCTCAAAACATAAGCTTCAATTCCCATCTTAAAATTTGGATCAACACATGATTGCACTTGGAATCGAACTTTAGATTGAGCGCGCATAACTTTATTATTTGATAATCCTGAAATCACCCCGACCGCTGGAATTTTCTTTAATTGAAGATATTGAACTATTGCTTCTGTAATGAAGCAGCCTTGAGAACCTTGATCTATAAGGGCTCGTACTAGCCTATGTTCACCAGTTTTAGATTCAACTCTTATTAGTGCAGTAGCTAATAAAACCTGCCTGGGCTTAGGTAAGTGACCAGTAGAAAGGCAAGCTACTACCGGAACTTCAGATTCCGAAGTGTCAGTGCAAATGGCTGACTGGTTTAAAACAGCAGCCTGGTCCTTTTTTTCTTAGTTGTTGGTGGGATGCAATAGTGTGTGATATCTTTTTTGACATATCCTACACTTTGTCGGTTTTTTGCAATCGTAAGAAAGATGATTTCGGCCCAAACAATTAAAACACATCTTTTTTGTTGACACAAATTCCCGTCTGCGGACAACATCTTGACTCGAAAACTGTTTGCAGAAACATAATTTATGATTCTGGGAGCAGTATTCACACTTTAAACTAAAAGACTTAGTCGCTAGCAAAACTTTCGTGTTCGGAGAGTGGGTGGCATTATGAGTAAGTATTTTACGTGGTTCAATTGTTTCTAATGCTCTAAAACAATTTTCGATAAATATTTTGAACTTTTCAATTGTAGGTAAAGAATAATCACTTGCTATAAACAATTCCCACTGCTTACGTGTTTCAGCATCCAGTTTATAGCTTACAAGATAAATGACAATTATATCCCATTTGCTTACATCTATATCTAAATTTTTTAATGCACTTAAACAATCCATTGTGGTATCTAACAATTCTTTTAAGCTGGAAGCCGATTCACTATAAATCCGTTTTTGACCAAACAATCTTTTTAAAATACAGTTAGACAACTACCTCTTGTTATTATATCTCCTTTCTAAAACATCCCAAGATTCTTTATAATTTGTTTCGGTAACTGGAGTATGCCGAATCAGTTCAGCCGCCTCGCCAGTGAGATGACTCTTTAAATAATGAAGCCTCTGCACATTATCGAGTGATTCATTATGGATATATATATATATACATATATATAAATATATATATATATATATATATATATATATATATATATATATATATACTACGGACTGACTGACTGACCGACTCATCACGATATCTCTAAAACTATACACACGATTGACTTGAAATTTAGCATAGTTACTAATTTCGCAATGTAGACGCTTACTAAGAACGGATTTACGATAGTTCCATATTTTTTTATTGATACTTTATTATCTACGTTGTTATCGTCTATATATCATCTGCCGAGCGAAGCAAGCGGATATCAGATGGTTCATTAATAAAGACTAAATTTTCTGATCAACTGTGTATGTGATCAGAAAACAAAGTCGCAAAGACATGACTTCTTTTATTTAAAAAAATAAATACAACAATAAAAATAACATGTGTAACAGAAATATAAAAAAAAAATATTTAACATGACGCTCTTCAAAAGCGTGTTTTGTAAACGTGATTGCTAGCGGCTATGTGAATACAAAGTAGATTATTACAGAATATTATGGGGAGAAAATAATAGGTTGCACACTTGTGTAACAAACATACACATAATTTGTTTGTACCTTTCTGTATACATAGCAATAGATGTATATTTGCCAAAATCCCATGTAGTTATGGTTTTCTTATATTTACAAATACTTAGTTGTTCTTTAAAAGTCTAATTACTTCAAGCGTGATCAACGAACAACATTGATGCAAAGAACCTGACGGAAAGTCGTTGCTTATAGACATCCAAAACTATCCTAGATTACGAATCAAAATGCAGATACGTTGTCCCGTGAGGACTAAGACGAAAAAAGGGTCTCCGGTTCTTTACACTCATCATACAAAACACAGCAGCGGCAAGCTTCTATTTTACGCTGTATTCTGTGAGAGCGTGATCCTTCCCTGTTCGAGCCGACCCATTCGTACTACAACTATACCTCTAATACGAGGGTGGATTGAAAAGTACTCGGCCTAACCAAGAAAATAAACACACACTAAATCAGTTATATTTTTATTTTTCTACATAATCACCATCAAGTTCAATACACTTTTGCCACCTCCCCTTCCAAGCATTTAGACCGTTGAAAAAAAATGATTCTTCCTTAGAGTCAAAATATGCGTCTACAGCTGCTTTGACCTCGTCGTTTGTCGAAATTCTTTGACCTCCCAAGTGCTTTTTTAGGTTAGGAAACAGAAAGAAGTCTGATGGTGCCAGATCAGGTGAATACGGCGGATGCGGTAACAGTTCAAAGCCACAGTTGTGAATTTCAGCCATTGACTGTACTGACGTGTGAACACGGGCGTTATCTTGATGAAACAGGACTTTTCTTCTGAGCATTCCTCGACGTTTTTCTTTTATTTCCTCTCGTAAACGACGTAGTAAGGTGCAGTAGTAATCAGAGTTTATAGTCTGACCCCTTTCAAGATAATCAATCATAATCACACCTTTCGAGTCCCAGAATACTGAAGCCATCACCTTATTTGCCGACAAAATCGACTTAGCCTTTTTAGGGAGTGGTGAACCAGGTCTTCTCCACTGTTTTGATTGTTGTTTTGTTTCCGGTGTACAGTAATGAACCCATGTTTCGTCCATAGTAACAAAACGATTCAAAAAATCATCTGCATCGGCTTCAAATAACTCCAAACAGTCGCGTGAAATAGTCAATCGCGTCCTTTTTTGTTCAACTGAAAGCAGTCGCGGAACCCACCTCGCAGACACCTTGTGGAAACCCAACTCGTTGACAATGATGTTTTGAGTTCGTTCATAAGAGATGCCTATAATCTCGGCTATCTCTCTAATTTTTAATCTGCGGTCTCCCATTATTAAATCAAGTACTTTTTTAATATTTTCGTCAGTAGTTGACGTCGAAGGCCTTCCAGAGCGGGGTTCATCTTTCACACTCTCTCTACCACGCTTAAATTCTGCTATCCATTTTTTGACGGATGAATATGACAGAGCACAATCGCCTAATGTACTGACCATGTCATCATGGATGGCTTTTGATGATAGCCCACTCTTATGGAGGTACTTAATGACGGCACGCTGCTCGATTTGCTCCATTCGCGGAAATTATGTCCGATTACTTTGTTAATAAATTTATAAAATCACAACTAATTATCGCACACGTTTCGAACTTCACATAATGAACTAGTCTGAACTGAACTAAATAATGTGGGTAGATTTGATTTTTAGAATTGAATGAATCTGTGTTAGGCCGAGTACTTTTCAATCCACCCTCGTATAGCTGCAGAATGGTACCACATAAAGTTAATTACAAACTTGGACTCCTGGCGGAAGTTGTACGTCACTCTAAGTCGGTTTGCTTACGTTTCTTTTAATTCTCTATTTTTTTAAATGCCTTAGCCTCACACTAGAATATTATAGTGATAGTGTGGTGGCTCAGGACCGTGCTTTGTGGCATTCCCAAGATCTATGTTCAGTAGTGGACTTGTGAAGACCTGTAATGATGATGATGATGATTGTGGAGGCTTTTTACGTCTTTATGTAAATGATTTAATGTATTAACAAAAAATATAAAATTCTATGTAAGTATACAAAAGATCTGGTAGTTTCTGACAGATGGCGGTATAAATATCTCAACACGCCAGACTACCAGTAAAATTCCGAGACCAGTGATTGGGACGGCGTTAAAGAACCGAGACTTCTGCAACTGAAATCGACAATACGCCTATATGACAACTAAGAAAAATTCTCCTAGCAACAGGGAAGTCCATAAATAAGCAGTTAACTTTTACCGGTTGATGATGAAGAAATAGTTCTTCTTTGAAGAAAAAGAAATAAAAAAGTAATCTGTATAGAAGTAGTTTTTTTTTTCGGATACAACGTTGAATATATATACAATTTATATAATAAGACTTAATCAATAAGCAACACGCCCCGTCGTGTAACCTTATTAAGGATAAAGTGTAGAAATTGTGCTATTCATTTTCCTTGTATAAACAAGGCATGTGGCATATTTAGTACCTATTGTTCTTTGTAAATTTGTAATATTTCCGTTGTCATGATATACACAAGCCATGGGGGTCGGAGTCCGGGTAAGACAATAAACAAATGTGTGAACGTGTAAGATATTTATAAGAAACATGTAAGGCTACAATAAAGACACTACAAAGCAAACAAATAGATAATTCTTAAGCATAATCTACATTACTCTTAGCACTAAATTAGGTAAGCACTTAACACTTAGCAAAATCTAAATCTACACATTAACTATAAAATAAAATTACAAGCAACGTAGCATAAAATTTCCTATTAGTTCTTTTATTATGTTCATGAGAGCATAAAATTCATCATAAAATTATACGAATTATAAAAGGAAAAGAGGAAAACAATAAAAAAACTAAATATAAAAAGAAAAGGGGAAAAACAATAATAAAAACTAAATATTCCTACTCGATGCTCGAACCAGGAATCTAAGAAAATCGCCCGACGCATGTATCGCCGCTATAAGTAATAGGCTACACTTGTCAACAACGGTCCGTTTCAAATAAGGATATAGTATTGTCTTTCACTGTCTTCATCTTTTAAAACAAATAAATTTTAATTTAGTAATGCGTAATTGTCACAATTAACTTGATGGGCGTTTCCACAGGCTGAAATAATTGTATAATCTAAGAATACTGTTCCAGAATTACTCAGACTACCTAACAACGAATAGTAACACTTACCCTGTTGCACTTCTAAAATTAACGTTCCACGAATATAAGCTTCTATTTAAAATATATAAGGTTCACTGATACACAGTTTTGATATATTTAAGCAAACTCATACGCATTTAAACTTTAAATGTCTGACAAGAATTACCGACACGTAGTACTATTATTTACTCTGTCACCACTCGTCGCGAACTCGGCCCTCCGCCGTTCGTCCCTAGTTCCTACCCTCCAATCCTTTTATCAAGTTCGGAAACAAGTCCCACCTCAATTATCAAGTTAATTGCCACATTTTTTTATCATCACACCGTTTATAATTGAAAGTCATAAATATCCTTCGTTTTTAATTAAAAAATTATTAAGCAATTGCTTAATCATTGCCAAGGATATCCATAATCTTATAAGCAATTGTTACTATAATACTTTGGGGCAGTGCCGCGGACATTTCTTGGCCCTAAAACCCTCTCAGAAATAGGAAGTGGCTTGTACTCAGCAGTGGGACGTACCTATATAGGCTCTAACTTAACTTTTAACTACAATACTAGGTAATATCTCATGTTATTAAGCTCCACGAACGATAATCCATGGGGAAGAAAGGGAAAGGACGGGAAGAAGAGAGGCATCCTCGTGCTGGTAAGCGGAGTGTAGAACGTGTCTGGTAAGACATGCTGGAAGTCGATAGAGGTTCGTGGCATTACTTCCATCACTTAGGGGTGGTCTGTGTTTATCGGTGGACTTGTAAAGGGCTGTAATAATAATGATGATGATGATGACTTAGTAAGAAATTTACACTACAAATATAAAGGTGTGAATTATATTTTGTTGTTTGTGGTTTTTCAAGTTCTTATAGTTTCATCAATAAATTTCAAAAAATACACATGTACTCTACCACGAGTATGACGCCGTTGAGATCCTTTTCTAATAAATTAATAACCAGTGCGTCTAAGTAATTATCACTCTGCCATTAAGAATCATCACGTGCAAATCTGTGTTCCGATTTTCGCAACATTAGGACCAGTATAACAGACTGAAAGATATATCATCTACAGCCCATAGCCGTCTCTTGCATAGTATATTTTTAAATAAATAAAAAATGTAGTGCTCTTTTATTTGGTAGTAACTTGACGTTTATAGATTTAAATAAACCTAAACCAATTTTTTTCTTTTGAGTTTTCAGGAATTACAACACATTTTCGGCCATTTTCGTTGGTTTCACGTGTCCATTGCAGTAACCATATTGTACTATGATTTCCGGAAGAGAGCAATCTACGATTTAAAACCTAAAGAATCTTTGAGACAACTCTTTAAGAAAATTAATATATTTGCTTTGGCCGCTCAATACAATAATAACTTAATACTGCTGTGTTTCGTATGGTGAGGGTTGAAAACCGTAGACTCTTTTCACTGGAAACGAGGCATTCTATCTTAGTCCTCAGGGGTAACAACGTATCTGCATTTTGATTCTCAATCGACGATAAATATAGATGTTTATGGGTCACAGCATCCACTTACCATCAAGTGGACTGTGTGCTCTATTGTCACACCTATTCTATAAAAAAAAAACATAGAAATTTGAAAATGTAAAATGTATGATCTGAAAATATAAGTCGTTCAAAAAAATATTCACTTTGTAAATAGGAATAAACGTCAGCTAGTAGTACCTGTTACTTGATTCCACAGAGTCAGTAATTAATTATTAGGGCAATGTGCCTTACAACAAAATCACAGAAAGTATACAAAAGTGTCTGTCTCCAAGTTACATTATTAAACGAAAATTATCTAAAAAGGGATATTGTAATATTGAGGAATTTATAGATGATAATAACTCCCAGAAATGAGATGATCGCTACCAAGTTATTTCTAATTTGTTTTATGTAATTTATAGTGTAACGTAATATATGAAACATACTCGTAATATGTGATTAAAGCGACCTCTTTTTAAATGCCCCGCTCGGTTTCTTTGTGGTTTTTTCCAGAACAGAGGTATTTTTCAAACCGGGGTTTAATTAAATATACGAATGAATTTCAATAAATTATACTATTTATAATCTACTACTATTTATAATCTATATTGAATAAAAAATTATATTTCTTTTAATAAAAAAAAATATATTTCAGACACCTGAAGTGTAGTGTAAGCACATTCGTTACTTTAATATTATTATTCAAATACTCTCATTTTGCTTCACTATTTTGTAGTTCTTTTTTTTAAATAATGACTATTTAAAATATAAAATAGATCCGCAAAAACTATGGACTTCCATTCGGCACGATACTGAGACTCGTATATACTCGTCTGTTAGAAGTACTCTTAATTTTTTCGTTGATTTTTAACAGTATAAAATATTCTCTGTCTATAGGCAGAGAAAACAGGAAAAGTGTATTTTATAAAATAATTTGACGTGGCTAAGCAACGCTATTTTAATATGTATACAGAAAATTCTACAGAACAATAATTCAAAGTTGAAGTAGGGTTGAAGCCGCCGTCATTCGAAATATGTCAACAGCACCCGCGTTTAATTTAACATGAAAGGTTGATAATAGCCAATTCCAAGGGAATAATTAATAAACACTCACGCCTGTCACCCAGAGGGTAGGCAGAGACTACGGACTTCCATTTGGCACGATCCTGACATACCTCTTTCGCCTCCTTTACATCCATATATCTACGCATACATGCTCGTCGGTTAAGGGTACTTCTAACGTGGCCCATTTTCAAAATATAGCCAATTTGGTCGATAAACTTTTTTCTAGGGCGTCCCTTTCCGACTCGGCCATTCACATCTGCCATATAAATTTGCTTTGTCACTCTTTCCTCATTCATTCTTTCTACGTGACCAAACCACCGAAGCATTCCTTTCTTAATCCTGGACACAACATCATCTTGCATACCACATTTATCTCTTATCACGCAATTTCTCACCCTGTCATTCAGATTAAACCCTAGCATATTCCTTAAAGACCGCATTTCTACAGCATTTATTCTACTTTCGTGCTTCTTCTGCAACACCCAGCTTTCACTACCATACATTAAAGTAGGGACTAACACAGCATTATGAATTACCATACGTGCCTGTTTTGACACATTCTGGTTCTCCACAATAGAGTGTAGTGCCCCATTCACTCTATTCCCTGCATTTACTCGTCGTTCTATTTCCCTATCATATCTACCATCCCTGCTAAATACACATCCCAAATACACAAACTCATCCACTTGCTCAATTAACTCTCCTTCTATTCTTATTTCACATACCGTTTTGCTTTCTTCTCTTTCAAAAACCATCACTTTCGTCTTACTTGCGTTCACTTTCATTCCCCTTTCTTTCAATTCCCAGTTCATTAATGTAACCATCATCTGCAACTCTGCCGCCGATGACGCAAGTATGACTTGATCATCGGCATACAAAAGGCATTTGACGGTTAACTCGCCCATTCTTAACCCACATTCTTCATCTTTCAAAGTTTGCAAACACCGGTCCATAAATAGGTTGAACAGCCAAGGGGAAGCTACACAGCCCTGTCTGACACCTTTTTGGATGCCAAACCAGTCCGAGTAGACCCCATTGATCCTGACACAAGCACTAGAGTCCCTATAAAGAGACCTTAATGCCTGTATCAAACCAGCGCTCAACCCATATGAGTTCAGTGTTTGCCATAACACATTCCTGTCCACTCTGTCATAAGCCTTTTCCAAGTCCATGAACGCACAAAAAACTTTCTGGTTTTTGCCCAAAAACTTCTCCGCAATCATGCGCATGGAAAAGACTTGATCTGTACACCCCATTCCCTTTCTAAAACCCGCTTGCACATCCCAAATTTTTCCATCAGTTTCTTTCATAACTCTTTCAATTAACACCTTAGCATACAGTTTACCCACAATACTAAGCAAGCTGATACCGCGGTAGTTTTTGCAGTCCTGCTGTGACCCTTTTCCTTTATATATTGGTACTATAACTAAGTTTTAGAATAGTCTCATTATAACTTATATTATACATATTATAACTAAGTTTTAGAATAATTAAGTTTTAGAATAGTCTCAAAATGTGTGAGTGACAACTCATTAGCCAGGCACACGTATAAATCCTAGTTAAACCCTACGTGCGTACTCCTACTCTGGTAGTACTTACTTTTTTTTCATTTTTGATTTTACCTCAAATGTAACAGCTTGTACTTAGATAAACGAGACGAGAGCTTATTAATTAGTTCAGGACAAAAAAACTCATCCTCCATACGAAAATTCTAAACAACTTTCAATCCACAAATACATTTCATTCATTTGGCATCGTTTGAGAATTTCAGGTAGGTCGAGATTTAATATGTCTAGCATAAACTAATTAGATTTTTTTGTGATAGAGCCACCCAGCGGATACATGAAGGCTACAGCGCAAATGGGTCAGCTCTACCGGGGAAAGACCACGCTCTCAAAGAACTGCATCAAACAGCAGCTTAATGCTGCCTTGATTCGTATGATGAGTGTAGAGAACCTTTTTACTAATAAAGAGACATTTAGACAAATCGAAGATATATGTAAATATCTATGGGCCCCCAGTATATTAACTTAGCAGTTATTATAGTATTGGTGTACTGTGTGCCGAATTATCTTAAGCCATCACCATATAACAAATAAAAAATACACATTTTAAATTTTTTAGAATATTAGAAATCATAGAGTTGAATCGAATAAGAATTGGTCAAAGAAAACTCCAGATCCTAATTAAGTCAGATGCACTTACCGGGGCTACATTATAAGCTAGCACTACATGGCTGCCGTCTGGAGACAATTCTGTCACTCTTAAAGACTGCTGCAGGATCTGGAACATAAACAAATATATATAATTATACTCTTTTTTGTCATTGTTCAAATAGGTCCATAAATCGATAAAGTTTATAAGTTTGCAGACATATTATATGTACATAGATTACATTATCACCATCGTCACAGTTCAGCTCTTCACAAGCTCACAGCTCACCATAGTCCTCTCGAGTAAAGCGAGAAAGTATGGTTCAGAGCCACCCGCATCCAATAGATTTCGTGTCAGTATACCAGTGATGGGCCGCGCCCTATCGTACCATACCACTAAAAACTTTCTTCTTCATCGGCTGTCAATTCGTCGAGTTAATGGCCAGCCTATTGCTATTTCAGTTTATTTACGAGCCTACAATTACTCAGGATGGTCTGCCGTTGGGCTATATAAATTACTCTAGTTCTGTTTTAACATATATAGTATAGCCGATTTCGCTTAATACAAGTCAGCGATTAATAAAAACCGGACACGTACGAAAATGCTATGTAATTGTGCAAATACATGGCAGAGCGAATGTGTCAGCTTAAAACGGGAAAGGACCACGCTCTCATAGAATTCCGAAGTAAAATAGCTGCATAACGCTGCTATGTTTCGTATAGTGAGTGTGGATAACCAGCGACTTTTTTTTTGTATAATATAAGAAAATAATTACAGCTATTTTTAATTGTAATCATGTTCAAAATAAAGTTAGGTATATTATTAGATAAATAATTTCTATGGTCAATGCAATTAACAACAGTATCATTTAATCAAACTTTCATATAACTTCAATAAATCAAATCAAGAAGAGAAATCTTGCAACTCCATTAAAAATTAGCAGTGATAGTAGTAAGAACCTGCAACTTCTTTAGTGTTTACTTTACAGTGAAGGCTTACAGTGGTTAATTTGATTTGCCGAGTAGCGACAACAAATGAAATGAAACAAAGTCAATCAAAAATTTACTGAGTTGGGAAATTCAATTAAATTGTTCAAAAGCTATCTACAACGCAATTAAATAAAACATGGTAAGAAATGTCCTATAGTACACTTGAAGTTAAAGGGAAGTGATAGTCTATATATTCACCACAGGTAGTAGCAGCCCCATCCTCAATTCTGAAAGAGTTTCTAAGAGAAGGAAAAATCCTCTGCGATGCCACAATGTGTACTGTGACATTTATAGCAAAACGAGTGCTTAGCAGCTGGGCCTACTACGACTCCAAAAAAAAGCAAATTGAAATTTTAAACATACATACATAAACATAAAAATTCACTTCTGTCACTCAGAGGGGTAGGCGGAGACTAGGCAGAGACTTCCATTTCGCACGGTCCTGACACACCTCTCTCGCCTCCTCCACATCCATATACCTACGCATACATGCTCGTCGGTTAAGGGTAGTTTTAATTTGGCCCGTTTTCAATATATCGTCAATTTGGTCAAAATTTCGCCTAGAATGTCCTTTTCCGACTCTACCGTTCACTTCTGCAACATACATTTTCTTTGTCACTCTTTCCTCATTCATTCTTTCTATATGACCAAAGTGCCGAAGAATTCCCTTTTTAATGCTGGTCACGACATCATCTTGCAAACCACACTCTTCTCTTATCATACAATTTCTCACCCTGTCATTCAGATTCAACCCTAACATACTCCTTAACGACCGCATTTCTACTGCGTTTATTCTACTCTCGTGCTTCTTCTGCCACACCAAACTTTCACTACCATACGTTAAAATAAACACCAACACAGCATTGTGAATTGCCATACGTGCCTTTTTTAACACATTCTGACTTTTCACAGTAGAGGGCCCCATTTACTCTATTTCCTGCGTTCACTCGTCGTTCTATATCCTTATCATATATCTTATCCCTGCTAAATACGCATACCAAATATACAAACTCATCTCCTTGCTCGATCACCTCCCCTTCTATTCTTATTTCACATATCGTTTAACTTTCTTCTCTTTCAAAAACCATAACTTTCGTCTTACTTGCGTTCACTTTCATACCCCTTTCTTTTAATAATCTGTTCCATGTAACCATGTAACTATCTTTTGCAACTCGGCCGCCGACGACGCAAAAATAACTTGATCGTCGGCGTACAAAAGGCATTTGACGGATAACCCATTCTTAATCCACATTCTTCAACTTTCAAATTTTTCACATTTCTGCAATTTTAAGTGCTGATTTACTACGTGCTCGGTGTTGCAGGAAAATATTGTAAGGAAAACTGCATGTCTGACGAATAAAGTACAGGGTGGCCAACGTAGAAGTATACAACTTTTTTTGCCGCTATTTTGTTTTAGGCGCAAATTTGAAAGTTGTTCGGTAAAAATTATTTTGTTTAGCTATTACTAGCAAGCTACGGCAAAGTCGATATGGAGCGTTTAACATTTCAGTGAAATAATCGAAACATTGAGAAGAATGTTTTCAGGTAAATTAATTTCAAGAAATGGTGACATTGATTGGCCCCCAAGATCACCGGATTTGATAGCTCCTGACTTTTTTATTTGGAGCTATCTAAACGGACGCCGATAAATACTGAAAATAGAATATTCGAGACACAACCAGTGAGATAAAATCGGAAGTGTGCGAAAATGTAGTGATAAACGCGATGAAAAGAGCTCACATCTGTCATGCTGGTAAAGGTGACATTGTACATATTTTATATTCCGCAGGTAATTTTCAAGCCTAAGGAATTTTTTTTGAAAAAATACCTTATAACTTGTGTTTATACTTAGTAAATTTTATAAAATAAGTGGTCGAATTCCTTTATGACCATCCTATATATGACATGTGAGTCCGCGACTACGCACTAAAGCAAGCAAGACCACGAACTGAATAGCGTAGCAAATAGAGGGAAAAGGTTTTTAGGTAAAGAAATCCACAAGATTTCTGTGGATATATGATCAAGGGCCGTGCTTTATTTTGACCTTTGACTTTATCTAAATAATTAGACTTGTGACAGGCTGTAATGATAACGATGATGATTAATCATAACAGATGTGTAAAATATCTTTAAATCCAATTCCTCCTAAGTTCATAATATGATATTATTAAAGTAAGTAGAGATTATTTTTTGCACTCAAAATAATTGGTACATAGGCAAACTTAGGTAATGCTGAAATAGCAAAAACTGTAGATGAAGAATTCGATGAATTAGTAATGGGCTAGCTCGAAGAACTGACAACCGATTGAAAAGAAAGGTTTTCGAATTGCAAACTATAACTGGAAAACACAGCAACACGCGGTATTAGGTTAACAACTAGATGGAGTAAGTACCTTTTCGGCAGAAATAGGTAAATGTGTTAGTCGTATCTAACCAAATGGACACTATAAAAATATAAAAAATATTTGCTTTTAAGCCCGTTTAGGGTTGATAAATAAAACTGATAACCACGACTATTCGCTAACTCGTCTTCATCATATACCCGTAACCGGTAAGGTTAACATTTGGAAAGAAAGTTGACATCTCCTATACACCTCTTAAGAATTTGCTTACCTGTGATGAATTGGAAATGAGGACAGTAGTGCTATCCGTATCCACGTCGTACATGACCAAGTCTCCATACAGATTTCGAAAGAGTACATCATTCCCTGTAAAAGATCGTTTAGAATTAGAAAAGAAAGCTTAAAAAAGATTCCTTTTTTTTTTCTTTTAAAAACTTTATTAGGTTTTTTACAGGATAAAAGATACGACCTTTTCGACATAATTGCAAGTAATTTTACATTGTTATAGTCAAACAGTTGTATATAACATATTGTAGTGGCGATTGCCGTGCATCATCAATCATCAATATCTTCATACACCTAGTTTAGTCCAGATTGCTGGGAATAAGTAAAGCCTCTCATAAGAAGAATGGGTCGTGTAATTTTAAATGTTTATTGCGTCCTTTAATAGATGTTACAAAATTTTACTTACAGTCTTCTTTTTATGTGATTTCAACTGAACAATTGATGAGCCCTGTTAAAACTGAAACCAAACCGGTCAAAAGCGACACTACTGGATCGAAATGGGGCGATAGTTTATTCTTATTTCGGTACAATATTATTGTTGTTTTAAAATTGATCCACCCTAATTCTTATTCTTCCTACTTCTTAAGATACTACTCTCTAATCTTGATAAATACCAGTATAGATTAAAATGGAAAGGGAATGAGTAACAATACCTGAAACCCAAGTGCCGTTGAAGGAAGGCGCTGCGTAAACTCCATTTATTATATCTTCTAGTTCTATCTGGTCTATCGGCGGTTCCGTGATAGGTGCTTCAGTTGTTGTTGTAGTTGTTATTGTTGTTGTTGTTGTTGTTGATGTTGACGTAGTAGTTATTGTAGTTATTGGGGTAGTAGGTCCTTCTGTTGTTATAATGGGTTCTGCTGTTCCACCTTCGTTACCCGAAAGAACAACTACGAGAGTTATCACTACTCCTATAGCGACCAACATTGCTATAGCACCAATAATAAATGTCAGGGTCTTCTTCTTCTTGGTCGCCACCAGCACCTTATTGAACAAGCCTGACTACAGTTATAAAGTAAAACACTTAAAAATACATCACACCTAATAAACATCACTTTAACTATAATAATACGATTAAGTTATTAATAATTATATAACGCATTAATAAAATTTACATTTTATTATTTATTTACAAAGTAACACGTAGAGCTTATTAAATTACTGTTACCGTCAGAGTCTTAAAAGAAATGTCATTTTGTATATACGTGTTTGTGTTTTCTCCTAATAACGATTTAGTGTTATGTCAAAAGGTTATCGTTCGCTGGCTAATACTTACTTTTTGACGTACACTATAATGAAATAAATAATTTCTATTCAATATAGATTATTGTATAATATTTTCAGTCTTTTTATTTATTTATAACTGGTTCGAAATATAACCTCTGTCCTGGGAAGAACCAGCAAGAAACCCAGCGGGACATTTTTTAAACATATTTCAATTTACAATAAATTTATTTTGCAAAAAATATTTCGAAGACATGTGAAGTTCGCCAATACGCATTGGGGCAGCGCGGTGGACACTTCCTCGCCCTAAAACCCTCTCAGAAGTGAGGGGAGGCCTGTGCCCAGCAGTGGGACGTATATAGGCTGTAACTTTACTTTTTTATTTTGTACAATTTTTGAATGATTTTTATAGAACCAACATGGTGGCGACCACCTCATTCCCAGGTCACAGAATAAATAATAGCCGAGGTGATATTTTCATTTATGTATTCAACTACTCAGTTATACAGAACTCATTAACAATACTAGTCTGTGATAATTTCGTATTGAAAATGTAATCTATTTCACATCGACTCAGACACATAACAAATAAAATAAACTATACATTCTAATCTATATCTAAATAACAACTGAATAATCTCAAGGTTATGTTCGTACTTGAGATAATTCTCAACTTCTGACACGTTTTACCTCACAATCGTTACATTCACCTACAAGATGGTTTACTTAAAGGACAAAATGTTAGTCAGAAGAATTATTAGACAATTCAAGAAAAATTACAAACAAACTTGATAACATGCTATGGTAATTAACATACGTGAAGTATTTCAAACAAATTGAATTTAAATATTATCGAGTCTGACATGTATTAAAATGATAATATAAGGAAAATGATGACCTTCTTTTTTGATCTCGATATTTCTATCTATTCTATCTTCTTTATTTGTAAACCTTTTTTACGCTCCTTTTGTGAAAGCATTAAAACGCAAAGATCATGTACACTAAACTCAAACTATTTAAATGATTGTAAAACACTAAGCTAATAATAAAATATTTTTAAATAATATTATAACTTTTACTTAAAATACTTGAACACAACGTATTCGTAACTGACTTCCATCAAAATATGCAACGCAGCGATTGTAAGTGGCTTATGTATAAAAGTTTTTGTAGTTTTATTTTCTTAGCAAAAAAGGTTATGTATAAATCTTTCAAGGTCATAATATAAAACTGCAAACATAATAAAAAATTACGGTATCTTATTCATATTCAATATCGACCTCGCGTGTTTACTATTGCAGTAATATACAGTACACAAGATGATAAACGGGGAATAACCTACATTTTTAGAATAAACTCGACTAGTTGCTCCTTCGTATCGTCATTAGACTAAAAACAGGCCAACAGTGGAAATGATCTTTTGTATCTCTCTTTTATGTATATATACAGTATTTTTCGAAAAGTATGTTAGCAAAATTAATTAATAATTTCTTACAAAAATTCATTTCGCAGCCCTCCAATACGAGGGCACGTCTTGTAAAGTTATACGCTACCGTCAACGCTAGTCGGCAGTTGGCCATAGGCCTACCCGGGGTATTTACCATAGTTTCCAGGCTTGGCAGATGGGTTGGAAACCGCAACTTTTTTTTTAAGTTATTATTAAGAAGACGCCGCTGCCCATCCATTTCATCTCCTGGTCTGGTTCCTTTTTGTCGCCTCTTTCGACACCCACGGAACGATATGGTTGGTTGATATTTTCACACCGCCTTTACACGGTTATACATTCTACGCGCCCATTTTACTAGCGTGCAAGAGAAGCGTGTAAACCCGCGCACGTCGGCGGAAGACGGGGTGGAGCATCGATGAGTAACTACTGCTGGCAAGCGTACACTGATGTGTAAAATCACTTGCGATACAATAAGCGTCCACAAGTCGTTGATTGTTCAGATTTAATTTTTCATTTCTTTGATTCAAACTACTTTTACGGATTTTATCGCGTTTATTTATGTTATTGTTAATTCCCGACGTTTCGAGTGCTTTCCAGCACCCATGGTCACGGGGGACTGAGGTGACTGACGTCCCGATGTCAAAGTTAACCCAGAGTACCTTTAGCTTTTTAGGGTTCCGTAGTCAACTAGGAACCCTTATAGTTTCGCCATGTCTGTCTGTGTGTCTGTCCGTCCTCGCTTAATCTCTGTGACCGTTAGCACTAGAAAGCTGAAATTTATACCACTATTGTACACATACCAAATTTGTACCAATATGTGTATCGATCACGCCGACAAAGTGGTAAAATAAAAATTGGAAAAAAATGTTTTATTAGGGTAGCCCCCCTATATGTAAAGTAGGAAGTGATTTTTTTTTAATTTCAACCCTAACGTGTGATATATTGTTGGAAAGGTATTTAAAAATGAATAGGTGTTTACTGAAATCATTTTTTGATAATGTCAATAATTTCGGAAATAATCGCTCCAAAAGTAAAAAAAACAATGTGTCCCCCCCCCCCTCAACTTTTGAACCATAAGTTTAGAAAATATGAAAAAAATCTGAAAAGTAGAACTTTATAAGGACTTTCTAGGAAAATCATTTTGAACTTGGATGGAAACAACAGTACCCACTACCGGGAGCAGTTGCAGGAGCGCGGAGTGCTGCTTGAGCGCGAACATAATGAAACCTTTAAACTCATAAGTGGGAACACTTATTGTGACGGACGGGAAACTACGGAACCCTACACTGAGCGTGGCCCGATACGCTCTTGGCCGGTTTTTAATTATTGTCTTTGGTCCGATCTACGCGTACCGAAACATCGGGTATTAAAAGTAATATAAATAAACGCGATAAAATCCGTAAAAGTAGTTTAAATCAATATGTAGAGTTCGCGTAAATATAAGAAATCAGTTTCATTTTATTTTATTTCTGGATGGTCGAAAAAATTCTTTCAAGCGGAATCGTTATAGATTCTATAATTGGAGGGCTCAACAATAGGAGGAATACGTTTTTTATTCAAGCAATAGACAATAGACAGGCAAAGAAGGCTTGCTAGCGTTTTCCAACACTCTCCGACATGTCCAATCACAGTTTTCTCCAGCATTCTCTAAATTACCGTTGAGGAACTAAAAAACGCCTTCAAAGCTGTCTAGGATAATCCACCGTAATGGTCAGAGCAATAATACATAAGAAATGATAAAAATAATAATATTTAGCACCGTAACTTCCGCCGGTTTAAGCTAAGGTTTAAGGCTTTGTCTTCTAAAGCGAACCGTAACTTCGCAATGTATTCCATCTTAGTACACAGAGGTAACGACGCTCTTTTATCTTATATTTCATCTAGGATCGTAAATATGTTAATTTTTTATAACATCTGTATTATAACTAAATCCGTATATGTATTAACTAAACGTTGTAACCCGTGTCCTTTATAAAAAAAACCTAATTAGATATCATTAGTAAAAAATAACGTAGACATAAATTGACCTGGCGAATACCGCAGCTTGACAATTACAAATGAACTTGTCAAATTCTATCCATGGACTGGAAGATTATACGAAGCGAGGAAAAGAACTAGTAGGTTCAAGTGTTTTTATAATAATAATTAAATGCTGAATAAGGCAGATTAGTAAAAGTTTTTAATGATTAATTTGATGTACTCTTATCCACCAATATTTTGACTTTATATAATTAATGTCGTACCTGATCACTAGTCCCCATCTCCATTGTGGAATTACTGTTTTCTTGCGCCATTGTTATGAATTTTTAAAATACCTGCAAAAGAAAATGGAAACTTGAAAAACGATCGTATAAGATCAGAAAACAATTTCAACAATGAAAAGACAACAAATTTCATCGAAATATTTACCTTCCCGTTATTGTTAAAATAAAAATAAAAGTACAATTATTTTTACGATAAATATTTATATTTTTTTGAAATTTATTTAACATAAAAATATTGGTTTGCTTAAAACATACTAACAAAGTAAGAATCAATTCCATTTTTTGGGTCTAATATAATTACTAATTTAAATAACTTTGACCCGTAAATGATATCTATGCTAAACCGTGATGATGTTGAAATTTTTTTCGTTAGTATCATAAATTGTAAAATATTATAATTTTTTTAAATTATAATCCCTGTCATTTTTAATTTGTTACGCGTTTACACGTTTGGATATTTCATGGCTGGCAAATTATTGAAATATATATTCCGCCACGTACCGATTCCGATGTTACGACACCCTTAGACCATTCAAACGACACCCAATCGGTTTCTCAAACGGTCGATGTCTTTACTCAAGTGCCCAAGCGTCCGTATTTTCATTGCATGCCGTTATAGCTGGTACATACCTAATAAGGCTACTTTGTGGTATATAAGTGAAACGGGGCCAGAATTGCTCTACATGCTACTAGACTAGTACAAACTATCAAGAGTTATGCACTCAAAATTACCACATAAATTTTCATTCGTTTTAGCTCAATAACCTGAGTTAAGATGAGCTATATATGTAAGCTCCCATCTCTAAATGATGGCTCCACCTGCACTTTTCTCTGATGTTTTTATTGCATAATATATTCAGAGAGGATATCACTTTGATACTAATGCTAGCCCTTGCCATTAGTATCGGTAGCATTAAAGCAATATATATAGAGAAGAAAAACATATAATATAGAGAGGAATATCATAAAATGCCTCACAGTTTTTATCTTTGTACTGATAATCTTACCCTTCAAACTGGAACATAAACATACATAGGTACACTTCTGTTTTTGGCAGATAAAATGTATAAGAGGGTTCCAACCCAAACGGGTTCCCCGTCATTAAAGGTATTAAAATTGGGTTTTAGTTTCAGTATTGATGTTAATATATACCTAAATGAGTACAGTACCTTATCAAAGTATATACATAATATGTGGATAAATTATTTTAAAGAAAATTCATTGTGTCTTATTACCTTGTTTAACGCAAAGAAATTTATGACAACAATTTTTAAAGAGCATATCTTTCTCTGACATGGTTCTTTTGATAAGTTTAATTGCTTCACTTGCAATGTCTATTTAATACGTTTTAAATTCATATCAATCGTTATCTAATACGAATATGATAGTTGACTTATTTGACATTTTATCGTTTATATACTTTCGGTTGCAGTCTTTCACAATTTAAAATGTTTTACCAAATTTTACTTGATCACATTATGTAGTAAGATTTAAGATGGTACGAGAGTTAGCTTACGAAATACTATTTACAAATTAGTATTAAAGCTGCGAATGCCTACGTCCCCTGCTTGCAAGCAATTTACATACCCGCCTCGCGAGGGCAAGGACGGGCTATGTCAGACCGGAGTAACCGACAGAGCCCAACGAGTAAGTAAACTAATCTGGCAATAGGCCAGCCGTATAGCTTGAAGAATTGACAACCGATGGGGAAGAAAGGTTCTCGAGTTGCAGCCTAGTACCTGTAAGCGAAGTGTAAGGGAGTGCTCGATCGTACACCACTAGATGGAGTGACGAGCTGGTAAAATATGCAGGAAGTCGATGCTTGCAGATAGCTCAGGACCGTGCTTTGTGGTATACCTTGGGGGAAGCCTATGCTCAGCGGTGGACTCGTGGAAGGCTTTGATGATAATGGTGATAACACAAAACAATGCGTTAGTGGTTTCCTTAATATTCTGCACCTTTATAACTATTTTTTTAATTTTAATCTTTTAGGAATATCCGTAGTTTTATTTATTAATTTTTAATCCAATTAATATAAAATATAACTAATATGGCAGAAATAAACATTAACTGTCAAATACCTTATTCTAAATTGACACCACCCTAGTGGCAGAAAAAGTAGTGGATGTCCTCATTAGAACTGTGGCTTTTAGTTACAAAATTAAAATTACAAACTATAACTGTACTGTCCAACTCTTTTTAAGTTTCTCTTTTATTTGATTTTAATTAATGACTCATTTTCATTTGTCTATTTACTTTTTATTTTCTTAATTGTTATTAATTCTTAATTACGCCTTAATTATCTTTATTTACATTGACAATTATCATGTTTTCTATCACTATTAATATATTATTCTATTGTTAGTATTAAATTTATTTGTTTATTTATTTATACTTTATTGAACCTTACATTAACTACAGGATCAAAAGGCGGACTTACGACTTACTACGAAGGCGGTACAAAGGTATTAAATAAAAATATACACAAATATATATATATATATATATATATATATATATATATATATATATATATATATATATATATATATATATCATAAGATGTATAAAGATGTATAAAGATATATAATATACTGATGAAACTAATATACAAAGATTACAACTATAATGATGACGGGGCTTAGCAGTTATAGTGCAAGTTTATAAAATAAGCCCGAACATTCTTCTAAAATGTTTATCTGCAGGTAGGTTGTCTTAATTTTTCAGGCAGTCTAAAGGTAACTTAATTCGTACATAGTAAATTATGAAGCAAGTTCACTCACCACACTTTATCAAAAATATGCGAACACCGGCTCGAGGCCGACTTCCCAACGCACTGAATATTTCACGGGGAGAATCAAGATTTAGATAGTGGGCTATCGTTAGAAGTGATAATAATGAATTAAATGACTCTTAATCTAAAATAAAATTAAAGTAGTTGATAACATAAACATAAAATACCGTCTATGAAAATTAATTAAGTATCTCGGTGGAAGGTATTCCATGTTGTCTATAATGAATTTAGCTATACAAATGATATTTGTGAAACACAAAAGAAATAAATAAAGAAGAATCATTTTCAAAAAAAAAAGTAAGCATAATAGTATGATTTCTCTTACCATGCACAAAGAAGTTGCGTCAAAAGCGCCCTCTTCTATTTCGCTCAATGAACCGCAGTTAGACACGTAGAGATAGAAACAATTTTTTTCATTTGTAGTTTCATACCTCTACCAATAACGTTGCGAAACGCCTTGTCCTTTACAGTAATTAATTTATGAATGTCATTAATATACAATGTTTTTAAAGCTAAAATGTTTTTGAAATAAACGTCTTCAATAGGGTTACCATCCAATCGCAATTCTTCTAACTTTGGTAATATCTGACTGTTTAGGCATTTTGGTATTTCTTTAATTAAGTTGTACGATATATCTAAACTGTATAGCTTTGGTAGTTTCTTTTCTATATTTTCACCCTTTATCTGATTCCCTGCGACATTAAGAATCTGAAATAAGAAAAAAGATGTATGGCACTCGGGGACTGTCGCGGTAAAGCTATTGCATAGCATTTTTATCAACTTATGCAATTGTAATTAATTATTTATTTTATTTATGCAGTTAAGTCTTTGATATTAAATCAAGTTACACTTTTTGAGCCTGGTGACCGATAAGAAAACATTTTTTTTTCTCTTATTGTATAAATGAGAAGTTAATATTGTTTAAAATATTTTTAATATCTTACAATACATGTAGGTTATTCAGGAATTTTTATCATTCAGTTAGCAGCTAGTGTACACGCATACGACTAGTCGCACGCACACAAACACCGTGCCGAAGTCTGCCGAGTGCCAAAGTCTGCCGAACTGAAACGACGTTAGACGATGCACGGCTTACAATGCCGCACCTCCGTGCCCGTCGGAGTTTACCGATAATCTGACGTCATATGACGTAATTCAAATAACTGCAAAACCAAACATAATATCTTAATTTAACAAAAATAGCCTTTCACAAAAATGAATCTAGTTAAGTATAGAGTAATTTTGTACAGATTAGGTAAATAGTTCGCACTCTTCCTTAAGATAGTGATCATAAAAAGTAAACTCGCAGTGAGAACACAAAAACTCAACACGATCAAGTAAATAAATTATATTTTCGGAGTTATTCATGTCAGCAACAATACGCCACGGTCTATTGTAGAAATTAACAACCCATTGGCAGTCATTGCAGTAAAACCTTATATTAAAATGAGTTTCTTCCCAAGGTCATATTAGGTTATTAGTCACAATATAAGAAAATGAACTTCTATTAAACCTGTCAATATCTACAATTAGTACTTATTTACAATAGTAAAATAAATGATAATATAGTCAATCTGTAATGTATCACGGCTGGGGAATCCTAGATATTTTTTCGTATTTAGTAAACGAATAACTAGTTGATAAATTAATCATGATATATACCTTTTTCTTTCGCCGGAGACTAAAATGATTTTTTTTCGTAACTGCAGATTCTGTGGATTTATTTCATTATTTTGAACAATATACGAAACTTAAGTGACTAAAATTAAATGTAATCTGAACCAGAATCATAAAAACTGTATTATTCGGGTTAAACGAATCTAATAAAGATCTGTTATTTTTGTCTCCTGCGAAAAAAACAGACTATAGGAATCTATCGAATACCTACATAAACAAAATATCACCTATAAATAAAATATTACGAAGCGGAATAACTAATAAGAGTGGCAACGTCGCACTATACAAAGGAATTGCGTTAAGACGATGTCGTTGAGAGCCGTGGTAGCTCACATTGTTAGCGCTCGTTATAGGTATCACAGTACGGGAGCAACCCGGGTTCGATCCCCACTGGCACCAATGAAATTGTTGCGTGCTGATTTAGCTATCAGTTGGAAAGTCTGTTTTTCTGGGCCGTTTTGTTTTGTTACACTGACATCTCGCAAGTCACCTAGGGACCTAGGAGGTTGTCGGTTGCTTATTTTTTATTTTTCTTTAAAATTTTCGTCGGTAAAATAACATATTTATAAAAGTAAAAACAGTAAAGTTACAGCCTATATACGTCCCACTGCTGGGCACAGGCCTCCTCTAATTTCTGAGAGGGTTTTAAGGCAGGGAAATGTCCGCCACGCTGCCTCAATGCGTGTTGACGAACTTCACATTTCTTCGAAATATATATTTTTTAATTTCTCAGACATGCGCTACCAGCATGCGACGACGCGGCCCGCGCCTTGCCGCCACTTGCGTTTGCCGCGCTTTGTCTCGTCACAGAGTGGCGAAATCACAGTAATATAGGTATTTTATAAACAGCACCTGTCTAATATTATGAAATATGTAGATAAAACTTAAAACTTACCTTGATAAATGTATACCCTTTTGTTTGTAATATTTTTTAGACCTCTCTTCAATCGTTTCTGCTTATTCCCCATGTTTTACAAACTAAACTTAAATATTAATAAAACTGTACAATTAATAAAACTATAAAACACTACTATTAAACAAGAATCAGAAAAAACCTACTCCACTATTAACAAAATTAAATTTTTGCAGTAATATTTTACGATTTTATTTCGTAGTGCTGAGCTCTCGCAACGCGGCGTACGTCCACCTAGCAACACGATGCGCCCCGCACTGAATTCGTGGACGTATGCGGGGGTGATATAGACGCAGTATTTAATCGGGACGCATTTTTAATTTATTGTCATAAAAGTAATACATATTTCTAAAAAGTAACCAAACCAAATTATTTTATTTTGTATTGCAAAGCAGTAGATATTTTTTTTATATTCCTTTGATAAACAATGAAGGAGTAAAGTGGTTTCATCTCAACGATTTGGAGGTGATTTGGGTATTTTTTTATTTATTATGTGACACCGATAGAAAAATTATGGCTAAACCAAATTACGTATCAGATCATGTAGATTACTAGCTATTTTTGTCATATGTAATTTCTCGACGACGAAAAGTTGGTTCATCTGCACGCTTTTTTCAAGCTTTTTGCGAGAGAGCAGCCTTAATAATAAATGCACTTTGTTCATTCATATTCAAAATTTCAAAACATTTCAACATAACATTCATCGTTAGACAATGCACGGCCTTCAAGCCACACCTCCGTGCCCGTCGGAGAGCGTGAGGTTTTTTTCGTTACGAAATTTCTGGATTTTCCCGCACTCAAGGCCCGCGATAGAAGCTATGCAATAGCTTAAAAATTCATTCAAATTACTTGGTGATAGGACTTCATTTCTTTCTCGTCGGTCGCGTCGGAGTCTGTACTACTGTCTTCCTATTTCTGCTGTCAAATAGCATTGCTTACTAACAACATTATAGACATAAATAAAGATAGAAAGAACGTCATTTTAATATACGGAGTGATTTATTTTTTACCGTCTGGAAGGCTTCTATGCCTTTCGCCTGCTACACCTTATTTTTCAGACGGTAAAAAATCATCATAACATACATGCCTAACTATTACAACTAAGATTATATTAGAACCTCTGACTTCTAAACTAAAATAATATAAGTAATTCGTAAAATAAATGTTGCACTACTTCTACAATAATTTGCGGTTACGTTTCGGTTGTCGTGTGCGCATTCAGTAGCAAACCAATATTGATATCGATATTTGAAAACGGTTTTCAATAACGATATATAGGATAAGGGTGACTAACGAGCACACAGTCCACCTGATGGTAAGTGGATGCTGCGGCCCATAAATATCTACATCTATCCTCGATTACGAATCAAAATGCGTTGTCACCCGTGAGGACTAAGATGGAATGTCTCGTTTCCAGTAAAAAGGGTCTCCGGTTCGCTACGCTCACCATACGAAACACAGCAGCGTTAAGCTGCTTTTTTACGCTAGTATTCTGTGAGAACGAGGTTCTTCCCCGGTCAAGCCGAACCATTCGTGCTATAACTGTACCAGTAATATAGCTGCGGCGCGGCGTGGCTCTACCACATATAGATATGAAAACTACTCGTAAATTTCGGTTACGTAACCGTCGCAGCTAATAACTACGTGCTTACACTTTCGGATTGAAGAGAACAGAGACCCCAGTATAATTTTTTTTTATAAAATTTATATTATAAAATTTTATTTGTTTTTTTAAGGCAACTAAGCGAGGAAATAAAAATAAGGCGATGACTAATACCTTGTGCTACCACCAGCCTAATAAAAATGTAAATAAAAAAGATATCTTACACCTCAGGACTCTTCACGTCACTCACTGTACGACACAAATCAGCATAGTGCTGCTATATAACCAACTGTCAACCTAACCTGAAAGTCTGTTCACGCATTTTTTTACTTACTGCTATCTCCTTTGTTACTTTTGGTAATGATCTATGACCATAATAACTATTCATTAATCAAAAACGAATAGATAACATACATAAATGAAATAGTGGTAAAATCGAAGAATATGGAATGAAATTCACCCCACATCACCACGATATTTCCTAACGGTCAACTAGCCGTAATTTTTTACTACTCGTATTACAGTTTTAAACTTTACAGACTTCAAAAAAGTAAAACGATGTGTAACTAATAACTATCAGGACAATTTCAGCGTGTGAACAAAATGTTAAACGAAAAAACGTTGAACGCGAATTGACAACTCGAACGAGTTGACGATTATATACAAATTAGAAGATGTCCTATATTCGTGTCAGAAACGAAACTCATCTGCGTTGATGTGTTCCACTCGATTTCCCGCCGTTTTTATTTCCGTCCTTTCATAGTATATCTTATAAAATACAAGACATATGCGGAAATGAGCTTATTATTTTCTATTAAATAACGCTCATCCCAAAACTGTGTTTATTCATTTATAAAGAATATAAAGTCAATAATCATTATTTACAATAATTTAATCGAGTATATAAATAAATTATTCAATGTATTAATACAATATATTAATATTTTAATCGAGGCATTCCATCTTAGTCCTCAAGGGTAACAACGCATCTGCATTTTGTCACCCTTATCCTATAAAAAAATATTATATAATTTTCTGAACCAACAACATAGTGCATTCCTTCCATTGATATTATGACGTTGAAAGTACATTGACATTTACACGATTTTTATACTCCAAACAGTATGGAATCTATCCTTGTTTTCCATTGATGTATCCGAATCTGTCTGTACAGGGTACGGATTTTTACAGTCGCCAGACTGTAAGGAGAGACATCACGCTTATTAAATATGTTTGGAAAGTATTATGTGGATGGATATATCACCCAGATGTACTCGCTGCGTGCGTTAAAGCTGCGGGTGCCTAAAAATTGCGTGTGTTCTCGTCTTCGTCACCTGTTACTCCTCGCGCACGCTGCTAGAACGAAGTTGCTTCAGAATGCACCATTGTCACCTGCTATACACTATGTTAATATCATCTCATGGGATATTGACATATTTACATGCAGTGAGACGAAATTCATAATTTCAGCAAGTGCGGTGCAAGTTGTAATTTTTTAATTAATGTTTTATTTTGCAATCATGTTGATAGTTTCATTATTTATCAGTCCGTATTTTTCTTATCTATAGTTTGATTATAGCATCCCATTGGTTTAACTGTAATGATGTTATAATTAAGTAATAAGTAAATAAAATTGTTGAACTGCCCACAGATCGCGTAATAGGAGGAACTTTGCCATAGTTGCCACGCTTGGCACGGGGTTTGCAACCGCATTTTTCATTATTTTGAGTGTTCGTCAGGAAGATGCTACTGCCCATCACCTGTTTCAGTCTGTCGCCTCTTACGACACCCACGGGACGGTATGTGGTAGTGGATATACCACGAGGGAACACCGTGTATCATGGCGGTGTAAGAAAATCCACCATCCAATATTAAAGTAATAATTTTTTTAATACCAGGAATACCACTAATATATTTATTTATTTTATCTTCATTATACATTAAAGGTTGTAAAGGAGGAACTTTATGCCTTATGGTATTCTCTCTACTCTAAAATATTTCTGTCATTAGTTAAAATAGATAAAAATATCATACCTCTTGCAAATATTGCAAATATACAGCTATTTGTTAAAGATAGATTGAACTAAACTACAAATGCTAACCTCATTTTAATGAGGTATATATATTGTAATTAGTAAAAACTCGATGATACTTGGCTACGCAAATATCGCAGAATTGTGATAGAGTAAGGTAATGACTATGAATTCATCAAGCTCAGTGTGATGAGGATTAAGGATACGCGAAACTTTAAAATTTGTATGCCAGTTTTTGTAAACCCTACAGAGTATTAAGAGAAATTAAAAATAAACGTTGGAAAATAAATCTAAAAAGATTTAATGCAATCCAATTAAGAAGAGATGATTTACTATACGTGTGATACCAGCGGAGACAGGGGTAATTTCTAAATCTAAAGTTCGATGAAGTAACTTGATCGTCAATCAAAACTTCACAAATTAAAAATGGACTATCTCGCAGAAGTTAGAGTATTTAATTTCTGGCTGAGATTCAAGACACTCAAACTCAAAACTCTACTATTTACTACTAACTTAAACTATTTCTCATTAAATCAGAAATAATGTGATATTAGGTCAAGTGCCACAAATTTCGTAACAAAACATTATATAATTCGTATTAACGTAGAAAGTGATCACGTACGAATATTGTTTTGTTACGTTGTTTGTTATAATTATTGATTCTGGTCAGCGCGCTGTAGGTTTGCGAGTCGTGAAGAAAGCAATCGTGAGCTAAAAACGAATGGTCCCGTACTGAGAGAACCTGACGATATATGTTTGCTTAAAATTGGGGTAACATACAAAAGTATTGATCGAGTACATGTCTCCACTTGAACTTCGGCTTAGTAACGCAGCGGATAAGAATTTGGCTGCGCTATTACGAGCCGCAGGTTTGATTGAACAAGTTTTGTTATGGCCTACAAAATAATTGTTCCAGTTCTAGGTGTCGACGTAGAATTTCTTGAAAGGCGGAGGGCGTTAGCATTTATAAGAAACAGTAAATCTTTATATTATTAATATGTGAAGGGAAAACTTTGTATTCCTTCGTAAAAAATTTGCACGCTCAGAGTGTGAGATTGGGTTCATAGGTTAAGTTAACATGGAGAAGGAGTGATGAAATGTATACATAATATGTGTATCAATATATTAAATTTAATAAATAACACATAACATTGTTTACGTTCATACTGCCAGTTTGCAAGTTTCGCGACACCACTAGGTGACTATTAGTAAAATTAAATTCTTAAAACTCCCATGGGACTTAACGGAGACTAGCCATCTGTCCAGGTAAGGATATAGAAGATACATTATGATAGAGAATGTGTGCACTACTCTCTATTATAATATACGAGACGATATACATGAAACAAACCCAATTTGCTGACTCCGGTTTTGACTGACGACTGATTTTGACTACATACTACAACAACAGAACAACAGGACAGTCAGTTACATATTACCATACCTAGCCACCTGCGCCCCGACTCCAAACGTTATGGAAATTCTCCGGAGGCCCCGTAACGTTCTAATCCAACCTCCTGATCCGCTAGATTCCGACGTCCCAAATGTTGCCGGCCGGTCACACACGAACACTACACATTCACCTAGTGCAACAAACACAATTAGTACATCGGATGGGTTGCAGCGAGTCCGCAGACCGACATGCCGCACACCCCTCCACACCGCGTACACCCCCGTCCCTCGGTGGTTCTCACCGCCCGAAACATCGAACAATACAAGTCAGCTGTCAGAGTCGGGGCTTGTTATCCCCTGTTTGGATGGCCTTTAGATAACTCACTTACGTGCACTTTCAACTGACGTAGGTGAACATCGTTACCCAAGTACCGATGCACAATTTTTTTTTAAAGACGTTACCCCTACACTAGGATTTTCTCCTGTATCGTGGGGGCATTTTACAAACATAAATTGCACAAGGACAAACATCCAGACCCGAAACAATTATTTTATAGGCCATACAAATACTTGTTCCGTGCGGGATTCGAACCCGCGACCCCAGCGCAGCCACCCATTGCTAAGCCACTGCGCCACGGAGTCGTCAAAACAATAACTATAACTTAACCGTTTTGTTTTTAGCTTGCGGCCTTTCAGGCCGCGAGCTCTGAGGCTGATGGTGCTGTAAAATCCAAAAGGCTAACAGCACAAAAATCACAGAAACTAGTTGTTGTCACCAACATTATCACACGTAAACACTTTTTCTAAACCATTACCTAATTACCACCCCCTCCCGGTCGTGAAAGTAAGTTTTACGTAGTATCACATTATACACACGATGTCTAATAGACCACAGTATCCACTTACAATCAGGTGGACTGTGTGCTCGTTTGTCACCCTAATTCTATAAAAAAAATTCTATAGAAATGACCATGCTCTCATAGAATGCCGTAGCAAAATAGCAATATAATGCTTCTGTGTTTCGTGTAATAAGTGACGAGAGCCGGAGATAAGTTTAACTGGTAACGAGGCATCCTAGCTGAGTGATTATGATTCTCAATTAATGTAGGTACATGGACCACAGCATCTACTTACTAACAGGTTCTTGTTTGTTAGCTTATTTGTATGAATATATACCTATATTATACGTGGTAGCACCAATCTGCAGCTATATTATGGTTGTAGCATGAATGAGTTCGACCGGGGAAAGAACACGCTCTCACAGAATACCAGCGTAAAATAGCAGGTTAATACTGCTGTTCCGTATGGTGAGTGTAAAAATCCGGAGACCCTTTTTAATGGAAACGAGGCATTCCATCTTAGTCCTCGGGGATGAAAACGCATCTGCGTTTTGATTCTTAATCGAGGATAAATGTAGATGTCTATGAGCCACAGCATCCACTTACCATCAGGTGGACTATTAGCTCGTTTATCACCCTTACTCTATAAAAAAATGAATAAAGTTCTGAATTTATTCCATGTACTAAAATGCACTGACTTAACTTTAAAAAAGTTAATTTAGACCTTATTACAAAAGCAACATAACAATATACATTTCTTTAAGCCGATAAATGTATAAACAATCATTGATAAAAATATAATTCAACAGTAGTGTGGCCATAACACAACTCATTTAAATACATGCGACTTGAAAAGTTATGAGCCCATGTCACGTCCATGAAGCTTAATATATTATTATGAACAATAAGTTATTACAATGTAAATAAGATCTTTAATTTATTACGTTATAGTCATACATTTTGTTTATTATATAAAATTTTAGCTCAATTGAGAAACAAACAACAAAATGTCACTGTCTGTCATGTATATACAATATTAGTGTAGATTATGATACAAAATTAGTCTCTTATATTGTGTGGATTATACCGTATATTTGTTACAGTTAGGATTAAAACGCCATACAACAGACAGTACGTCAGTTAGTTATGTTCGCTGTTGCATAAATTGGTTGGCGTGACTGGTAAATTCAGTGTTATGTTAAATAACAGTGACGCAATGGCAGCAGGCTTACGAACATTAAAATCGTAAATCGTATGAAAAGGTAGAGTTGCTGAGAATCCGAAACGACTTTCTTGTTGAATCGTGTTTAAATTCCATTTTCAAATTCTCAAAACCTCAAAAAATTCCTAAAACGTTGAATATTGGAGAATGTACACTACGTAGTTAACGAATTAACTGTTAATCACCAAAGAGAAAATATGAACTGTTAAACTGCGTCAACGCTAAACATTGCACGTCGTAATGAAACTTCGATGGGTAGTGTATTGGGTGCACAAAACGAATTGCTTCTGAGAATAGTTTCGCTCCAAAGGTTTTTTATCACACACACACAACAAACGAAATGACATAATCGATTTTCATTATTTTTCGATCACTGTAATTAAGACCAAAATTCGTTGCGATTTTGACAGTTATTTTAAAAAGCATGCTTCCGAATTTTATTTTAAAAAATATTTCAGATAATATCAAAAACACTGACAAAAGTTGACGCAATCCTTCCTTCCTCAGTGGACATTAAAAACCTGTTTACTATTTAACTACCTTTTCATAGCCTTTGCGACCATTGATGAATAGCATCTTAATTGAGTTAACTTAAAAACCATCTTCTTTGTTACTCAGCTTTTAATGTCATATTTATCATTAGCTCACTAAAAGTCACTAAAAGGATTTTCCATAGTTGCCACACTTTTATTCGTGGTAGAGCCACGCTGCAGATGTATTGTGGTTATAGCACAAATGGGTCACCTCAACAGACTTAAAATAGCAGCTTCATACTACTGTGTTTCGCATGGTGAGTGTAGAGATCCGGAGACCCTTTTTTACTGGAAACAAGGCATTCCATCTTAGTCCTCAGGGGTGACAAGGCATCGATTCTAATGGAGGATAAATGTAGATGTCTATGGGCCACAGCATCCACTTAACATCAGGTGGACTGTGTGCTCGTTTGTCACCGTTATTCTATAAAAAAAACCTTGGTCTGCGGGCTGGCAACCGCAGTTTATTTATTATTTTTGGTTTTTAGAAGATGCTCCCGTTTCACTTTCCCTCTGCCAATTCTTACCACACTCACGGGATGATATGGGGTAGCGGATTATCTTTGCTACTACATAATACCTTTAGTAATGTCACATATTATGTAAGTAATATGTGTTTATTACCAGTATTATGTGTGTATCGGAAGATGAGGACGGTAAATACTTCCAAGCTTATGATGTAATTGTAATATATGATATTTGTAAATATAATATAATAGAATAAATATCGATAAACAAACTAAAAATATTAGAACTAAGAATAGGAAAGGAAACATAGAATACTATAATACACAATAGAATGGCTGTCAACTTTATTTTGTACGAGGATTGGCATCGCCAAACCCGATCGCTGTGTTGACTGACTGAGTAAATTTACACATTTTAGACTTTTGATTAAAGTTCAAGATCATCATTAAAAAAAATGGTTTAAATTTTAATACATATTTATTTGTAAATAGGGTGCAATTTGGCATTTTCTAAATAATTTGCATGCGAAATTTGGAAACGGTATACGTGTGAATTGACGTGTTAGTGACACTTTAGTGGCTACGCGGGTTCTGTCCACTCCCCCGTTCTATTATGTATGTATTATAGTATACTATGGAAGGAAAACTAGCCCCTGAAAGACAGTTATAATATCCTCGTTTAGGTGCTGTTGACCAATGTAAATTTTTGTGCATATAATGTTTATCAATAAATATTATTATTATTTACATCACTAATAATAATAATGTTTATTGTTTCTCACATAACTTATACAAACACAAATCATATTGAGGTTCTGTAGCCCGTGGTAGTTAAAACTCTGTTACAGGCTACAGCGTATTCCCCGTTTTCAATATATATATTTTGGTCAAATTTATTTGGAACCACATGAGAAGCATCAGCTATCAAATAAAAAAAGAAACCTCAAAATCGGTTCACCCAGAAAAATTTTTTGTGGTAACACACATTTAAAAAAATACAGTCGAGTTGAGAACCTTCTTCGTTTTTTGTAGTCAGTAAAAAATTCCGATGGATTTTGTTGATGATGTAGGCCGCTGGTGTCGTCTGGGAGAAAAATATACAAAAAAAATTTGGTGAGCGCGTGTACATCCGCGGGGAGGGAGACATAGGTGTCACCTCGTATGATGTTCTAGTGCAACTAACTCGAAACGCGGGATCATGTACTCAGCGGTGCAACACCGTTGTTGCAAATATACCTTCACCCTACTGATAAAAATCGCGGTAAGTGCCACCGTCCCCGTATGCACACGTACTTATTTATTATAGAAAAACAGCAAGTACATTAGGTAAGTAACAATGTTTTATGAGTATATTTTTTTTACATATTTTATTTTTTATTGATTAATATTATTTATATTTCAGGTGTTCGAGAAGCAACGTGAGCGTCGTCAACATCCTCCCCCCAAGTGTCGGTTCGCCGACACTCATTATCAAGCTGGAGAAAGGCCACGCGAGCAGCTGATCGCTTCATCACTCCTGACTTAGTCCTAACGTCAACTACTCTGACTCTGTCGTCTGAACCTGGATAAACCTTTTCAATAATACCTATTGGCCAACAGTTTCGAAATAATGATGGATCGACTACTACTACAAGATCTCCTACTTTTAATTGCGGACCTTCCCTATCCCATTTACGACGAGGAATTAGCTCTGGCAAAAACTCTTTTACCCATCTGCTCCAAAATAAGTCTGTCAACCGTTGGGCAATACGCCACTGTCGTCTAACATACATGTCGCCATCATCAAAGACCCCAGGTACAGGTAAGTTCGACGAAGATCCTAGTAAAAAATGATTTGGAGTTAATGCCTCTTTACTTTGAGGGTCCACCGAAACATGGGTAAGCGGTCTACTATTAATTATATTTTCGACTTCAGCGAGAAGCGTTAATAAAACTTCTTCTCGAGGAGCCCTCTCTCTAAGAACGACTTTCAGTGCCGTTTTCATACTTCTAATCAGACGCTCCCAAGCTCCCCCCATATGAGGACTGGCCGGTGGTATAAACTGCCAGGAAACTCCTTTGTTTAATGCTTCGGCTATAACTTGCTGCTGCTTAATTTCTTCAAAAGATTTTCGAAGTTCAGCATCAGCACCTCGCATGTTAGTTCCGTTGTCAGATATGACAGTATGAGGCCACCCACGGTGTGCAGCCATCCTCCTAAGTGCCATTATAAGTGAGTCTGCGGTAAGCGTCGATACTATTTCAATATGAACAGCTCGTATTGTTAAACATGTAAAAAGAACACCATATCTTTTGGGTCTCTGCCTGCCCACAGTTACTTCGATCGGACCGAATAAGTCTACACCACAAACGGTAAAAGGTCTTTGATGATGAACCAATCTTTGAAATGGCAAGTCCCCGAGGCGAGGCGGTCTTGGTGCTGCTTTTCGTATTCGGCAAACTAAACACTGTGAAGCTACGGAGCGAACTGTAGGTCTCAGATTTACAACCCAATATTTTTGTCGTAGCTCGTTTATTACAAGTTCATTATACGAATGAGCCGCACGTACGTGGAAGTCCAAAACCACCAGCCTTGCTATGCGATGTTTACCATCCAGAATCACCGGGTTTTTCATAGTTTCAGTGACGTTTGCAGCCGCGTTTATACGCCCTCCTACACGCAATAAACCGTCTTTATCTAAAAATGGTGTCAATGAACGTAAACGACTATCACGATTAATTTCTTTATTTTGTTTCAGCAAATCAATTTCAGTCTGAAATGATTGTGATTGTGAATAGCGTAACAAAAGTACTTCGGCTCTATTCATTAACAAATTATTAATACGCCGAGTACCGGTTTTTCTACATTTTTCTATAAATAATAGTACAGATGCGGTGCAGCGAAGCAAGCGCAGCCACACGGAGAAACGGTTTGGATCCGGAATAGGCAAATCATAAATACTATTACAATTCTCCTTTGGTGATTTTATTACTACATATATTTTATCTAACAGCTCATTGTTGCTCTTTTCGTTATTTTCAGGCTCTCGGGGCCAATACTTTTCTTCCGTGTACAGAAAAGACGGACCCGTTAACCAAGAGGAGTCCTTGTTGAAGTCGTAATCATTATTTTTTGTAGCTAAATCCGCTATATTTAAATTTGTCGGCACATAATGCCACTCATCAATTTTACTTAACTCATCAATTTCACCTAACCTATTTGCAATAAAAACTTTGTAATTTCTATGCTCGTTACGTATCCAATAAATAACAATCATTGAATCAGTCCAATAAAAAACACGTGACGGTTTAATTCTATGCTCCTTTTTTATAGTCTCTGCCAAGCGACATGCTAATAGCGCGCCTTGAAGTTCGAGTTTAGGCATAGTTAACGGTTTTAACGGCGCAACGCGACTTTTACTCGCAATGAATGACACCTGCACGCCGTTGCTGTCTTGTTTACGCCAATACGCAACACATGCGTATGCGCATGGAGATGTATCACAAAAAATATGCAATTGCAACGACGTCTCATCGTCGTTTACGGTGTGGCCGCTCTTCTCATTCACACCGACAGAATCGTTGCTATAGAAATACCACCGCGGGATTCGAACGTAACTCATTTCTTGTAACTGCGAAATCCAATCTTTAAATAAAACAAATAAACTATCTGTCATTTCCTGATCCCACTTTATACCTACATTCCATATTTCGCGCATTAAAATTTTGGATTTTATCGTAAAAGGTGCTAAAAAACCATGAATATCATATACAGACATTATAATACGAAGAACTTCACGCTTAGTCGGTTTTCGTGATAGTTGTAAAATATCACTCGGTATACGCTTTAACGAAAGATCGAACCCGAACATATCACTCGCGGGAAACCACAAAAGCCCAAGCGTTCGTTCCGGCTGGGATTCAACATTAAACCGTATCGCCATGTCATTTAAAGTCTCTTTTGGCATATCATTAAGAACATCTGACTTGTTACTTAACCAGTTACGCATCACGAAACCACCTTGCTGATTAATATATGAAACATCTTTTATCATTTTTGTAACAGTAGCGACGTCTGGTAAACTATCGATAAAATCGTCCATATATTGATTTTTCCTAATTGCATTAACTGCATCCGGCATTTTATTCTGAAAGCGCAATGTGTTTTTATTTTGGTTAATATATTGTGCTATAAATGGGGAGCAGTTAGCGCCAAAAATTAATGACGTCATAACATATTTCTTAACAGGATGTTGTATAGGTAATTTTGAACCTTTGTTACTACTTCCGAAGCCTAATTGTTCATTTTCATTGCTTAAATAGATATCTTTCCACAAAAAACGCAAAGAATTAACATCTTCTTTTCGTACATTAATCCTTAAAAACATATCTTTTATGTCCCCTATGATACCTACGCGGTTTTCTCTAAATCGTAACATTATTCCTAATAACGATTGTAACAAATCAGGGCCTTGTAAAAGAAAATCATTTAAAGAATAACCGTTCGACTTTGCTGCCGCGTCATAAACTAAACGCAGTTTTTTTCTTATTTGGATTATCTACACCAAAGTGCGGCAAATACCATATTATACGTTTATTAGAGTTTTCATCATTTCATCTCATTAAGTTCTCTAGCATAACCATTAGAAAATAAGTATCTCATTCTTTCACAATAACGAGTTGCATACTCTTTGTTGAGCAAAAATTTTCTTTCTATTGACTTTAGACGATTAAAAGCGTTAGGGTAAGAGTCGGGTAAATGTAATTCATCGTATTTCCACGGTAAGCCGACATTCCATTGACCATTTACTAATTCTGCAGTGTCATCTAAAATTTGTAAAGCGCGTATTTCGTCTGGGTTGCGGCGCGGCTTCGAACCTACACCAATAGACTCTAACGCGAAGGATCTACGAACCGCATCGTGCAACTGCGCGCAGGTGCATTCACCGTTATCGTTATCGAGAGAGAGATCGCTAGCAATCGATTCTACCGTGTGTAAGTGAAAGATACACTGCGACTGTCCCGCTTTTTCGATGCAACTATTAATGAAAGAGACAAAGCGATCAGTGCAATTAACATCACTTACCATATATCCGTGCACACACCATCCAAGCGCAGTTTGAGTTATGTACGGCTCACGCTGCTTACCACGAACACAACGAATGGGAGAAATTAAATGATGGTTGTCCTGACCTATTAATAATTTTGGCTTAGCGTTACAATTACATAACATAAGATCTTCACTTAACAATCCATAATTATTAAAGTCCATATTCGGCACTTTTTGTGTTGGTAAATTTAATTCTTTAATTTTACGCGCACGGAAAGTAAACATTTCGTTATACGAATTGGTAACACTAACACTCACTACTTGAGATTCACACACAAGCTCGCCCGAGTCCCATGCGCTGCGCGCGCGCAATATCACGTTTGCACCGTATAATCCGAGCTCATCTGCGATATCAGAGGATATCACCGTCACGGTAGCTCCATCATCCAGTAGTGCATGCGTATGCAAACTGCCATTCGGTCCGTGAAGAGTGAGCGGCACCACTTTCAAAAGCACCTTGTGACAGTGGGATGCCACCGTATGAGTCACTGTTTCATTGGTGCTGGGATGCTCATCCTCACTTCGCTCCACAGTTTTTAAGCTTTCTTCCAATGGTTTTATCCAGTGCAGTAAACGATGATGCGGTTGATTGCAGCCGTCAATGTCGCAATTACTGCCAATACAAGACATACCATTCGTATGGCGGGGGGCAAGACATTTGAAGCAAAGTTTATTTACGCGTACAAATCGCCAGCGATCTTTGCGTAAGGCGCGCTTAAACCGTGAACAATCTGCGACACCATGAGCCCATTTTCGGCAAAATGTACACTTTTCCGCGTTTTGTAATTGATTACTATTTGTGTACAACAACGAGTGTGAACGGTGTTTACGTTCATCGGGCTTCTTTAAATTATATTGAGCGTGAATATGACTTACTCCTGATGCAGCTGTTTTAGTGGCTTCCTCATATAAAAAATCACTAAGCAATTCTAGCTTCGGTAAATTACACTCTCGCTGTTCATAAACGTAGTCGGTCCATTTTGCGACAAGCAAAGTTGGAAGCTTAGATACGACAATCGATACTAACTCCGGGCTGCGAAGATAATCACTTTGTTGCATTGCTTTGGCAGCAGCCACATAGTTCTTTATTTTTATTGCAAAATTAATGATATCATTATGATAAGTTAACGGCAACGGACATAGTTTTTTAAGCTGTAAAACTATTTTACTCATAATTGTTTCTGGTTTGCCAAATCGAAGTTCTAAGGTGTCAATTATTAAATCGGGTGTAGTTCCACCAATCAAGAGTGAAGTCACTGCTTCTTTAGCATCGCCACGAAGACACTTACGTAGCCGCCATAAATTCTCTGTGTCACTATATTTGCATAATTGGGTAGATTCTTGGTACGCCTGTTTAAACTGCAACCACTCCATTGGATCTCCAAAAAATAAAGGCAGGTCTTTAGACGTTGCTAATCTTGTTAAGAGCTCCTGGTTCTGTATTTTATATGATGAGGCAGCCACTGCATCATTCAAGGCATGTGCTAGCTTTTCTAGGCCGATTTTTTCACAAGAGTACTCTTCTCGGTTCTCCTCATGCTGGTTTCCTGGAGCATTCAGCCAATTTTCAACTTTGCTGGTCGAAGATTTCATAGCCGACTTGTGGGAAGAGCGTGAATGAGACTCCAATTCTGCCATCTCAGCTGCAAGCTGTTTGTTTAGCAGCTTCGACTGAATATTTGCCTTAAGCTTGGCAGCTTCTGCCTGAGCACTCTTAACTTTGGCTTCTGCTTCAGCTTCCGCTGCTTGTATTTCCACGAGAGCCATAGCTTTAGCGGTTTCGTATTCCAATTGCCGTTTGCGTGCCGTACTTGACGACGTGCCTGCGGTCTTTGATGACTTTTTACTCTTACTAGAGGCACTTAGCGCATTTCCAGGTTTTTCCAGCACTTCATCCTTTAAGCTGAACGATGGTAACACATGCTGGTTGTTCTTGCACTCCGATTTTGCAGCGGTGCCACGTGGTCGTCGCTTTTTTTGCGGCGTAGCCGGCGCGTGGAACATAACTGGTACTTATTATTATTATATTTTTTGCAGACGACGTAAGGATTCGGCCGAAGGACCACTATGTTGATGATGTAGGCCGCTGGTGTCGTCTGGGAGAAAAATATACAAAAAAAATTTGGTGAGCGCGTGTACATCCGCGGGGAGGGAGACATAGGTGTCACCTCGTATGATGTTCTAGTGCAACTAACTCGAAACGCGGGATCATGTACTCAGCGGTGCAACACCGTTGTTGCAAATATACCTTCACCCTACTGATAAAAATCGCGGTAAGTGCCTTTTTTTTTTTTTTTTTTTTTTTGAGATTTATTGTGGGTTTTTTACAGGACAGAGGTATTTCCCTAACAGTTTTACGTAATACAGCCATGCTGCATTTAATTTAGAAGTATAGTTGTAGCACAAACAGGTCGGCTCGACCGGGGAAGGACCACGCTCTCACAGAATACCAGCGTAAAATAGTAGCTTAATGCTGCTGTGTTTCGTATGGTGAGTGCAGAGAACCGGAGACCCTTTTTACTGGAATCGAGGCATTCCATCTTAGTCCTCATGGGTGACAACGCATTTGTATTTAGATTCTTAATCGAGGATAGATTTATATGTCTACGGGCCACACCAACCACTTACCATCCGGTGACTGTGTGCTCGTGTCATCCTATCCTATAAAAAGTGGTAGTAAAAAAATTACTTTTAATAAATATAATGTAATTTTCAATACTGAACTAAATAAGTGGCTTCAGATAAGAATGAATAGGTTTTTGGTATCTTAAGCTAGGATGACTTATATACTACTATATGTATCTATTTTATGATATTTTCCTTCACTGCCGAGCAAATGATAAATCATAAGTTCAAATTGTAATCAAGAATATTAGTGGTTTGAGTTCTTCAAAATTTTAAGGTGAGGTATTATCCTCCAAGCTAATATGACTCAAGTCTATGGTATTAATAATTTAATAAATAGGTTCAATAAATCCACCGAGCATTGAGCTAGAGAACTTAAGTTCGTGCTAACTCCTAACTAGTTTATGAAATATAAGTTCTAAGCACAAGTAAACTTGAAGACGTTAAATATTAATACCAAGGTAAAACTTAGTCAAGACTGCGTTATTGTAGCGAGCGCGACGCCGACCTGTAGCCATTTAATTTGCTATTCATTCGGTGAATTTAACTAAAACACAAAGGAAAGATTGTTTAAAAAATTATTTGTGGAACTCTATAAAGAGCTCCATGAAACAATTTTTCTCTGTCTAATAATATCAACATAATGTTATGCGTGTTTCTTTAACAATGTTTCTTCAAACTCAACTCTTTTTTCTTAAATTGTAAAACTCCGTTTCTTTTTAATAAGACCAATTTTAACAAAGCGTTTTTATTTCCTACATTCGAGTCCTTTATTAATATCTATCAAAACCACACCCTACTTTCAATATAGGCAAGGTGGCATAATTTTTTTGAGATCCTGTAAAAATGAATCCAAATAGCACAGCACTGTACAAATTTAAGGTACTGTAACCTGATTCTGGAATAAATATTTTTTATTTACCCCGGCGCACAAGGGGTGTTATATATTTAATGTGTGTTTCTGTGTATCTGTGTATCCGTGTATCTGCGTATGGCATCGTAGCTCCCGAACGGATTCACCGATTTGAATTTAGTTTCTTTTGTTTGGAAGGTGTCTTGATCAAGAGTGTTCTTAGCTATAATTCAAGAAATATTTTCAGCCGTTTGAAGATTATCACCTGTTTTGTTATTTATTTAAGTTAGGTACATACAATTAAAGTCAATGCAAAACATCTCAGTTCCCCCCGTGACCATATGTAAGTAGTGTAAAGCACTCGAAACGTCTCAAATGCAAAATGAAATGCGATAAAATGCATAAAATTAGTTAACTTCAATGCGTAGCAGAATGATTAAATAATCGCCACGTGTGTAGTATGTAAGTCAATATACGAACTCTTAAATTAATATTTTATCGGTTAAAAATATTCAAAGGATAAAATATGTATGTTGCAAAGCAAATATATGTTGCAGAAGTGAATGGAAGAGTCGGAAAGGGTCGTCGTAGGCGAAAGTTGGCCATATATTGAAAATTGGCCAAAATGGAAGTATGTAGTCTCTGCCTACCCCTCTGGGTGACAAGAGTGAGTGTTTATATATATTAAAATTACAGTCGTATGAATAAAATAGTTCAATTGTTTCATGTTAATGTTCAGTCAGGATATTATGTGTTGATGGATGATTTTTATCTTTTGATTTAATAAGACTTAGGGACCGTCTAGAAAAGAGCTTACTCCTTTCTAAAAGGCCGGCAACGCATCAGCGGTTCCCTTGGTGTTGCAGTTATTTATGGGCGGCGGTAGTCACTTACCATCAGCTGAGCCGCATGATTCGTTTACCCCCTTTTCTATAAAAAAATCTGATGTTACAAATTAGCCCTTAGTAGAATATCGTCACGTACTACTTCATACTCAATCACCTTGATCTCAAAGCAGTCCGTTATACTAGTCTTAAGAGAAATTTAATTATTTTTAATAAGTCAACCATTTTATAATGTAAAACCACGCATTAAGTATCTATATAAATTATTTTATAATATTATAATGAAAAACTATCAGTCTACCTGATGTAATGTGGCTATTTCAGCTCATCTTCCTCTTCGTCCTTAACTCGTAAGAGCCCACTACTGAACATGGACCTTCCCTGGTCATTTTAAATACGAGTACGTATGTGGTTTTGCCCGCATCGTTATTCTAGCGGTCATGAGCGCGAACACTGGTCATGTGGTCCTGGGCTGGCAGGGCAGTGATTGGGTTTTCCTGTCAAAAAATTCGGTCATTTCCACCCCGTGCCTCGGAAAGCAGGTAAAGCCGTTGGTCCTGCACCTGATCTCTTTCTATTCGAGTCAGATTGCTGTTCCGTCGATGCATTTATGTTTACACACACTCTTTTACACTATAATCTTGCCATACGCATATGGCCAATCTCCGTTGAGACTGGCCACCGTGACCGAAGCGAGAATTTCTCACTTATTGACAGAGAACTTTATACAGAGGCATTATACAATCAGTGACTACGAGCTACGAGTACAAGATATTCGATCTTAATCCACAAGGAGGGTAACCCATCTGTAGCCATGTTTAATTGCAGATGGTTACGGACTTGCAGGTTTCCATATGCTGCAGGGGAAACAAATTAACATAAACACTCACGCCTGTCACCCAGAGAGGTAGGCAGAGACTACGGACTCCTATTTGGCACGATCCTGACACACCTCTCTTGCCTCCTTTATATCCATATATCTACGCATACACGCTCATCGCTTGAGGGTTCTCCTAATGTAAACTTTCTTCTAAGGCGTCCCTTCCCGACTCTGCCGTTCACATCTGCCATATAAATTAACTTTGTCACTCTTTCCTCATTCATTCTTCAGGAGAAACTTACCAGCAAATGAACTGTTTGATATTTGGCGTTGTACTTATATAAAAAACTATAATCAACATTAGATTGGAGTTATGTTTTTTTTATTCTTATGGAGATTGTACATTATTTACATTTTAAATTCTGCCAAACTGTAAGCCAGTTTGTCGACAACTCAACAGTTTGTTTCACACTCCTTAATAACAATATCTGGTACTTATAAATACTTTAACACAAAAATGACACAACAACAGATAATGTTACCATACCATGCTGTCCTAATATGATGATGGATTTTACTTTCATGTCTATGGGAATAATTTTGCGAATTTTAAATAACATTTCAATTTTTTTATCTAGAGCATTTTTCGTTTTAGGATCAACTAATATCTTTAAGAATCTTATATGTATATCCTTTATTTTGTTAAGATATGTTGGGAATGTAGACGTAGAGTTAAGAGCACTGCAAATTCTTATCTTCGAACAAAGATTTCGACATTGGTAATGCAACTTAAACAAACGACTTAAAATATACACATTACCAACAAGGAACTTTTATTACTATTTAATTCTAAACGAAAATATGTGCTATTATTAAAATTCTGCCACTATTAATGATTTCATTATTATAAAAAATATTCTTAGAACCAGTAATTTCTATTATAGAATAAAAATATTAAAATCATTACCTTAAAGTTAAATGGCCACAATACAGATAATCAATAAATTAAAAACTTTTCATATCGACAACTATCACTCTATATCGTTTCCGAACGATTGTTTATTATTGCGCTCAGTTTGTAGGCTTTCATTTCCGTAAACAATAATTCACTTTCGTAAAAAGGCGCGATGACGTTCCATTAATGCGGTCGACAGAGGAGCGCGGTGAATGGATGTCGTTGATAGACTGCCGCGCGCCAATCTTTTCTACTTTGTTAGTTGCGGAGGAAAGTAATGTGTTTTATTAAAATTAATTTTTATTGTAATAATAATAATAAAATATATTAAAAAGAATTTCAGCCCCACATTCCCGAGAATCAGCGCCATTACAGCCTATCAAGAATTCATGTAGGCCACCCCCATGGATTGCTTCATAGGGGCGATATTTGCCATAGTTTTCAAGTTTGGCAAACGGGTTGGCAACCACAGTTTATTTTTATTTTGAGTCTTTATCAGGAAAATGTTGGCCGACTGCTCATATTATCCTTGAAATATTTCATACCTCAGATATGGAGGTTTGGTCACGATTATTCCTCATCGTGGAGCACGTAAATCACGCTTATACTTGCTAGTAACAATTTCATTGAGCCGGCGGGGTGTAACCCGAAATTTACGGCGAGCGCTTAGCCCCTAAACTACCACGGTTGATATTATATATATATATATATATATATATATATATATATATATATATAATACCGCCTCGTTGGTCCAGTGGTTGTAGTAGTGCGACTGCTGATCATGAGGTCCTGGGTTTGAATCCCGGATCGGGCCAAAAATCAAATATGGAGTTTTCTGGCAAGAAATTCTCAGTAGCTGCCCGGAGTCAGGAAGTTGGCGGTGTCTCACCCCCGTGCCTCGGAAAGCACATAAAGCCGTTGGTGCTGCGCCTAATATCTCTTCCGGTCACGTCGGTTTACTGTCCCATCGGATTATGAGAGTGAGGGAATAGAGAGTGCACCTGTGCTTGCGCATACACTTGGGCACTATAATCCTGTCCTGCGCCGATGGCTAGCTTCTGTTGAGGCAGGCCGCCGTGACCGAAATTCAGTCTGGAGGACATTATTATCATATAATAATATATATAGTCTTGCACTAGCGATCCGCCCCGGCTTTGCACGGGTTATTGAATCGCAACAACGCTACCTAATTAAATAAATAATATCTAAGCTAAAAACAACATCGCCAACAGCCGGCCCACTTGAACCTGAAACATCCAGGGACCCATTCAAACACACACAATTGATTTTATATATTTATATATATATATATAGATTTAATAAAAATTGCTTGCATGACTTCTTTAACTTCTTAAACTTTGTAATACTACATGATAATATATGCATTTAATACATATATTATGTATATATTTTTTAAGTGTTAGAGCTATGCTGCAGTTATATTAGTAGTATAGTTTTAGCACGAATGGGTCGGCTCGACCGGGGAAGGACCACGCTCTCACAGAATGCCAGCGTCAAATAGTAGCTTAATGCTGCTGTGTTTCTTATGGTGACTGTAGACCGGAGACCCTTTTTACTGGAAACGAGGCATTCCACCTAAGTCCTCACGGTTGACAACGCACTGCATTTTGATTCGTAATCGAGAATAGATATAGATGTCTATGGGCCACAGTAACCACTTACCATCAGGTGGACTGTGTGCTCGTTTGTCAACCTATCCTATAAAAAACATAACCACGAAAGAGTAAAAATTCTACTTACAATGTCTTAGAGTGAAAGGTTGCGGAAGGCAGGCTTTCGAATGGCAGCCTCTAACCGGTAAGCAAAGTGTAGGGTGGCCCTTCACTAGATGGCGTGACTGAGTATATATTTTAATAATAAAAAGTCAAATAACGAATTAAATAATTTTTGGTGGGAAGTCACGTGTCAATTGTTTGTGAATTCGTGAAGCTAGCCATCTGTAGGGAAAAATGGAATTGACGCGAAAAGATTTTACGTCGATGATTTTTTATGATTTTAAAACTTTAATCTCTCCGCAAGACAGAAACTACTTACAATAAATTAAGTAGACTAAGTGAGATAGAAATAAATTTTTCAATACGTGTAATACATAGTTATATATTGTGATTAAAAGGCTATAGTGTATAATATTAAATTTTAATAAAAAACAGGAGTAAGGTTAAGAAAATATCGTTCATAAAAAGTAATTTCAAATTTTCAGATTCCTTTGCATTATTTACGGACAGCGCGCATAGTGAAGGTTGTTTTAAAGCTTTAAAATTGCTCAAAATGTGTAAAGGCGAGCCAATACATATTTCTTATAAAAGATGTATCTAAATCTTAACTGATATGGTAAATTATATTGGGGTATGAGTCATTTTGGTCCATAAATAATGGATTTTGTTAATAACTTGACTACAGCGACGTACCTTGCTTAGCTATGTGCAACAGTCTCAGCAAATCAAAAATTTATTTTGTGAATATGGCCTCAATCAGTCAAGTTATTCAGAAGTAATACGATCAATAACAGACGCACCAACGATTATTTATTTATAAATAGATCTTATTCTTAATGATTGTTACTACAACTTGACACACAACAAGCCATGAATATTATAACCAAACACACCATTGCACTACCAAACATTGCACTGCCAAATGAGATATTTTTGTAGTGTCAAAAACAAACTGAAATATTTATAATATATGTGCAATAAGTAAAAAGCAATGACTTTCTTTCGATTTAAATGAAATAACATTCTACTTGCGTGACAAAGAGACACGCACACGGAATTTCAACATTAGATTCAAACTAACAGCCATTTAAGCATTACTTAATTAAGCCCCTCTTAGGTCTGACCTAAATTTGAGTTACATGCCACGCAATAACTAACTTCCTAATTGGATCGTGTTCTACGATCGAAACGTTGCTCAGGTTTGTTTTTAATAGCATTTAATAAAAAAAAGAAGTTCATCAATATATTAATTACCACTCGAATACGGACTCAATCGGAATCTGGGGGAAGGAAGGATGTGACCTCAGATCATAGATCTATGATCTGAGGATGTGACATTGCTGGTGCCTGTATATTATATAAAAGCGCGTTTTGAAGTTTTTGTATAAAAACATATGTTTTGTACATTTTTATTTCGATTCCTTTCTGTATGGAGATCTATTTAAATGAAAATCTTTTATCTATTTCTGAAAATTACCACTTTTGAAAAGTATGTGAGAATGCATACTTGCAGTTTACACGAATCTTGGAAACTCAGCACATAAGTGTACTGCAAGAATATTATAAAGCGTATGAGAAATCAAATAATGGCATTTTGAAGCGCCATTTTTAAAAATTAATAATATAGAAAGATTGATAAGTCTTTATAGTATTTAACCTATAATATAGAGTAATAATGAAACATTTTATGAACTACATGCGGTCGTCGCATTGCTTAAACGATTTCTACGTGACAAAAGGATTGCGAATGAAAACTTTTATTTCACATTTAAGGTTAAGTATAATACACCTAAATATTTTATGTTTTATTTTGTTCATCCTTTTTTGTGATGATGTTGACGCCGTCCTATGCTGAAAGTATTTCTGAAAATATCTGAAAAATGGTATAGTAAGATATGGTGACTAGAATTATTCTAAAAGACTAGGGACCCGCCTGGCTTCGCTTGGGTAACGTCTATTAATGTGACGATATTTAATTTTTAGATAATCGTCAAAAACTATTTATTTTATCGATTTTTCAATTATTTTAACAAAAATTTTAATTCTATTTTTAAAATAATAACTTCAAGTATTTCAGATAAGATATTATCTAGATCACTCCTGGCATTGCTCTCTAATTTGTTCATCATGTTATTTCATAGCATGCAACAAATAACCCCCCCCCCCCTTCAGCTTAATAAAAGTCAGTTATGTAGGTATTACAGACAGACACTACAACTTATATTGCCATTGATGTTAATACCATATGAGCTATGGAGAGGGCTATGCTCGGAGTTTCTCTGCGTGATAGACTCAGAAATGAGGATATCCGCAGTAAAACCAGAGTGACCGACATATCTCAACGGATTAGTAAGCTGAAGTGGCAATGGGCCGGCCATATAGCTCGAAGAACCGATAACCGATGGGGAAGAAAGGTTCTCGAGTGGCAGCCTCGTATCGGTAGGCGTAGTGTAGGGCGACCCCCCACTAGATGGAGTGACGACCTGGTAAGATATATACCTCGATCACGATATCACGATATATATATATATATATGTGTGTGTGTGTGTGTGTATAGAAATTATGAACATTGATAGTTCATCTATAAAAGGTAACCCAGTTTAAATTTGACTATTTTCTCTTTATAAACAATAAGATTCAACAAGCGAGAGCACAGGAAATAATAGGTGCTTACATATGAAATTGGCGTTTTGTACGGGAGAAATACAAAGTCAATTTTTTTTGTAAAATATATTTAATATATCAAAGTATACATCGTTGTTATCTATGCCCTTTTGACATCTCATAGGTAGTTCTTTGACCCCTAATCCCTAATCCCTCCCTTTGATTTACTAAAAAACCCATGGGGGCGGGAATCAATAAAATCTATGAAGGCTGTTTTGACTCTCGCATCGGAGTTCAATTTTTTCCGTGTAAGAAGTTGTCCAAATTCCGGAAAAAATGGTAATCTGTTAGAGCAAGGTCGCACCTGATGGTAAGTGGTTGCTGTGGCCCATAGACATATACATCCATCCTCGATCACGAATCAAAATGCAGATGCGTTGTCACCCGTGAGGACTAAGACGAAATGCCTCGTTTCCAGTAAAAAGGGTCTCCGGTTCTCTACACTCACCACACGAAATACAGCAGCATCAAGCTACCATTTCACGCTGGTATTCTGTGAGAGCGTGGTCCCTCCCCGGTCGAGCCGACCCATTCGTGCTACAACTATACTACTAATATAACTGCAGCATGGCTCTACCACGTACTTCATGGTTTGCAGTTACTGACAATAGATATCTGCCGCAATCGTTTGGCCAGATTTTAGAAAGCTGTAGGAACGACACCGGCGCTGGTCCACCAAGCACTCACAAGTAACTTGTACGGAGTCAAATTTCGGTTTGGGCAGGATTTGGCTGGGTCTCCAGGGTTTAGCCACTGCGACGAGCGCTTCCGATTATCGTACCGTATCCACTTTTAACATTTATGGCTTATAACCTACAGACCTTAATTGCCTTCATAAGAGGACAGTTTTCAAACCAACTAAATGTTTAGTTTGTTAATTTTTTTTTCAATATTTAAGACAAACAGAGAAACCGAAGACTATATAATATTTAAATAAAATAAATAATAAATAATATCTCAATGGGGCGAATCTACGAGCAGCAGCTAGCCTTTAATTACTTATATTTATTATTACTTTTATAAATTATTATAAAAGTAATAATAAATATAAGGTATTTAACATATAATGTTAAATAACTACTACTACTAATAACTAGCGAAATGTATTGTAAACATAATTGCAACTATTCAAATACAATCCCAATGAAAACTATGTGAACTTCATCGTATGTCCTTATAAAATGTCGCACTTGTGTAAACTTTGAGTATTATTACTATTTGCCAGGAGTATACAAATATTCAAATTATATAGTCTACTTACAAAATCATTAAACAAAAGAATAATTATTTTTCTTCGCGAACACGAGAAGAAATGTTCTTCTCGTTGGCAAATATTGCGAGAAATCAGCACAGACGAGGAGGAGTAGTACGCTAATTCGACTTTGATTGGGATTTATAATACAGAATGTCGCCACACGCCACGTCTTCTCCACCTGGTTTGCCAGATCGGAAAACCAAAATACCTGGACAAATTTTGAAATTGTCGGAATTTCGGGATTGTTGTCGGGAGAAATAAACATTAAAAATAAAAAGGTAATTCTTTTAATTAAGAGAATACAAAAAGTACTTTAAACAAAACTAATTTAAGTACACTTAAATAAGTTTAGTTTTTTACTAGAGTCCACCAATTTGGATCCTTTAGTGGTATTGAGAAAATATTTAAAATTCAAATAATTTACTTTAAACTTCAGTCTTATTACCAACTCAGCTTCTATTAAATCAAAGGCCATACGTTTACTTTCCGGGAGCTGCTTGTCTGAAGATTTTGAGTTTCTGGAGATCATTTAAAATATAAGGAAAATCCAGACGAATTCCGACCATCTGGCAACGCTTTCTCCACCCCACATTACTCCCATGTTAACAGCAGTGACAGCACGCAGCAGCGACTTCCGAATAACAACTAAAATAAAAAAATGTTATTGATGACCCACCTGCCAAGCGTGGCTACTAGAAGGAGGCACACGCTGATTTTACACTCTTGTCATCAGATCACATGCAGAACACTTTAAAAACTCACACCATGAATATGTACGATGGTGAAGAATGTTCTGGACGTTTAACACTTAAAAACTGTATTTTATAAACACCCAAAAAATTTACAGACCCTACTAATACCTGCAGGAATCCACCAAGCCGCAGTCAAGTACTTACAGAATGAACTACTGAGCCGTTAAAAAAAACTACAGCCTATATACGTCACACTTCTGGGCACGGGCCTCCGCTCATTTCTGAGAGGATTTTAGGGCAAGGAATTTTCCACCGAGCTGCCCCAATGCGTGTTGACGAACTTCACATGTCTTGGAAATATTCTTGGAATATTTTTAAATATTTTTTTCTTACTTCTCGGACATACAGATTTCCTCACGATGTCTTCCTTCACCGCCAGGCACGTATATCAGCACTTAAAATTGCAATTAACAACTTCATTGGTGCCGGCGGGGATCAAACCCGATTTGCTCGCGTACTGTGAAATTCACAGCGGGCGCTAACCATCTGAGCTACCACGGCCCTCTCAACGAGCCATGTTGTAATTAATTAATTCCGTCACTTCTCCACGTCATGGACATGTGCTTGTAATTTAGCTGATATTATAGCAGGATAGAGTAAGTGCTTAACTTTTGCGTAATGCGGGGCCCAGTAGGTATACACTTCCTTGTGAGATTCCTAAGATGATTTCGTATATACTTCCTTGTGGGACTCTTGAGAAGATTTCTTTCGGGAACTATTTCTAGATTATTAGATTTAGCTCGAAACATCTCCTACAGGGGTATGCTCGCATTTGTAATAGATATTTTTGATACATAGGAAAATATCTAAGGGACAACATATTTTTTATTTTTTCGTGTGTCTCACAAACACCATGACCCAAAATGACGCAAAATGTAATCTGTGCTCGTCATAGGGGCTTATGTAAGTATATTACTTGTTATCATAACAGTAGCCATTCTACACTTCTCAAGCCATCGAAGATTTAAAGAATATATTATCTTTACCGTATTTCTCTCGACAGTAACATAATATCTATATGGATTCTTAAAATCTTACATAACATACATAAACACTCACGCCTGTCACCCAGAGAGCCAGGTAGAGACTACAGACTTCCATTTGGCACGATCCTGACACAACTCTCTCACTTCCTCCACATCCATATACCTGTGCATACCAATGATTTCAAATAATATATCGCTAATTTGGTTGATAAACTTTCGCCTAGGACGTCCCTTTCCGACTCTGCCGTTCACTTCTGCAACATAAATTTGCTTTGTCACTCTTTCCTCATTCATTCTTTCTACATGACCAAACTCTTAATATAAAAATTTATAAATTTAAAACCAAAATCAAAATAACTTTACTACTAGGTACGATAATTTTCGTTAAAAAGGTCTGTTTAAAGGGTGGCGTCTGATTTTGGTACACTTTGGAAGTAGGTTATGCAAAGATAATTAGGTTGAAATTTAATTTGATATAATCATCAACGAGATCGACGAGGCGCATAATTATCTACTTCAAAGTTATAACATCGTTTACTCAAATTTGAATGAAATGAGGAACTCTATCCCCCTATTACAGAAGACATGTTTATATGTTTATTTTTACTCTCTGCTTATTTATTTTACTGAATAAAACAGTAATACTTACATACATAAATTATATTATTAGTTTAAAAATCCGTGGTAGAGGATAAGCTACAATGATATGTATTATAAATATATATAAGCAAATACTTTTACGAACGGCATTAAAACAATAAATTCATAGACCGGGAGCTGGTGACAGGTGACGTTCCACGATTTTGTCATGCATGCCTTTTTAAGGCTTGATAACTAACCCTAAAATATCAAAGATTGTCGGGGCTTTAGCCCCCCCACGCGTCCTCTTCATAAGGAAAAGCGCTTTTCTTTGTGTAGCGAATTTTCGTGTTTTTCTGTGATAGTATACTGCATGCCATTGTAATATACGGAAGTTCAAGCAAATTGAAGCTTTAATAATTGATGGCATGCACCCCGCAGCGGCCCAAGATGATCAAAGGGTTCTGAAAACCTGAAAAAAATTAAAGGGCAATTCCGTGTTTTCAAATTGCATGCCGATGTAAAGAATGGAAGTTTTTGTAATAAAAACACTCCGGAAAAATTGGCATGCACCCCTCGTATGACCATGGCATGCAGTTTGGAATGACGGAAAATTGGAGTTCAATTTTTACAGAGTTTTCCGGAAATTTTCCACCGTTGGTTCCGAGTTACCATGTACCCGGCGGTGGAGGAAACATGGTAAGAAAACTTGCAAGTCTAAGACGATAAACAAAAATACTTCGGTAACATGTGAATTCCGATCACACGCATTAGGCGTACTCTACAGCGTACCTGTACTCTTCTTTACTCCAAGGACGAACGCCAACATAGTCAGAAATGTTACAAGTATACAATAAATGACTATCTCAAAATTTTTTGATCTAAAACAGTCGGTGTCGAGTTCGTCATATCGTTATCACTATCGTTGATAACTACGAGTATATCTATCATATTATGTACCTAAAATTTAGTTGCCACGCTTATGTTATCCTATGGCTTTACGTTACGTACTTTACGTTATACTGTGCTGTCCCACGCAACTCTACAAGTGAGCAGCGGCTACGCTGATATTTACAAACGATAGTTATACTTAGTGTCACCGTTTCCGCCCTCGTCAATCCACAGGTGATCATAAGTTTGGTGATTAAAGCAAATCTTCCACAACGGGAGAAGCCTATGTCAAAAAGTTTTACGGGCTAATGAAAAAAATTAAGATTTTGGAAAGGAAAAAGCAGTTGAGGTTTTTACCGATTTAAAAAAAATGTTCAATACCATCAATCACGGCACCATACTGTCAAAACGATCCGACATTGACATCACACCGACGTACATATATACACCTCATAGACATATACACATATAAGACAGGTAAATTATATCGAGAATAATATTTAAATTTTGTCTTTTATTTTGTATATTATATTTGCTTATTTAATATTATATTATATCACAATTACATTTTAATATTATTTTTATCTGAATATTTTAAAAGGTATCTATGTCAAATATAAAAAACGTACTAAATGTGTTATAACATAACTTATTAAAATAAAATTTAAATTACAAATATATTTATTTAAATTAGAATAAGGGTCGTTCATAAATGCTGGGCACGCGAAAGTTAAAAATGGACGAATTTATTCCACTTTGACTTTGATGTGGAAACCTAAAAATAAAATAAAAGAATAATATGCAGATTTGAACCTGAAAAATTTAGCCTAATTATTATAACTTATATATGTTTCTACAAAAAAAAATGTGTATAATAATATATTTGTCCTATACTTAAGTACCCACAGAAATGTCGCATCTGAACATAATATTAATTTCATAATCTATATTCCATGACACACATGACACGTCTTAGGAATAATTTGTTTTATTATAAATCTTTAATAATTTTTTTATTGATTAAGTATCTTATGATCCGATGAAAAGTAATTCCTTGGTTTTTACTAACATTTCTTGAAATATTTATGCAATATTTAAGTACAGACGACGGCATATTTTTATCAAGAGATTTTTTTTAAATCAACACAACACGTGACAACTCCATATGCGCCTAGCGAGTGACTGATTAAAGTGCGGTGTATGCACTGCAGTTGAATGGAACAGAGTAGCCGAATGCAGTGTCGCCTCTAGTACGTAGTACATAATAGATCAATGGTATATGTATTTTATTAATTTGTCATTTGTTTACGATTTGGCGGCAAATAAAAATTGTCTGTGTTACGTCAGCATGAATTGAACGCGAGAAATTTTCGTACAGTGATTTTTTATGATTTTCGATGTAATTTATGTCAACAAGAAAGTTATGATAGACTTCGATTGGCCTTTCACGATGTAGCCCCATCTCGTGCCACTGTTTACAACTGGTTAAATGAGTATAAACATCATTGATAACTCAACAACACAACACTAGAGGAGCAAACCACATTACCGCACGTCGAAAAAAGTGTAACCACTACCCAAACGCGATGACGTAGCTTTGATGAAACTAATAACAATTTTAAATAAACATATATCTATCTCACTTACACAAGTTGCGAAAACAATATCGTCGCTAAGATTAGATAAAGATAGACACACAAACATGCAATGGCGGGTACATCAACCCGCTTACTATATGAAATTTTACCTAAAATACGCAATAAAAATGAGTTTTTTTTAAGCTGCAGTTAATTTTTTTTATATTAAAAAAGTATGTTTTATTTTAAAATCTTTATTGCGTCCCCTTAGAAAAAAAGATACAAAGCTTATCGGATGAATAGAAGTAAACATAATGATGAAATAAAACATATTTTTATTGTACTAATAAATCAAACAATATAAAATATGTAATAAAATATAATTAATATAAAATTATTAGCATAAAATAGGTAATAAAATAAATAAAACATATTTAATAGATAATTCATTAATAAACTAAAATAAGACGCTTTGGCGCGGTTATTACTGATCTAGTGTTATATAAATCAATGATAAACATGGTCGCACTAATCTCACCGACGATCTGCGTGAGGGATGGCTTTCTACGGCGAAGACTGAAGATAACATTAGTGTTGTGCAGCGTATTATAGAGACTGACAAAAGAGTGACTTATCAGCAGATTCAGACAAGCTTAGGCATCGGTATGAGTCAGTTGCACAAAATCTTCCATGAACATTTAGCGGTCAGGAAGCTTTGTGCCCGGTGGATATCTCATAATTTGACAGAGACCCAAAATCTCAGTCGTGTTGATTGGTGTCGTGAAATGGTTCAAAGATTTAACGGAGGTGACTCAAATGCTGTGTTCGACATACTTACGGGTGACGAAAATAGCTGTCTGGGCGTTTCCTTCCGAGGAGTTGGCAACTGAAGTGAAGAGAGGTCGAAGTGGGGGGAAAAAAATGGTGGCCTTTTTCGGAGGGGCAGGTCATTACGCAACAATTGTTTTAGAGAATCGAAAAATAGTTACTGCAGAGTGGTACACTAACAATTGTTTGCCACTTGTCTTGGAAAAAGTTCGGGAGAAACAACAACGCAGTAGGATCCTCCTTCACCGCGACAACACCACGTCACACACCGCCAAGCAGACACCCGCCCTGTATCCCTGACCTCGCACCTTGCGATTTTTATTTATTTCCGAAAGTAAAAGAAAAATTTCGAGGAAAACGTTTAATGGACGCCGAGGGAGCAGTGGCTGCGTTTCAAAATGCCGCCGAAGAGACTCCTAAGGACGAGTTGGCAAGTGCTTTTCTCAGTGGTTCCATCGAATGCAGCGATGCATTGATGTAAACGGACACTATTTTTAAAAGATATAATAAAACTAACTTGCTAGTTTGCTCAGTTTTTTATTTCCTAATAACTTTTAGAGTTACCCTCGTACATACCTCAAAGATCGTAAGAAGGTAGTTTAACCCTTAAAAGTCCGAAGGATCCAAATGGATCCTCTAAATATCTCCCTGTAGACCGCGCCAAAGAGTATACTAATATTTAGAGGGACACCTTAGAACCAAAGATGATCACTAAGTTTACTCGAAACCATAGATAAGACTGCTCAGGATGATTCTTTATTAAATGATATTTATGAGAATATAATTCTTAAAGAATATAATTCTATAAGAATTATATTCTTTAAGTATAATATATATATATAAATAACATTTAAAAATAATTATATTAAAAGAATTATATTATTATATACTCGTAGTTCACATATAAACTTAAAAACTTGGTAATATTAAGTTGCTGAAAGACATATTATACAGAAATTATATGCGTGTTATGATATTCGGTGGAATCTTTATAACTCGAACCTCGTTAAGTCGAAATCCTCAGTAAGTCGAAAAAAATTGCCATTCCCTTCCGCTGAACCCCTAAATATCTCGAATTATTAGACTTTGTAACTCGAAGAAAATGTTATTTCCCTACGAAATATTGATAATAGATATTTATGCTCTATAACTCGAATTTCAAAAAGGAGACTCCGTAAGTCGTACAATAATGACGTCTTACTTGGAATTCCCCGAAATTATAGCAATAAAATCCGGGTTCTTAATCGTAAGTAGCTGCCGCGTCACCTGCCGAGCGTCGGCCGAGCTCGGCGGGTGACGCGGCAGCTATGAAATTTTCAACTATAACGCCCGGTAGTCAAACATGAAACGTCCTATAACTCAGAAAGTATGGACATTAGAAAAAAAAGTTTCAAACAAAGTTTTGGAAAATAAACTGATCTTTAAAAAATCAGGAAAAAATAGGAAACAAAAAATGTTAAACAGTAAAAAGGAGACGCATGCAGTAGTATCATGTCAATAAGTATATATTTAACTATTTTGAAAATGTTTACACCATAGAATACTATAATACATTAGTATCCAATGGTTTGCATACAAACACACTCGCTAATTCATAAAATTGCATGTACAATAAAACTTTTAAATGTGTGATAGAACGGCTCACAATATTAAAATATCAAACATACGTCAAGACGCAAGCAGAGCTAATACAGAAAATTTCTAGCGATAAAAAATTATGTTCGACTAGTATTGGGCTTCAGGTGTATCTAGTATTTTATTTAATGCTAGCGATGCGCCTCGGCTTTGTACGGGTGATTTTTGAATCCCGACATTCCTCTTGAATCATTCTGTCTATTGATAAAAACCGCATCAAAATCCGTTGCGTAGTTTAAAAGATCTAAGCGTACAGACGGCAGGAAGCGACTTTGTTCTCTATATAGTATATATATATATATATATATATATATATATATATATATATATATATATGCTATATAGGCCTTTAATTTTTAACCGACTTCAAAAAGGAGGAGGTACTCCATTCGACTCTATGGTTTTTTATATGAGTTATCTCAGAGCTTTTTCCTAGGTGAAAGGATTTTGATGATTTGTAATCTGATGCTTCTCATGTGGTCCCATATAAATTTGATCGAGATCTGACCAATAGTTTCTAAGTTATCCTTAAAATACGTTTTTGTCTTCGACTACATTGACGATGTTCTAAATCAGTTGAACAATATTTTTTTAATTTTACTACTTGTTTATTGGCTCCCTAGAGCTAACGGACAGAATTAAATTATAATGGTTCTAGAAGCGGAAACCTCAAAACTCACAACTCCGAATAATTCAATTCGTAAACACGACGACGGCAATAATAAAAGAAAGAACATGGCGAACTTTAATTAACAGCTATTCACGATGCGTTGTTCCAGACAATGTGTCAACTTGTAACCATTAGACCTGTCATTCATCGCGAACAGTAAACTAGAATACAAAAGAAGTGCTAACGAAGTAGTAGGTCTACTTTGACTTCAATACTCAAGTCACCGTGTAGTACTTTTGTTTCATTGATGACGATTTCTCTGGCCTATTTTATTAATATTATTATTATATCAGTCTAGACTAGTTAGACCGTTTCAAATTAATTGCCAATGAGTCAAAATAAGGAGTCGAGAGTAATAGAAGTTAAGAAGTAAGAGAGTCTTAATTTTTACATTAAATTCACACTTATGGTTTTATGTATAGCATTTGGTCTGCACATAAGCCTTTTTTATATAAAATAACAAACGGGTGACAAACGAGTACACAGTCCACCTGATGGAGTGGTTGCTATTGCCCATAGACATCTACGTAGGCGGTCCCATAATGAATTGGCCTAACTATGAACCAATGAAGGAAATGAAACGAAACCAATTTTATTTTTCAATATAATCACCATGAATACTAACACACTTCTGACATCTGTGAATCAACATCTCTAAACTTTTATAAAAATAATCAAATTTTTTATCCTCAAAATGACTGAAGACGGCCGCCTGCAACTCTTCATCGCTTGAAAATTTTCTTCCTCTTAAGTCGCGCTTTAAATTTGGAAATAAATAATAGTCGGACGGGGCCATGTCTGGACTGTAAGGTGGATGTTGAACTTCTGTGAACCCGCATTGACGAACTGCATCCTTCGAAACACCAGCGGTATGAACAGGGGCGTTGTCATGGAGCAACAGGACACCTTTAGACAGCTTGCCTCTTCGTTTTTTCTTTATCTTGTCTCGTAATTTATATATTAAAGAAGCATAATATTCGCCGTTCACGACTGTATTACGTTCTTTAAAATCCACTATCAAAATGCGTTGAAAATCCCAAAATATTGTGCACATCAGTTTTTTAGTCGATTGTTGCTTTGTGGATCATAATACAAGATCATAGTTTCATCACCAGTCACTAGCCGCTCGATCACAGTCTTTGGATTTTCACCACAAAGATCCAAAAACTCCGAAGCGCAGCGCACAGGAAAGGCAGGAAAGACAGGAAAGATTCCTGTCTCTGTACCGCTGAAAGAAGTTTCGATACCCATCTTGCACTCACTTTTTGTCATGTGAAGATGTTCATGGATCGCGCGAAGAACGGTACTCTTAGAGAGCCCAAGCCTTGCTGCAATTTCTCTAATCTTCAAACGGCGGTCACTCAGAACCTCCTCTTCGATAAGAGCAATCGTTTCGGGAGTGAGCACTTCCACAGGTCGACCGTCGTGGCCAAAGTCTTCGACGGTTTCTCTCCCGAGGCGAAACTCTTTCACCCAATTTTTCACTGTGCTATAGGAGGGGGCAGACTCCTTATACACGCCATCCAATCGTTCTTTTATTTGGGCAGGGGATAAACCTTTTTTAAACAGAAACTTTATGACACTTCGATACTCAGTTTCGACATTTTGAAAAAATACGCGACTCTCGTTATTCAAATGCCTGTTAAACTAAGACTAAGCATTTCATGTCGATGCATGTTTCTTATATTAAGTGCACGATAAACGTACTATTTAATGCAACACAACAGGTAGCGACATGTCGCGTTGAACTATATCAGGCCAGTTCATTATGGGACCGCCTGGTACATCTATCCTCGATTACGAATCAAAATGCAGATGCGTTGTCACCCGTGAGGACTAAGATGGAATGCCTTGTTTTCAGTAAAAAAGAGGGTCTCCGGTTCTCTACACTCACCATGCGAAACACAGCAGCATTAAGCTAGTATTTTATGCTGGTATACTGTGAGAGTGTGGTCCTTCCCGGGTCGAGCCGACCCATTCGTGCTACAAATATACTACTAATATAACTGCAGCATGTCTCTACCACCTGATAGCAAGTGGATGCTGTAGCCCATAGACATCTGTGTAAATTTATCCTTAATTAAGAATCAAAGCGCAGATGCGTTGTCACCCCTGAGGACTAAGATGGAATGCCTCATTTCCAGTAAAAAAGGGTCTTCGGATCTATACCCTGATCATACTAAATACAGCACACACAGTCACAGCGTAGGTACGCTATCAGGTTTCATGAGTAGGTACCATCAAACGGTGCTTATGGATTACATTAACGCGATAAGATCTGAGAATAGGTCGGATGGAATGTCAACAGTATTTCAACAAGTATTCTAATAAATAACATCGATATCATCAAAAATGAATTAAACTCAAATAGAAAATCTAAGTTGGCATGGTCGGATGTCGATTAAGCGAATTTCAGGCAGTCGAAGCCACAGGGAGAAAGCTAGTATTCTACTATTTAAGTAGTATAATAATAATAATGTAATCCTGCACGAATTTCGGTGACGGCGGCCAGCCTCAATGGCACCAAACATCGGCGTAGGACAGGATAAATTATAGTGCCCAAGTGTGCATGCCAAGTGCACATGCGCAAGCACATGTGCACTCTATTCTCTCTCTCATAACCCAATGTGACTTTACGTGCTTTCCGAGGTACGGGGGTGAGACATCGCCAATTTCCTGACTCTGTACAGCTACTAAGAATTTCTTGACGGAAAAACTCAATAAATGATTTTTGACCCCACCCGGGATTCGAACCCAGGACCTCATGATCAGCAGTCGCATTATTACAACTCCTAGACTAACGAGGCAGTCGACACAATTCTTCAATTCTATTCTTTGCAAGCATAACTTGGCGGTACGACTGTATTTAGTAGTGTCGAGCGACTCCCCACTAGATGGAGTGACGACCTGGTAAGACATGCAGGAAGTAGATGGGTAGAGGTGGCTCAGGACCGCGCTTTGTGGCATTACTTGGGGTAGGCCTATGTTCAGCAGTGCACTTGAAGGGCTGTAATGATGAATGATGAATGATGACGACTCTATTTTTGCCTGGGAGTGCATCTGAGGTGGGCGACTAACCATTACCTACCTCGGCCCCCAAGCAGCAGTGTGTGAGCTGGTTTGTTCCTGTCTGAAGGTTATAGAGAACCAGTATAATAAATAAATCAATAAATGGGCTGGTGCTGCAAAATGCCACCTAGCAGCTTTGGAGCTTTGGCCTAGTATTATTATATTATATTATACTAGTATTTACTTACCATCAGGCAGACTGTTTGTCAGTTTGTTGTCACATTTATTTGTATAAGAAATTGCTTGTCAACAAATCATTTTGTTTCGCTGCGTACTCATTCGACAAACACGACTATTAAGGTCACGAATATCTCTGATACGAGTACCATTAAACATCAATCGGCGAAGAAATCTGTTAAATTGATTAGGCACTCATTATTACAAGAGGGGAGAAACCTGTTCTTTATTTGTTTGGCTGCCTAGAGCAGAAGACAAAGTAAATCAACAATCACATAAGAGTGGAATAAAATGGGCCTAAAGGTAAATGTAAATAAATTTATAGCAATCTATTTTTTGCATAGTTAGAAAATTTTCTTGATATCTGGAACTATATAGATAGATATGTGTGTCTCAAGCTGCGACAGAAAGAAATGAACAGGAGATGGGTATCAGTATCTTCTTGACAAGAATTTGACTAAAAATAATAAAAAAACGCAGTTACCAACCCACACACCGAGCGAAACAATTACGGTAATTATCCTCACCACGTAAATCGTAATAATAGACAATATTATTACGATTTCTGTGATCCTCACTATGGAAAAACCATGAGGAAGTCCTGCATGAACCTTTCATAATGAGTGTAACCCACTAACGGTAGAAGCCTACGCCAATTGCCCGCCATGCTGAGAATTCTGATTGGTGATCGTAACAGTCACAACACTAGTGATGCTATCTTCCTAACGGTTAGTGAAATTGGCTACAGCATTTTCAAACATATTTTCACCACTAAATTGGCCCCTTAAACCTTATCATATAGTACCTACTATTTGATAAATTATTTGAAAAAATAGATATGTAAGTTAAAGGTTAATTTTCCCTAACAGCCCACTAATGCGTTGGGCATACCAAGAATAGAACACAAATATTTAAATCGTACTGCCAATTCACACAGAAATTGTTTTATTATAAATAAAATAATTTAATTTCACAAATATTTTCAACACCGTTTATAAATTTTGTAGCAGCGTAAGATAATATCTGCTGCAGATTAAAACTGAAACAGGTAAAGGGCAGAAGTATTTTCCTGATAAAAACTAAAAATATCAAATAACTGCATTTGCCCACGCGCCTGCAAAGCGTGGCCACTTTTGCAAAATACCCCCTATTTCCAGTACTTAATTCAAACAGAGAGAGGCATACGAGCAGTGGACTATTAAAAAGACTGTACGTATGGATGGTTGCTTTTTATTACACTTGAAAATCTCCTTACGCTACTAAGTAGAACAGCCCGGTAGGACAAATTTTCACTTATTTGCAATTACATCAACCGAGTCATTATAACATAACAAGAACACACGCAGGTGAACGACACATCTTCCGTTCTATTTGAAAAGGTCGCACGACCGAATGTACCCTTGGCCAGAGAGATCTAAATTACTTATGCCAATGTTTCCTCACATTTAAAGTATCAAGCATTCAATTTAAAAAATATTGTGAATTCCATCAACATCCGTTTTTATTAGCACTAAAAGAGAAATAACGTTATTTTATTAATTAAACCATCTCTTACCTAAATACTCAATTAAATATAACGATGTTGTTATCACTAAATAATGAGATTTTATCAAAACTTAATTTAATGATGCAATATAATTAAAACACAAAACACTACAGTACAGTAACTTTTAATGGATATGCACGAAGACATTCACACCAATTTTAAGATTAATCACTGTCAGTTATCACCGATGATCTCATCTGAAACACCCATTAATGGATCTAATTTCCTGGCGTTCATATTTGTAAACAAATTGTGTATTCGGCGTGAAACGCCAGAGGTACGCAGAGAACGACTGTCAATTACCAACTGCCGCACTACAACTACTATCGAGATCAAGTACACTTCATTCATTTCATTGTAGACAGCGTGAAAGATTTTGTAAAATTAATACTAAATTATATTTTAGTACGAAATGTTGGGAAGATGCTCACACAAAGCCTATTAAGTAATAAAAAACATATAATATCACTTGAATCAGATAGCTCAATCGGGTAATTAAACCTTTTACAAAATAAGACAATATGGGTATATCAGATCAAACAATCCTCATTTTAATACCATATCAAATACCAAAAGTGAATCTCTTTAAAAAAAACGAAAAACTGGAGTCTCTATTTCCAGTACCTGGTTGACCGAGCTTTGCTCGGTATTTTTCGCTCGATTTTTTTTAATACGTGTGTTTTGGAAATTATATTTAGATACAAATTGATGAAATATAAATAATATTTTTTGATCTTAGCGACATAACAAAAAAAAACGGAACTAGTTATTTGAATAAAAAATCATGAGTTCAATTATTTTAATTTTAATTTTCGTGTTTTTAAAACATACTAAAAAAACGGGCTCGAAAAAATAGATTTTCTAAAAAAAGAAAGGAACTTGAAAAAAAATTAAAAAAGTCGTTAAAAAATTAAAAAAAGGTCTGGGCTCGAACCAGGGTTTTACGATTCTGTGACCGCCCATTATACCAATCAAGCTATTTATAATCATTAGCAATTTGTCAAAATTTACCTTCTTATTCTAACGATATTGTAGCAGTTTTTCATTGCCTAAAAACACGGACAAAAAGACATTTTCAAAAAATAAATCCAAGCTAGATCGATTTATTATCCCCGAAACTCCCTGGTCACTAAATTTTATTAAAATCGTTGGAGCCGTTTCCGAGATCCCGATTATATATATATATATATATATATATATATATATATATATATATATATATATATATATATATATATATACAAGAATTGCTCGTTTAATAGTATAGGATTATATGTTATTTAATTACACATTAATATTTTAAAATTATCCAAACATAGCTAGTAGTACCAGTTACTCGACTCCATCGAGTCACTACTTCATTGTGGGGACTATGTATACGCTTTTACAACAAAATCACAGAAAATATACAAAATTTGACTTGTAAAAAGTACAAAAACTTTATCAAACTAAGTTTGTATAAAAAGGGTTATTATAATATTAAGGAATTTATGGATGATAATAATCCTGGGAAGGGTGATCGCTACCAAGATATTTCTAATATGTTTTGTGTTGGTAATTGTAACATACATGATTGTAAGTTTTTATTTAAACACAAATAGGCCCGCTGGATTTCTTGCTGGCTCTTCCCAGGACAAAGGTTTTTTTCGGAACCAGTGGTAAATTAAAAAGAAGTGACTTTCAATAAGTTATATTTATAATCTATATTGTAAATAAAAAGTTTCTGTTTCTCGTTCATACTGGTGGATATTGGCGTTTGGCCTTCAACCACCAAACTGCTGGTTCAAATGTATTAAATAATGTTATGCGGTGCGGCTATTAATTTAAATAGAATAGTGGACTGTATATGAGCGCGGTGCGAGCGGTGAATGGAATTTAATTTATTCGTGATACTGCAAATCCCCTGAATTCGGGATATAGGAAGGACGTGAAGGAATGCATGTGCTGGGTGCACATGCATTCTGGACTTCCGCTGATCTGCCTCGTGTCTCGATGGCTGCCGGCTGTCTTCACACTTATCAACTTCACAGATAATCACGAAATATAGCGTTATTGCAAATGTCTATACTTTTTACTATATGCTTGTATAATTCAATATCCAAATTACACAAGGGCGGGAGCGATGATGCGAGATATAAGCGGTGCGGTTGATTGCGTGTCTTCTCAACTTGTGTGAGCCCGTTAACACACGAATGCACATGCTGGGCATAGAGGGCGGTAGATAGGAAACCGGAAATGGGCTTTGCAGTAATCTTATTGGATAATAATTAACGAATCCCTTGAGCGTTAAGCGATAGTGCAAGTGGCGCGAACACATACATTCCGCAGAGTCAGCTTGGCTCATCTCCGGCCATACGTACATTCACCACCAACGTCTGGAGGTTGGAAGCTGGAGGCGTGGAAACCATTCTCTGCTCATCCATTATAGTTGCCTCGTTTTTTATTTTAGTTGTTATTAGGTTCTCTCTCCTGGTATCTCCTGGTTGGGTTTCCTCTAAACGCCTCTTGCGAGACCCACGGGGAATTATGGAGTAGTCGAAACTCTTACACCGCCAATACAAATATAAATATGAAAATAAACACAAAACGAACAACGGAAGTTAATATCGAATGATTATGCTATATTATCTATTATTGACTTGGCAGGGGAACAACTCCGCCACGTGTAGTCTTTACTTAGCATTTTGTTAAGTCGTGACTAAAAAATAAGAGCAGGCAACAAAAAAACAGTAGATGCTTCCAATTTTTTACCTACATTTCGTTTTCCTTACTGCCATGCATACAAATAGAATATTTCACTATACTCTAAAGTCAGATGTACGTAGACGTATATTAATTTAAGATTAAGTATTAATAAATTTTAATTTTTTATATCCGTGGTAATATCCTAATTAATACTAAGGTAGAACTATATAAATTAAAATTCTATATAAGTCCCACTGCTGGGTACAGGTTTTATATACATATAAATTTCTCGCACTTTTCAGTTTTTCCGTGTATTTTGTGCAGTAAAAATTATGTCCAGTGCTTAGGTAATCCCCGACTACAACTAAATCACCACTCTAATACGAACTTAAACAAAAATAAAATAACTAACCTAAGATAGTTGTAAATATTAGCATGTATTTTCCCGTTAACAAAAAGTAAAGTAGTTGGTCATAAGCAACAAAATACGTCAAAGATAACGGATCCTTGGGGAAGAACCACAAAGGGTTTGCCCATTTTCTTAATTACTCGTTCCCGCTTACCGATCAGCGAATTCATTTTATAACTTTATGATACTATTATCGTCCGCGAGAGCGTGATTGTTCCCCGGTCGGTTCGACCCATTTGTGCTACAACCATAATAGATGTAATATAGCTCTCGCGTAAATAATAAGGCATGCAATTTCTTTCTTTAAACCAGTTATTCATTTGTTTCTTTCGGTTTTGTTTGTACTGCAGACATTATAGCAATGTCGCGCTATATTTCTAACGATGGACTCAAAGAAACTTCGTGTTATATTTGAATATGAGTTCCGATGTGTAACAATGCGTCTCTACCGACAAACAATATCGATAACATAAACGGAAATAGTACTACTATCAAACGTTACTGTGTTTTTTGGGGTCAGTAGTTTTATTTCGAGAAATTTTTGCCTCACAAGTGTTCAGCAGAACGAAACAATATTTCATGCCGGCACATCGCTTGCTACTTTACAAAACGCAAGTTTGGCCTCACATGGAATATGTTCTCATCTCTGGGACGGGGCACCACAGTGCCAGCTCCTTACACTTGACCGCATCCAGCGCAGAGCGATTCGAATTGTCGACGACCAAGTTCTTTCTGATCGGCACGATTCACTGGCGCTGCGTAGAGAAGTTTTTTATCGTATCTACCACGGGACACTCTTCTGGGGAATTAATTGGATTAGTTACGGCCGCCAAATTTCACGAACGCACGCCGCGTCAAATTGACGATACCATCCTCACCATCTGAATGCTTGGCGGTCCACCACTGTTCGTTTTACGAGGAGTTTTCTTCCTCGTACAACTTCTCTGTGGAATTGCTAACCACCGGCTATTTTCCTTGACCGATAAGACTTAGGGACCTTCAAGAAAAGATCCTCATGGCCGCTCGGAGAAGAAGGTTGATAACGTCGAAATTGGAGACTATAGTGTAAGCAGGGACCCATCACAAACTGCAATTGAGCTGGCGTCGGTTTTTGAAGTCATAACAATGTATTTAGATCATTTGCAGCAAATCGATTAAATAAGGAAGTTTGGCAAATGTCTACCACACAAACAGATTTCTTATAGAGGTGGTAACAAACGAGCATACAATCCATCTCATGGTGGGTTTTTTTATAGGATAAGGGTGACAAACGAGCACACAGTCCACTTGATGGTAAGTGCACGCTGTGGCTCGTAATCATCTACATATAGCCTCTCTTAAGAATCAAAATGCAGATGTGTTGTCACCCATGAGGACTAAGACGGAATGCCTTGATTCCAGTAAAACAGATCTGCGGTTCTCTACACTCATCATACGAAACACTGCAGCATTAAGCTACTATTTAACGCTGGTATTCTGTAAGAGCGTGGTTCTTCCCTGGTTGAGCCGACCCATTCATGCTTCAACCATAATAGTTGCAGTATGGATCTACCACGTAAAGCCACACTGCAGCGTGAGTGATTTAATTGGTATTGATATGTGAGGAAACGTAAAATTCTCGTAATTTGCATTACTAATGTATTTGCATTATATTCAGGTCGATATTAATATTGAATGTGATAGTTTTTCTTATTTGTATTCCATGCCACAATCTCATAACATTTCTCATTTATAATTTTCTCCCGTTGCTGATGACGATATAAAAAAGACCATTAATCTATTAAGTCTATGGCAGTTGACTTCGATGATGTGAATAGGCTTATGATCACCATAATTCTAGAGTTTAGATCACATTATTACTCACATCATTAATTTAACATTCGCTGTTTGTACTATCTGTATGCTGATGACTTACAAACAAATGCTCAAACTGAGGTGACAGGTATCGATGATGTGATTAAGGAACTTAACTGCGATCTTAACTGTATTTATTATTATTAGTCAGACAGATTTGGTATTAGCGTCAATCCATCAAAATGTCGGGCTATTGTGGTTGGTAGTTCTCGAAGATTACCTAAAATTAAAATGAAGGTGTTACCTCCTTTAGTCTTTAATAATGTTGTTGTTCCTTACTCAACAACTGTTAAAGATCTTGAATTAGTAACAGACAACACCCTCAATTGGTGACCGCATATATATGAAGTGAGCAAAAAGGTCACTAACACTCTGCGTTTCCTGTAGGTATCGTCTCAAGAATTTTTTACCGATAGCGGCTAAGGTGGTGCTAATACAGACTCTCATTCATTCATTCTCTAAAACATTTCCCATTATCTTGGGTCGGCGCAGTAAATCTTCTTGTTCCATTCCTCTCTATCAGCCGTCATTTCCATACTTACTCCTTTCATTCTCATATCACTCTTCACACAATCGATCCATCTTTTATTCAGCCTTCCTCTGCCCGTGTGTTCCTCCACATTCATATTCAACACTCGTTTTGTGACATGACTTTCATTCCTCCGCATCACATGCCCAAACCATGCCAATCTGCTTCCTCTCACCTTTTCTACCACTGGCGCTACTTTCAGGCTTCCTCTTATATACTCATTCCTTATCTTATCCATCCTTGTCACACCACACATCCATCGTAACATTCTCATTTCATTCGCATGCAGTCTATTTTCATCCTTCTTCTTGACGGCCCAGCATTCACTTCCATACATGACGACAGGTCGGATGATCGATTTGTAAATTTTCCCCTTCAGCCTTATTGGCATTCGGGGATCGCACATTGTGGCTGTGACCTGTCGCCATTTCATCCACCCTGCGTTAATCCTATGCTGCACAGCTCTATCTATTCCGCCGTCGCCTTGAATGAGGGAACCGAGGTACTTGAAATCTGAGCAGGTAGGCAGTATAGCGCCATCCAACGACATGGGTACAGGACTGGAAAGACCGCCGAAATCACAGCACAGATATTCGGTTTTGGATCTGCTGATCTTCAAGCCAACACCTTCCAGCCTCTGTTGCCACCCCGTCAGTCTGCTCTGTACCTCGATGCCTTCTTCCCCGACAAGCACGATGTCATCGGCAAAGAGCATGCACCAGGGTGCCTCATCCTGCAGGTCCGACGTCAAAGCGTCCATAATCAGTAGGAAGAGGTAAGGGCTCAATGCCGACCCTTGGTGCAGCCCTACCGCCACATCGATACTGCCCGTAGTTCCCGCGGCAGATCGTACACATGTACGGGATGCTCTGTACATAGCACGGACTACCCTCACATACTTCCCAGGCATACCTTTCATCTTTAACGCCCACCACAAAACCTCACGGGGAACCCGATCGTACGCCTTTTCAAGGTCGACAAAAACCATGTGCAGATTTTTATGCACGCGCTTGTACTTTTCGCACAATTGGCGTAATGCGAAAATGGCATCTGTCGTACCTCGACCGGGCATGAATCCGAACTGGTTTTGTGTTATCTCACACTCTTCTCTCATTCTTCTCTCTATTATTCTTTCCCAGACTTTCATCGTATGTGACATGAGTTTTATTCCCCGGTAACTGCTGCAGTTTTGAACGTCTCCTTTGTTTTTAAAAATGGGGACCAGTATACTACTGCACCATTCCTCAGGTATTTGTTCTTCCTGCAACAATTTACCGAAAAATAAACTCAACCACTTCCATCCATCCGCACTCAGCAACTTCTACACTTCTACTATTATTCCATCTGGGCCGACTGCCTTCCCATTCTTCATATTCCTAACAGCCATTTTTACTTCTTCCAAACTAATTTCTCTCACTAAGCCCATATTCACTGGTGGGCTTTCAAGCATACCATTCCATTCATTCTCCTCATTCATCAATTACTCAAAATACTCCTTCCATCGCTTCTTTATACTTTCATCGTCAGTCAAAATCCTTCCAGAATCATCTTTTATACATTTTACATGTGAAACATCTCTTCCATTCCTTTCTCTCGCTCTTGCAATTTGAAAAAGTCGTTTTTGACCTTCGGGGCTTTCAAGGGACCGATATAATTTATCTTGCGCCTCTGCCCTACAAATAGCAACTTCCTTCTTCGCTCTCTCCTTACATTCTTTATACGCCCCTCTCTTACTTTCTTTTATGGATTCATTCTGGTCTTCTACGCTCTGCCATTCTTTAAAGGCATTTTTCTTTTCTCTCAAAACTTCTCTAATACTTTCACTCCACCACCACCCATCCTTATCTATCATACGCTTCCCTTTTGTTTCTCCTAACACCTTCCTTGCCACACTTCGGATACAATCAGCCTTTTCCTTCCAGCACTCATTCACACTCATTCCTTCCATATCACCCATCTCTATCATCTTGTTTACAACTAGCTCTCAAATTCACTTGCATACTCCTCCTTATGCAACAAATGCCACTTTATTTTGGGTGGGGGACGATCCTTATGTTTGTTGAGGCGAACAGTTAAGCAGATGTCAGCCAGCAGAATTCGGTGCTGGGATACTAAGTCTTCACCTGGAAGCACTTTGCAGTTTTTTACACTCTTGATTTGGTTCCGTCTTATCAGAAGATAGTCGATCTGTGTCGTGTGGTGGCCACTTTTATAAGTAACAAGATGCTGATTTCGTTTTTGGAACCACGTGTTTACTACAGCCAGGTCGAAAGCACATGCTGCTTGCAGAAGAACTTCCCCTCACGGTTCCGCACTCCGTACCCCCATCCACCGTGTACTCTTTCATACCCGTCATTCACTCTCCCTACATGTCCATTAAAATCTCCTCCCATATAAACATCCTCACTCTCAGGTATTCCCATCATCATACAATCAAATTCCTCCCAAAACTTCTCTTTCACACTCTCTTCACAGCCTGTTTGCGGAGCATACACACTTACAACATTCACTACTTTGTTTTCAATCATTAATTTAACAACTATCATTCTGTCATTTACTCTTTTCACATCTGTCACTCGTTCTTTCATTCCACTATCTAACACAACTCCTACTCCATTTCGCTTCCCGTCACTTCCACAATAATAAAACTTGTATCCTTCCCCAATCTCTCTTGCTTTATTGCCCTTCCATTTTGTTTCCTGCAAACAGGCAACATTCACTCTTCGTCGTTTCAAAACATCTGCTAACTCTCTTCCTCTTCCAGTCATCGTACCTGTATTCCAGCTTGCAAACCTCACTCTGACATTCTTCTCTCTCCGGGCTCGCCTCTTACGTCGCACCCGCTCCGTAAGGTGCGACAACCCTTGCCCACTTCCCACAGGAGCCGGGTGCTGCCCCTGCGCGTCGCCTGCGGGGTACGCCCTAGCCCTGTCATATATCCCACAACTCGTACTATTCATAAGTTTACTGCATGGGATTTGGCAAAAGTTTTACAGTTGGCCGCCTGCCTGACACCAACCCTCTTTGGGTATGCTATTATTGGTAGAGGAAGCTACTATTTTGGGAAAGGGAAAAAGAAGGTTGGGGGTAGGAGCGTAGGTGTAAGGATACTGTTATCGCGGCAGGAAAGGTATGAGAATAACAGTAGCTCGGGGAGCCGGGGTCGCGTACCCGTATTCCATAACAGGATCACCGGAAAGGTAGACCAGCATGAAAACCCCCTGACTATTGAAAACCCCTGACTATTACAGACTCTAGTGTTGCCTATTTTAGATTATGCAAATGTTTGCTATGCTGATGCCTGGCAGGAACTTCTAAACAAACTGGATCGACTTCTTAATAATTGTGTACGCTTCATTTTCGTTGGTTTACGTAAATTCGACCACAATTCTCACTCTTATCGTTCTCAGCTTAAATGGCTACCTCTCCGCTACCGCAGATAAATACTTTGCGCATTATTTTCAGTTTTACACAATCCGTTTGTCCCTGAATATCTGAAATGCAAAAATTGAGAGAGCTTGATTGGAAAGTGTTAAGGCATCCACCATATTATAGTCCTGACCTTCAGATTTAAAACGGATGTTTCGGTCCCTTCAGAATTCTTTGGGTAGGGTTAGGTTAATATCAAAAGAGGACTGTCAAAACTACTCGCTTTTTTTCTTGATCAAAAATCCCAAGATTTCTACAGCAACGGAATTATGTCACTACCTATAAGACGGCGACAAGTTATCGATCAAAATGGCACATATATATTATAATTAAATGTAATTAAACTTAGAAAAAAATGTCTTGTATTTGTATATAAAATACGAAGAAACATTTTCCCCGACCTTATATTAAAAATGATAATTTCCTATTACTTTATACTGGCAAATACACAACCATACGAATCTCCTACCAAAGAAAAACAACAATAATGTGATTATGAGCAGTGTTGCCAACTTAATGAGTTTTACACTAGAACTGGTGGTTTCAACCCCCGTTTTTCAATCCAGTTTCAATTGGAAAGATGATCGTTCAAGAAGTAAGCCACTTACTACTTCATTTAAGGACACTTTACTTTGTAGGCAGCACTAATTCGTCAGTCATAACGTTACGTCAGTTGATGTATTCCGGTGGCACTATACAATTCCCTGGGATTCCTCGCAGAATATTTTAGTATTTTTCACGAATTTATTCGTAACTATGTCGAAATTACACATACCAAAATTTTGAGGCTCTTAGCATATTTAAAAGTTTGGTTTCAAGTGATTGAAACAACTACTGGTCAAGTAGCGAAATGAAAATATTGTCAAATAGTTGTTAGCATGATGATCGAAACGGACGATGATGGTGTCGAAAAATGATTCAACTGAAGAAGACGAATTAATTTAAGATAGCAGCTTATTAAATCATATATTCTTGGTGTTGAATTGTTCATTTACTAATTAATGTTGATTTATTAATTATTTACGTAAAAATGTAATAGGTATAGTATAAATACTTAGTCAGGTCATAAGTTCTGTTAAAAACTTTTTCTAAAATTAGTGATACACTTTTTGATAATTATATAGAAATCATATATAAAATTAAAGGTAATTTAATTTAGAATACAATTTTATTTACACTATTCAAAATTTCGTCCCCTATTTTTAATACATGCCCTTAATCAACGCGGCCAATCATCAATCGCAGCACACATCACACTCATATTTATTTCAGCCGCTGCTTTAGCCAAAGATGCTTGGAGGGATTCCAAATTCTGATGAGGTTTAGCGCGGACTTTCTTCTCTAAATGTTGCTATATCTTATAATCCAGTGGGTTTAAATCTGGACTAGAAGAGGGCGAGTCTTCATGTCCGATAAAGTTTATTTCATGGGTGGTTAACCAGTTTTGCGTGCTTCTTTCTTAAATTTTTTTTATCAAAAACAAAATTTCACGGTATTTTTTCCCGCATACCACCGCAATAAAGCGTGGGATCTATCCAGCCAATTTTTTTCATTAATCACTCTTTTGACCGTGGTTCTGCTTAGGCCCATCTGAAGAGCTAAGATATTTTGTTGATTTGATTGAATTCGCACCTTTACTGCTTTGATGATCGCGGGTGTCCTAACTGTACGAGGTCGGCCAGTCGTCTTACGATCTTCAAAGCTTGAATCTTCAGTGAATCGTTTGATAGTGAGATAAACAAATCATAGGGTTATTTTTAATTTTCGTAGAATATTGAAAATCCCTTATGGCACGTAATCACAGCGGTGCAACGCGATAACTGCTAGCTCTATCTTCTTACTCGACCACTCCATATTTGAAAATGAATGAAAATTATTGTTTTATTTTATTTTCGGCAAGCGCAAACTTTATACTTTTAAAATCGGTAAATTCATCTAAACTTTTTTTTAATAATAAGGTTTTGAGAGAACTTATGACCCGACTAAGTATAGTATGTATAAGTACATATAGTAATAAAGGTAAACAATCACTAAAATTTCCAAAAATTTCTAAACTAACTTTTGCACTAAACAAAATTTCTTTGGCGGAAAATTTAGGAATTATGAGTGTAGGGTAGATTTTTGTTAATGGTTTGTTTTGCTTTTTAATTAGTTTAGTAGTTGGCAATACTGATCATGTTGTTGTTGACAATTGACAGTTGACATCCCGCCTAAGGGTTCTGTGGTTGACATTACATTTGTCAACAAGGTAAAATTAGGTTAAATTATTTACAATTATTAAAATTCTCCGCTAAGAGTGAAAATATTCTGTGAATAAAATAATAAAGTACTAATTGCCTAGTACTTCTTATTAGTTTGTACTAAATACTAAACACGTGTGAGTGTTTCTTGTTATTATATATAGTTTATGTACTTATCTCAATGGGTTTTGAAATTTGGCGACGATCATAGATGAACATAAAATACTTCAATTTTGAATAGAGAAGGTTTACAAGTTGCAATAACAATGACTTCAGCTGTAACCAATCGCCCTCGTGACTGCTTAGGCTGTAGGATCGTTGGTGCAGCCGGTCTGATAGGAATTGGTGCTTATCTTGCAAATGTTGCATGGAAAAACAAGACATTTGCCGGCAGAGTTACATTTTCAACAATTTCTTTGGGTAAATAAATCAAATCCTAGTTTTAAGATTAAAACTATCTTCTGTATGTCCCTTAACTTAATTTTATATTATGTAATTAGTGTTGATACACTAAGCACATAACCTAACCTAACAGACTTACAAAATGTATGTGTTATTTAATGTCATTTTAATTTAGTAATATTTTTATGGTTAGAATAAAAAAAAATTTGCTATTTATACTCAAAACCATACCACTGCGTGCGAAATACATATCAATGTGTACATGTAATGTTGGTAAATTTACCAGATAATTTAATTAAAATACTACACATTAATAACTAGCTATGTGTAGTGAGACCAATAACACCACCAATACAACATCTAAAAACAGTGTAATAAGTTTAAGCTTAACTTTAACAAGCCTCTTAAACTAAAAACATTATTAAAATCATGTACCCAATATCTGTATATAACATATTTTTTTATGGTATAGGTTGACAAACAAGCACACAGTCCACCTGATGGTAAGTGGATGTTGTGGCCTGTAGACATCTACATTTAACCTTGATTAAGAATCAAAATGCAGATGCTATTGTCACCTCTAAGGACTAAGATGGAATGCGTTGATTCCAGTGAAATGAGTCTCCAGTTCTCTACACTCACCTTATAAAACAGCAGCATTAAGCTGCTCTTTTAAGCTGGTATTCTGTGAGAGCGTGGTCCTAACCTGGTCGAGCAGATTAATTCATGCTATAACCATAATTTAGCTGCAGCATGGCTCTACCATGTATAAAAAAGATATAAAAAAGAATAAAAGTGAGGCTGGTCTAGCAAGTAGATGAGTTTGTATATTTGGGAGGGATGGTAGAAATGATAAAGATATAAAATGAGGAGTGAACGCAGAAAATAGAGTCTAGAGTCACTCTATTGTGGAAAGTCATGTGTTAAAAAAGGCATGTATGGCAAATAACAATGCTGTGTTAGTTCCTACTTTAACATATGGTAGTAAAAGTTGGGTGTGGCAGAAGAAGCACAAGAGTAGAACAAATGCAGTAGAAATGTAGTAGTTAACGAGTATGTTAGCGCTGAATCTGAGTGACGGTGAGAAAGTTGTGATAAGAGTGTGGTTTGCAAGTTGATGTTGTGACCAGAAGTAAGGAAGGAATGCTTTGGTGGTGGTTTGGTTGAGTGACAGGGGTGTGTGTTTATGTATGAATGTATGTATTCCTTCATATTATTTTTAGATGAATATATTATCTAAATAAAAGTACTTTGCAATATCCTGATATTATTTGTTAATGTTTTTTCTTTTTACAGCTTTTGTGACCCTTGGAGTGCAAAGGTACAAGCAAGAATTTCCATTTGAAAAGAAAACTGAAAATACATAAAAGTTATATATAGTGCCCAAAGAACTGAATTACTAAATATGAGGTCACCTCTGATTCTGAGAAGTTCATCTTTAGTGTTAGTTTTTCTGTGATTTATATAAAATATGATAAAAATATAAAATGTATTGTAAATATTTATTTTTATGTATAACTAAGCTTTTAATGTTATATTGATTGTTATTGTAATATTGATAAATCTACTAAAATGTATAATTATTTGCATGCTTGCTTTGTATAGGAAGGTATCAAATGCTGCCATCTATCAGATGGGTGTAGAATTACAAAGTTCCTATGACATCTTACTTTAAATTTATTTTCAAATAAATTAAATAGATGTCTCTGATATTGATAATGATGATACTAGTCATATTTTCTATAGGAGGTTACCTTATTAGGCGATTAGTGACTTTGTTAGTAGTGTATATAGTATATAGTGTCCATTGCCTAAAAAAATCCATCATTCAAATTTGTCGTTCTTTGGTTGTCGTAAAAGCTAATATTGTGGGAAATGCCAAAACTTATGGCATTCATAGATGGCGGTATTAACATTTATTGTAACACATTTGAATATGACTAGAAATATCCAGACCGTCGGCAAGAGCGAGGTTAAAGGTGCGAGATATGGCCCATGACTGTAATGTACTTTTAGATGCATTTTAAGAAGATTTATGCGTGTACATTTTTGGAACTTAAATAAAAAGTGATTACAGAGTAAGAAATTATTAGTACTGTCGAGGGTGGACAAACAAGTTTCTAGGGTGAGCATTGCCCACCCTTGCTGCTGCACCAGAGCTCGCTGATCGACCTTGATCTTCCTCATACAGTCAGCTGTGAAGAACCACATCTCAGATCCATATCTCATCACTGCCAACATGCACTGGTTGTACAATCTTGTTTTAAAGTTTTGAGGTAAAGCTGACGAGAAGATTTATAATCATCAATCAATCCAAACGCTACTATTCTCAGTTGAAGTTGGACTTACCTAGTCGGACTATTTGTCCTAGGTAAACAGGTACTCGTCGTCAATGTCGACCGTTAGTGATCTTAACAACTACCAGCCGTAAGTATAACATGGACGTTATACAAACTTTGTATTGTTCATGTTCATTTTAAGACCTATTCGTTGCGATTCAATATTCAGATCATTGAGCTCTAGCGATTCTGCCATAATGGCTATATAGTCGGCAAATCGAAGGTGAGTGATTTACTGGCCATTGATATTGTTACCGTATCCTATCCAGTCCAGTAGCTTGAAAACGCCTTCCTATGCAGCAGTTGGAAGAGTTTTAGGGATATAACGTTAGCCTATCTTAAATCTTTCTACAGTCATAAGATATATTTCGTACTCCGGTTCTCTACTCGGATAGCCATCGTAGCCCTACTGTATAAACACTTGAGCATTTCGATATACCGACAGTCGCTCGCGTCCCCCCAGAAAGCCCAATCGAGCTAGGTGTATTTTCAATATATCAGAATTTAGAGCAAAAATGGAGGACCTCTACAGTCAAGTAAATAAATTGGAGCATTAATACGAACGACGCTGCGAGCTAAAAACCGTGGGTTTGCTGGCGTCCTGTCCCGTCAGCACGCCCAAGCTAGATCTCGGGAACCGTTGAGAGTACTATTGTGCATTGTGGTTCAAATTTTCGAGCAAAATTGGAGCACTCTGCTCCCGTGAAATCAACTTCGAAACTAGAATGTGAAAGGAGTTAGACGTGATTAACCAGTGAGCTTGCTGGCGTCCTGTCCCGTCATTAAGCCCACGCAGATCTCTGAAACGGTAATGATTTGGATTATGATTAAAAACTCTACAGGTGAGCCCTATTTAGAGCACTCTGCTCCAAAAAAAAATATTAATGTAGCTTCAATAGTTCTCGAGTTACAGGCCTTTGAAAACGTGCTTGCTGGCGTCGCGTCCCGTCAGCAAGCCCATTTGGAGCGTGGAAACTACTGAACGGAGTGTCGTCAAAAATATCTCAAATCGTAGCTTAGAATGAGAGAACTATGCTCCAAATAGATCAAAATCCTAGGTTCTACGGTTTTCGCGCTATCAGCGAAAAACACTTCAGCCCGCGACGTTGCCGTTCCGTGCAACAAGCAAATGAACGCTTCATTTTGCCGTTGGTGTACACGAGAATGAACCTTCCGATGGTTTATTTAAGAGTCTCTTTACTTGCAATCCTAAGATGACTTTATCCTGTGAAGCGTTCGTTGCTTGTTGCACGGAACGGCAACGTCGCGCGGTTGTGAAAATCGACAAATTTTGGCGGCCGAAGTGTTTTTCGCTGATTGCGCGAAAAGCGCTAAACCTAGGATTTTAATCTATTTGAAGCATAGTTCTCTCATTCTAAGCTACGATTTGAGATATTTTTGACGACTCTTCGTTCAGTAGTTTCCACGCTCCAAATGGGCTTGCTGACGGGACGCGACGCCAGCAAGCACGTTTTCAAAGGCCTGTAACTCGAGAACTATTGAAGCTACATTAATATTTTTTTGGAGCAGAGTGCTCTAAATAGGGCTCATCTGTAGAGTTTTTAATCATAATCCAAATCATTACCGTTACAGAGATCTGCGTGGGCTTGCTGACGGGACAGGACGCCAGCAAGCCCACCGGTTAATCACGTATAACTCCTTTCACATTCTAGTTTCGAAGTTGATTTCACGGGAGCAGAGTGCTCCAATTTTGCTCGAAAATTTGAACCACAATACACGATAGTACTCTCAACGGTTCCCGAGATCTAGCTTGGGCGAGCTTACGTGACAGGACGCCAGCAAGCCCACGGTTTTTAGCTCGCAGCGTCGTTCGTATTAATGCTCCAATTTATTTACTTGACTGTAGAGGTGCTCCATTTTTGCTCTAAATTCTGATATATTGAAAATACACCTAGCGCCACTGAAGGTACTATCACCGCCCAAATTCAGACGAAATCAAAATCCACATACACGAAACAAAGTAGCAGTTTGTACCCTTTTGTCTTATTAAGTTAGAAAATTATTATTTTCCTTCCTTGTGTATGAGGCACACAGTGCACCTGATGGTTACGTTTATCCTCGATTTATTACGAATCTAAATGCATATGCGTTTTCATCTGGACTATGACGGAATGTCTTTTTTCTAGAAAAAAGGGTCTCCGGTTCTCTACACCTACAATACGAAACACGGTACGCCGTGTTCTGTGAGAGCCCCGGTCGAGGCGACTTATTCGTGCTACAACCGTAATGTAGCTGCAATGTGGGCTCTTCGACATATAAAATTAAAATGTGCATATAAAGTTATATATTAGTAGTAGTATAGTTGTAGCACGAATGGGTCGGCTCGACCGGGGAAGGACCACGCTCTCACAGAATACCAGCGTGAAATAGTAGCTTAATGCTGCTGTATTTCGTATGGTGAGTGTAGAGAACCGGAGACCCTTTTTACTGGAAACGAGGCATTCCATCTCAGTCCTCACGGGTGACAACGCATCTGCATTTTGATCTTTAATGGAGAATGGATGTAGATGTCTATGGGCCGCAGCAACCACTTACCATCAGGTAAACTGTGTGCTCGTTTGTCACCCTATTCTATATAAAAAAAAAATATTAATATTCGAGGAATACCGTGTCCTCGCCCTCTCTTAGGACTTCAGATAATGCTGTAGTATGCCCGCGAAATTTGTCTATCTCTTCTTCCAGCCACAAAGTACCTTTGTATAAACCGAAACTTCCAGTTCCAGGATGTTGTCAGTCATATGGGTGCGTGCGTTAATTTTGCCATGTCGAATCGTCTAAAATGGCAACTGAACCTCAACCGGAAATTCTTAGAGGATATTCTTACACTGCCACTACACGGTGTACAAACAAATTGATCGAACTTTTTTTTCTATAGGATAGGGTGACAAACGAGCACACAGTCCACCTGATGGTAAATGGTTGCTGTGGCCCATAGACATCTATTACAAATTAAAATGCAGATGCGTTGTCACCCGTGAGGACTGAGATGGAATGCCTCGTTTCCAGTAAAAAGGGTCTCCGGTTCTCTACACTCACCATACGAAACACAGCTGCATTAAGCTACTATTTGACGCTGGTATTCTGTGAGAGCGTGGTCCTTCCCCGGTCAAGCCGACCCATTCGTGTTACAACTATACTACTAATATAACTGCAGCATGGCTCTACTACGTATACAAAACAAGAAAAGATACATGCATAGTCATAATTCTTCTTAAATTGTTCTTGAAAAGGAAATAGTGTTGGAGGAGGAGACAGTAATAATTAGGCCGTAATGCCTCTTTTGGTTTTTCGGATCAGTCGTTCGGGTACCGTGCGACAGCAACAGATCGGCAATACCTATTCTTCAAATTTTAGCTTTGCAGCGCATATATCCTCTTAATATTTTAAATCTTGTTACCTACTAGATGTACGTAGGTTACACTGAAAGTTAAACTAACTCTTAAAGCAATCTATATATAACCTAAATATTTACTGTTTTTTTATTATTTTCTCATATATTTTAAACATTATTCATTCGTTCAAACCATTTAAAAAACACTGACCACGGGGCATGTTTTCACGTGCTGGTTAAAAGCTATCACTGTTCCTTCTGGCTTCGTAAATGTCAGAGCTCATCCCATCTTTGATTTTTCGAAATATTAAGAAATCGCGTGGTGCGAGGTCTGTACTGTGTAGTGTGTAGTAATGGGTCACAAGCTCCACCTTTTCGGAAGCCAATAATGACTGTCTTGTTCTCGTTGTGCGCCGTAACAGTGTCATGGTGCAATAGGATGCGACTTCTTAGTCGTTTTTCCCTAACTTTTTCTAGATTCGGGGCAAACAAACGGCGATGTATCTACTCAGCATTAACTGTCTTTTTCTCATCAAGTAAGACCAACTCTGTAGTAGTACCATAGAATACTATAATACACAATAGAATGGCTGTCAACCTTACTTTGTGGCGTCGCCGGGGGCACACATACAAGCAATTACGTTGTATTATCAGTTATCACTACTACAAACACATTTCAGACTTTTGATTAATGTTTTTGACACATAAATGTTTCTTTATTTTTGTTTCTAATATTCACAAAATATAAGTAGTTACGACTTACTGGTTGTAGAATATGTCTCCTTTATTTAAATTCCAGTGGCGAAGCTAGGGCTCCAAACTAGGGCAAGCCCAAGATATGGTTTTGTTGTTCATAGCAGTTTTATAAAAATACATCAATCTTGATCTGTCTCCATTCTTTAGTTTCATATTCAGTGATGTCAAGGACGTGTTTAACAAAGCACACAGAAGGCATACTACCGCTAGATAGATTGTATGACATATGCAATTGCATACCTTCGGTGGCTTTGAAAAGAGCTGTTTGTGTTTGCTTGAGCGAAAGAAAAAGATATTTACATACAACACAAAGTACAAACAAACTATGCACAAAGTTAAAAAAAAAGGGACGCCTATCATATGTGAAACATCAAAATTATTTTGTTTGTGTTACGACGACGAAGTTACGACAGGAATTAGGTATGGTGTAGTGAGAAGATAAAGCTTTGCAAATTTCACTGGCCCATACTGCAAAGGAGAAAGCCGATCTTCTAGGCTCCTTCTTTGCGTCTAACTCGACTCTCGATGACGGGGGGAGTACGCCGCCGACCATCCCGCGGTGTGAGTGCTCTATGCCGGAAGTGCAGTTCACACAGCGCTCGGTTCGCAAAGCACTCCTCTCCCTGGACATCCACAAGTCGAGTGGGCCTGACGGAATCCCCCCAATTGTGCTGAGGACGTGTGCTCCAGAGTTGGCACCGGTTTTAACGCGTCTTTTCCGGTACTCCTACTCCCTAGGCGTAGTCCCAAAATCGTGGAAGACGGCTTTCGTCCACCCGATCCCTAAAAAAGGCGACCGCTCAGACCCGTCCAACTACCGGCCAATCGCCATCACCTCCTTGTTCTCCAAAACAATGGAGTCCATTGTAAACTGCCAGCTTATGAGGTACCTTGAGGATCACCAGCTGATTAGTGACCGCCAATACGGTTTTCGCCGTGGTCGGTCAGCTGGTGATCTTCTGGTCTACCTCACTCACAGATGGGCGGAGGCAGTAGAGTTCAAGGGGGAGGCATTGGCCGTTAGTTTGGACATTGCGAAGGCCTTCGATCGGGTTTGGCACAAAGCGCTTCTTTCGAAGCTCCCTTCCTATGGGCTTCCCGAGAAATTGTGCAATTGGATCACCAGCTTTCTTGCAGATCGGAGCATCAAGGTCGTTGTAGACGGTGCAAGCTCCGATTGCAAGCCTATTAATGCTGGTGTTCCACAGGGCTGCGTGCTATCGCCAACGCTGTTTCTTCTGCATATCAATGATATGTTGCATACCCGTAACATTCATTGCTATGCAGATGACAGCACTGGTGATGCTCTTTACACCGGCCGAGCCAATATTTCTCGGGAAAACGTCTCCGAGTGCCGGGACAAACTTGTGTCTGAAGTCGAGTCTTTGCTGAACAGAGTCTCGGATTGGGGACGACTAAATCTAGTCCAGTTTAACCCCCAGAAGACACAAGTTTGCGCGTTAACCGCTAAAAAGAACCCCTTTGTCGTATCCCCTCAGTTTCAAGGCACTCCCCTTGTTGCCTCAGCCAGTATCGGAATCCTCGGCGTCGACATATCGAGTGACGTGCAGTTTCGTGGTCACTTGGAAGGGAAGGCCAAATTGGCCTCTAAAAAGCTTGGCGTGCTCAGCAGAGCGGGACAGTATTTCATGCCGGCACACCGCCTGCAACTTTACAAGGCGCAGGTTCGGCCGCACATGGAATACTGTTCCCATCTCTGGGCTGGGGCTCCCCAGTACCAGCTCCTTCCACTTGACCGCATCCAGCGCAGAGCGGCTCGAATCGTCGACGACTGAGTGCTTTCCGATCGGCTCGATTCACTGGCGTTGCGAAGAGATGTTGCATCTCTTTGCGTATTTTATCGCATCTATCACGGGGAGTGCTCTGAGGAATTGTTCGGATTAATCCCAGCCGCCAAATTTCGTGAACGCACGACACGGCAAACGTCCCAATACCATCCACACCATCTGGATGCTTGGCGGTCCACCACTGTACGTTTCACAAGGAGTTTTCTTCCACGTACAACCTCTCTGTGGAATAGTTTATCATCGGCGATTTTTCCGGACCGATACGACCTGGGGACCTTCAAGAAAAGAGCTTACTCCTTTCTAAAGGGCCGGCAACGCACCCGCAATTCTCCTGGTGTTGCGGTTGATCATGGGCGGCGGTAGTCACTTAACATCAGGTGAGCCGCATGCTCGTTTGCCCCCTCTTCTATAAAAAAAAAAAAAAAAAAAATTTTTACCATAAAATAATGACTATTTATTATATATTATTCATTTTCAATTTTAATAAACCGTACAAAATGATATGTTTGTTTGTGCCATCTAGCGTAATCTTTACGTACGTATAAAATGACATCACCTATAGAATTAAGTAGATGACGCTATTAAAATTTTATATACTGAACTGAAGGACTATAGTAAATATTCTTTAAAAACCTCAATACATGTATTCATTTAATTTATTACATTAAAAATTGGGACTTCACATTAAAAAAGATTGTAACAATTATTTGGTATAAAATTTAACTTATACCTAGGTATCTCATATTTTATGCTCCAGTTCAAAATGATATTTTTAGCTCGTATAAGTATTGAGTTACTAAACCTTTAAATACACCTAGAATAATGTTACGAGCTTGAGGTCCGTGACAATAAAAACTGCCGATTGAATTACCAAAATTTACACTTTAATTCACTTTACACTAATTAAAACTTAAAACACTAATAATTAGCCACACTGATTCACTTTATTTCGCTCCGAAGCTTCGCTTGTCTCGCCAAATTCAGTACTGCCCCGATCGCGGCTTGCAGCGGCTTTATATAGCGCTCTTCCACGAAAACATCCAGAATACTCCAGAATGTTCAAGTAAATACGCGCACCAACCGACCAGGCGCTGAAAGTTCGAGTGTGGGGCTTCCAGAAAGCTTAATTCTTCTGTTCGGTATTAGATGGCGCTGTTGGTCGAAAGTCAAGATTGACATTTTGTGGGAAGCCCTCCTCGCTCTGGTCTCTGACACTAGATGGCGCTAGTGCCGGGTACAAGACTTCAACTTAGGCGCGCAACAATAATTAAACTTTAATACTAAAGAGAAGGGTCAGACACGAAACTTCGTTTAAATTTCGTTCGATAACAAAGTTTCGTTTCGGAGAAAGAGAGTAGGCCTTCTGTACCTATTAAAGTGTGAAGAAATGTTTATTGAATTAAAATTTCATTTTTAAAGAGTTTACCTTTTCCTCGCCGATTAGCACTTTAACACACTTATATTCATCACAAAGAACACTATTATCCTCCCATTTTCACTAAAAATCTTTGAAAAAGTATACATTCTTAACATATACAACAAAAACAAACATAAACTTTGAAATGTGAAGTAAACTGTCAAAATGTCATCACAGTGGTAAGGTAGGTAACCTTAGCACTGTGAGCTTAACCCCATTGAATTTGTGTGGGCAGGTGTGAAAGGGTACGATGCACGAAAAAATACAACTTTCAAATTAACGGATGTTAAAAATTTACTTAGATGGTTTAATCAAATCACGCCAGATAAATGGAAAAACTGTGTTCAGTATGTCCTTAAGGTTGAACAAAAATGTGTGGCATGAATGATAAAATTGACCAAACTGAAGATCGCTTTATAATTGATGTTAGAGACAGTTTATCTGAATACACATCAAGTGAAAATACGAGTGATGATTGCACCGAATAAAAATAAAGTTCTTATATAATATTGAAAATCAAGTTTTATCTTTTGAACAAGTACGGACTTATTCGGTGTCGTTATCACTCGAATCTTTAATTGTGTTATAAATTAATGCTTTTTGTTTCTAAATGAATAAAAGTACTTTATACCTCACCGGCACGGAAACTTGGCCACTCGTGAATTTGCTGATTATTTGCACTGAAACGTTTTTTTAACAGTAAATTAAGGGTAGATGCATTCAATAAGTGTCTCTAATGGTTTTAGAACATAGAAATTTAATGTATACTTCACCGAAATTTTTCTTTTCAAGATAACATGTTTTCACTAAAATTAACATCTTTCCATTGTCACTTTAAAAACACTACAAAGTTAAAAATTAAGTCTGTTTCTTTATTGTCTATCAGTTTTAATATCGGGTGTTTCCTCCTCTAGCCCTGATAACCGCTTGCATTCGATCTGGCATGCTTTGAATGATGTTTCTGACATCAACTTGCGGTATGCTGTCCCAAGCGGCCAGCGCTGCATTTCGGAGCTCATTTAGAGTTTGTGGCGGTTTGGAGCTGGACTTTATCTTTCTTTTGAGCATACCCCATACATGCTCAATTGGATTTAAGTCCGGGCTACGAGCTGGCCACTGTAATTTTTGTATTCCAACCTCTTCCAGATATTCCTCTACACAATGTGCGACGTGCGGGCGTGCATTATCGTGCATGAGGAGGAATTGGTCGTGTCCAATGAATCCCGAATAAGGCATTACGTGCTCCTGAAGAACTTCCTCGATGTATCGAGTAGCTGTAAGCCGATTATCGACGATGACCAACTCTGTACGTGCGCCGGAACTTACACCTCCCCATACCATTATTGAGCCTCCATGGAAACTCACAGTTTGGGTGGTGGTAATGGGTAGAAACCTCTCTCCTCTTTTTCTCCACACTCGTTCTCGACCGTCTGGAGCACGTAAAGCTATTCGACACTCATCTGTGAACAACACTCTAGCCCATTGCTCGTGGGTCCAATTGACATGTTCTCTTGCGAACTGAAGTCGGGCTACTCGGTGCTGTCTGAGAAGTTCTGGACCTCGTGCTGGTCTACGAGCTTTTAAATTCACTTCCTCCATTCGTCTTCTCACCGTACGCTCACTAACATTAACGCCTCTTGCGATTTGGAGCCGCTGGCGTATCTCAACAGCGGTCAGGTAGCGGTTTCTCAAAATCTCCATAACAATAAAACGATCGTCCCGGGCCGATGTGCACCTTACGCCCCCACTGCCTGGCCTGCGGGTGTAGCGGCCTGTCTCCTGGTATCGTTTCAGTGAATACTGCATTGAGGACCGTGGTACGTTAAGCACAATAGCAACTTCACGCTGTGTCAGCCCTTGGTCAATTAATGCTACTGCTTGTGCAACTTGTGCTGGTGTTAATGGCATTTTTATTGGCTTTAAAGCACCTTTAGTTATTTAATTAAGACACAAGATCACAATAATTGAATAACCTTACAGTAAACTTTTCACAACACACAAATTTAAAATGTGAACTTAGTCGCTCAAATGACCCGATTCAACTAAAAAATAAAGAATTCGTCATGGTGCACTTAAACATAATGAATTACCCTCTTGAACTTGAGGGTAAACATTTTTTGACATACTTGCATAACAAACATTCATCAGAAACACTTAAAGCTTTTGCTATCGCGAGATAACCGCTTGGCCAAGTTTCCGTGCCGGTGAGTTAACAGTAGATGATTTTTCTTCTTCAGCGATCTTTTACATAACCTTTTAATAATATTTAATAAATATATATATATATATATATATATATATATATATATATATATATATATATATATATATATATATATATATATATATATATTATATCAATAATTATAAAAAAATCATTAGAAATAAAGAAAGTACTACATATAAAATGTGCCTGTATATATTGAAGGTTTGTAACCCCTGGTTAAACGATCGAAAAGTCATTGTCCGTTTTTCTCAATCGATTTGTCACATACTATATTTACAAAGTTAGTGGCGCTTAGTAAAAAAACTGGGAAAAATCGACCTACAGACAACCGACCACCGACTACCGACCGACCGACCGATGTAAAAATTGAAAAAGTTATAATCAGAGACTTTTAAAGAATGTGAGCATGGCAAAATAGCTACTTAAAAACAATAAGTTAGGTACTTCATGATTACCTAATTAATTTCTGTCTGGAAATTTTCTTAACAGAGGACAAATTAAATTAGATTTTGCCCCAAATAAGTTATGAGGTTGTTAGGTTTGACAAAGAAAAAATCTAGTTTATTTGTTTACTAAACATCAATTTTTTTTTCAACAAAACAACTGTGACACCAATAATTAAAGGTGCGTTGCCGGCATTTTAAGGGGAGTAGGCTCGTTTCTTAAAAGTATGGACTAAGTCATATCGGCCCGGAAAAATTCCACATAGAGACATCGTGGCGAGGAAGAAAACTACATATTAAATCACACAGTGATTACCATCAATCATCTAGACGGCGTGCATGGTATCGTGAATTTTGTCGCGTTGGGCGTTGGTGGAAATGGCGACTGGAATCAATCCGAACAATTCTTCAAAGCATTCCCCGTGATAAATACGGTAGAAAATTCAAAGTTATGCAACATTTATTCGCAGCGCCAGTGGATCGAGCCGATCAAAACGAACATTTCGACTTGGGACGAGTACAAACTAGGTCTATTAATTTCGGTGTACACAGTTTCTTTTCAACCCATGATACTAAAACAGAAAATTATCTGAAAAATGCGAGTAACTAAAAATTACCTCAACAAAAAAAAATTGGCAAGACTTTAATTCAATGTAAGTAATTACCGGTTATCAAGTCCGGTCACATACCCGTTCAATAAGCAAGCAAAAAAAAATTAAAAAAAATGTAACATTGCCTGGCAAGTCCACCAGGCAATGTTAAATTTTTTTAAATGTTTTGTTCCTAACGACCACTCCAATATTAAATCACAGCCCAAGTTACACGACAGTGCAAGATCAATGCGAATGCTTAACCGCCTTTTTTTAAATATTCCTGGAAAAAACGGAAGGTCACATTTACGTAAGCGCTTTGAGTTACTGAAATTGTATGCAATTATATTAACGGGATGGAATAATATCGTTAAACGACATCTTTTCGTAATTGGAAATGGTAAAAAATATATAAATTACAAAAAGCTAATATCAAAGACATGTGAAAAGGTTAGATGCGACAAAAAAATAAAAATTTTAGGCAGGAAGGGTTAACTAAATAAATTGTTATTTTTTAGAAAGCTCGGGAAAAACTAACTTAAAGCCAAAATAATTTACACCAAATACAATCTAAATTTGGTAAGTAAATTACAAAATTTCCCACACGTAATTTTTTGTCGGTCGGTCCGCCTAATTATGCATAAGTCATTCTACGAGTGCTAAGACTCATAGAATGACAGTGTCGTGGTTCTGTCCGTTGTTGTAATTCTTCTAGTGCAGGCAAGGAAGAGCTGAAGTGGTATATGGCCGGCGCAGGCAACCGACAGGAATGAAAAATTCTCGAGAGACAACCTCGTTCCGGTAAGCAAAGTAAAGTCATGTGGGTCAAGTGTGCGCATTTAAACTTTGACGCTTCAAAAATTTAAGAATTATTTGTAGAATGAAATAAAACTGTGTTAATTGGTAAGACTGTTTATTTGTAATCAACTTAGACACAATAATAGTATTGTCAGTAGCTTATATTTTAAGAAACTAGAAAACAAAAAACTTTCCATACGCGCACACTTACCCCAGTATAGGGGTATAATATTATATGTGTACGCAGCACTGTGGGTAAGTGTCATCATCATCATCATCATTACAGCCCTTCACAAGTCCACTGCTGAACATAGGCCTCGCCCAAGTAATGCCACAAAGCACGGTCCTGAGCCACCTGCATCCATCGACTTCCTGCATATCTTACCAGGTCGTCACTCAATCTAGTGGGGGGTCGCCCTACACTACGCCTACCGGTACGAGGCTGCCACTCAAGAACCTTTCTTCCCCATCGGTTATCGGTTCTTCGAGCTATATGGCCGGCCCATTGCCACTTCAGCTTACTAACCCGTTGGGCTATGTCGGTCACTCTGGTTTCATTGCGGATATCCTTTCTTTTTTTTTCTGAGTCTATCACGCAGAGAAACTCCGAGCATAGCCCGCTCCATAGCTCGCTGAGCGTCCTCATACGGCCAGCAGTGAAGGACCACGTCTCAGATCCGTAAGTCATCACTGGCAACACGCACTGGTTGTACAATCTAGTTTTTAGAGATTGAGGTATACCTGACGAGAATACATGTCGTAATTTCCCGAACGCTGCCCAGCCGAGTTGAATCCGTCGATTGACCTCTCGGTCGAAGTTGGACTTACCTAGTCGGACTATTTGTCCCAGGTAAACGTACTCGTCAACAACTTCGTGCACAGTGCTCCCAACAACTACCGGCATAGGTGTGACATGGACATTGAACATGATCTTTGTTTTGTCCATGTTCATCTTAAGACCTATCCTTTGGGAGGCACTATTGAGGTCATTGAGCATAGTGCTTAAGTCCTCCAGCGATTCTGCCATAAGGACTATATCGTCGGCAAATCGAAGGTGAGTGATGTACTCGCCATTGATGTCAATACCGTATCCTTTCCAGTCCAGTAGCTTGAAAACGTCTTCCAATGCAGCGGTGAAGAGTTTCGGGGATATAACGTCACCCTGTCTTACACCTCTCTGCAGTTGGATAGGTTTCGAGCTCTGGTTCTGTACTCGGATAGCCATCGTAGCCCTACTGTACAAACACTTCAGCACTTCGATATACCGACAGTCAACTTGGCACCGCTGAAGGGACTGTAGCACCGCCCAAATTTCGACGGAATCAAAGGCTTTCTCATAGTCCACATACGCCTGGCAAAGTGGCAGATTGTACTCTTCAGTCTTCTGTACAATCTGCCGCAGGGTTTGTATGTGGTCTATGGTACTGAAGCCTTTTCGGAAACCAGCTTGTTCGGGAGGCTGGAAGTCGTCGAGTCTGCGTGCGAGACGATTCGTAATGACTCTCGAAAACAGCACGTAGACGCGGCTCAGAAGGGAAATCGGTCTGTAGTTCTTTAAGAGAGCGTTGTCGCCTTTCTTAAAGAACAAGACCACCGCACTTCTGCTCCACGCCTCTGGAGTAGTGCCACCATGGAGGACGGAATTGAAGAGCTTCTGAAGGACTTCAAGTACCAATGTTCCACCCGCTTTCAGAAGCTCCGCTGTAATTCCATCCTCTCTTGGGGCCCTGCCGTTTTTAAGGTGCTAGAGAGCCATTCTAATCTCGCTTAGACTGACGTCCGGGAAATCATCGGAATAGTGTCGGATAAGACTTGCTCTTGGATCGTTACTCACACTTGCGTGTGGCTCCAACGATGATGTGTACAGCTGCCCATAGAACCTCTCAATCTCACTCAAAGTCTCTCACACTCAGTCTTCAGCCTTTACAGTTGGCTTTTACTGGCAGACAGATCTCTGGCAAAGACTTTGGAGCCCTGGTTCCGCTCGATCGCTTCTTTAATACGAGCAGTATTAAAGTTGCGTAAGTCTCGCCGCATGCATTTTGAGATCTGTCTGTTCGGTTGCCTGTATGCTGTCAAATCTGTTGACGATTGTAGCCTCATCTCCCGTCTAACAGCCATGAGATTAAGAGTGTGATCGGAGAGTTTTTGTGTTCTTCTGCGGCGGGTCTTGCAGAACTTAGTTCCGACCGCATGGACAGTTTCCACGAGCTTGTCATTCATATCGTCCACTGAATTGCAATCTTGTAGGCACTGAAAGCAGTTACGTAACTCGAGCTGAAAGTTTTTGGGATTCTGGATTAGAGCTCGAGGGGGACGGAGCGTTGACTTCATTAGACAAGACCTCTCCAACTTAACGTTTAGATTCAGTGTGCCTCTAACCATTCGGTGATCGCTGCCAGTTTTCACCCTTGCGATCACTGAGACATCACTGAACAGTTGGCGTCTGGTCGTCATAATGAAGTCAATCTCATTTTTTGTCTAACCGTCGGGGCTCGACCAGGTCCACTTCCTGTGGGGCCGCTTCTGGAAGAAAGAGTTCATCATAAAGAGTCCCTCTTTCTCCATAAAGTCGGCCAGCTGCTGGCCCCTTCACTTCCGTTGCCCTACTACAAATTTCCCTAACTTCAGCTCACCGTTTTCTCTTGTGCCTAGTTTTGCGTTGAAGTCTCCCATCGACACCGTGTAGTGAGTTTTGGAGGAATGCATGGCTTTGAAAATATCCTCATACATTTCCTCCACCTCCTCATCGGGATGTGCCGAGGTTGGTGCGTAGTATATGTAACCTGTATGACCTGCGAATCAGCGAATACCGTTTGGTGATTCTGAGTATCAGGTACGCGACCCTCGTCGACACACTCCCAATCTTTACAACGTTGTTTACGAGAGACTTGTGGACGATAAATCCGACACCTCCTTGGGACAGATGGTCGCCCTCCCGGTGATAGAACAAGTTGCCGAATTCGTGAATTACCGTGTCCTCCCCCTCTCTTCGGACCTCGGATAATCCTATAATATTCTAGCGCAACTTGTCTATCTCTTCTTCCAGCTCCAGGATCTTCTTGTCGGTCCTCAGAGTGCGTGCGTTAAATGTTGCCAGGTCGAGTCGTCGTAGGTGGCAACCGAACCCCCACCGGAGATTCTTAGCACCCCCTGCCCCGCCGTTACCATGGTCGCCACCGTAGCCAGGAATAGCGGGGCCGCCGGGGACTGGGGGCCGTCTATTTGTGTAATTGTTCATGGGGGTATATTGCTATAGTTGCCACGCTTGGCGAGCGGGTTGGCAACCGCAGTTTTTTTTTTGTGTAATTGTTGTTATCAGGAAGAAAGGAAGAAAATTCTGAGCTATATATACATAATTATTAAAATTTTCATCATAACTACTTAAAGTAATCAGCATAGTAATCATCTTAAATCTATATATTATGAGATCAATTTGAAATTAGAAATCATTAGTTACTTCGTAATACATGTATCACAAATAAAAGTGCCGTGTTCAAAGCTGGTGGGTGCACTGTTCGTGCCACCAGGCTACATTCAATTCAGTCTTCAGTCGGTGGAACAAAATACTTTTCGCCACATAAGGGGCACTGATACTCATTTTCGTCAATTTTTGGTTTCTTAAGAGTCTTATTTTTAACATTTTTTTTTTGGTAATACTAGTTGTGACTGGCTGCTGCAATTTCAATTCAGGAAACCTTTTAAGGAATCCATGTACCCAGTCTCGGCCAGCTAATTTTGAGGATGTGTTGAATCTATGCGTAATTTTATTTACTTCAGCATAAATCAACTTCTGGAGGTTCTGCATTGTGAGACCATAATAAAGATCATCACTTTGTTTAATATATTTGTATATAATATCAGTCTCTTACTCCTTGGTGAATGTCAAAGAAAATCTTCCCATGCTGGTTGCCGTCTTCCCAGCTTTTAAGCGTTTTCGCAGAGTACTTTCCTTAAGTCCGACTTGAGATGCAGCTTTTCTTTTACTGGCACCCTTTGAAATTAACAATTTGGCGGCCTCCAGTTGTTCATCTGTGACGACGTATCTATCCGAAGCTTTTCTCAGATAATTTCGAGGCATTTTAAATTTATATTTGTACTTTGAAACAAAACAGCAACACGTGCACAAAGATATGCAAGCGGGATAAGTGTGCGCATGCGCACGCTTACACGACATCTTAAACACTGGCAAATAAAAAACTAGACATTATGTTGCACTCGATAGCAAATAGCATATTCTCAAAAAGTTTTCATGACTACAAAAGATTACGCGTAAATGTGACAAAGTATCGTAAATATTTTAGCAAAAATCTTCGTTTACCTGTCGGAACAAAACGGCGTGTGAGCAGCCGCTGCGATACGAGCGCTTTGCAGGACGTCCCGCAAGGTACCGGAGAGGGGGGTTGCCGTTCCTTATCTCTTTATAGTTTTCGAGATATTTTGAATGCGCACACTTAGACGCTGTGCACACTTCACCCACATGACCATATTTGCGACTCGCCATGAAATGGAAGAAGTATATGGATGCAGGTGATTAAGGGCCGTGGTAGCTCAGATGGTACGCGGTCGCTGCAAATTTCACAGTACGTGAGTAACCCGGGTTCGATCCTCGACGGCACCATTGCTGATTTACCACGTGCTCGGCGGTGAAGGGAAACATTGTGAGGAAACCTGCATGTATGAGGAAAAAAATTGTTAAGACATATGAAGTTCGCCAACACGCATTGGGGCAGTGCGGCGGACATTTCCTTGTCCGAAGACCCTCAGATACGAGAGTAGGCCTGTACCTAGCAGTGGTACGTAAATAGGCTGTAACTTTGTGACTCTGAAGTTTTATATGTTTTTATTAAGCACTACTTATTTGTATTAAATACTACGACATACCCCGTATTCAATTCGTAAATCTGGTTCTATCAGTGTTTCGCTCATTTTACTCGCGGGAGACTATAGTCTTATTGCACCAAGCATGCCAACCAAAAAATGGGAACGCACAATATTCGGTTCTTAAAAAAATCGATATCGATTATTTAGAGTTGGTAATCATTTACAGTTTCGTTTTAATAATATTAGAATAATTTAAAAACTGATAATTTAAGACACAATATTTATCAGTTTCTTCGTATTGGTTGTTACTGCTTATTTCTAGAGGCATAGTTATAAAAAATTAAGATTGAAACTAGATTAAAAATAAATTTATTCAATCACTTTCAGTACAACTAGATGAGCTGTCGTTGTTTAGATTAATTATTATTTGATTTTTAATAATGCAGTCAAAATTTATGTCTATTTCATTCATAATCAATTTTTTTGTTTTTTCTACCACTTTTGCCCGATCATCCTTTGTGACATGTGCACTAGCTTCAACGAATATAGAATAAACAGTCCAAAAAGTTAAAGCCGAGTTACAAAATAAGAAGACACACAAAATCACAAACTTACGCACGGTAAGCTCCCGAAACGGCGGGAGATTGAAATTACGTAGTGGTTTTTTTAGCGCGATCTTGCATATGAGTTTTTTTTGGCTACACAAATTTACGTTAACAAAGTAAAAAAAAACTAACTTGTTTTATTCATTATGTATGTAATTTAAGAAATTTCAAAAATAAAAATTTAATTAAACAAATAATACATTAAAAAATGATTCCCTTGTTAGAATATTTTTACCGATTATTTGAATATTTTTTCGATTATTCGGATATCAACGAATTTTAATCATCCAAACACTACGTCAAGTAAAAAAGTTTGATACTGGTTAATTTTTTAATATTTTGCTTTGTTTAAAAGATTCGAATTTAAATTAGTGATAAAAAAACTAAACACGTTTAATGTAATATAGATAGCTTCATAATTCTTCGAATTTACGTAAAAGGTTATTTTAAATTGTGTGAGTACGCTTGTGCAAAGTTATTGCGGAATGATTAATGCGAAACGTCAAAAGGTATTTCTTAGATTTGGTTGACTATAAGTAAGCAAACAAGGCAAACAAAGGTTGACCTTTTCCAAAACATTGATGCATTTAAAACAGCCTAAAATATGTTCCATTAACTTCGAATTAAGCCTCGACATAATCGATAAGCCGAAACAATGTCAATATAACTTTTTGGTAGTAATACAAAACTGCTTATAACTTTGTAATGGCTCATATCAAACTTTGACATGATTCATATTTACTGGGTGGTGAGAGTCTGTATTTGATTGGCTCCACCCTTTACCTTCCCAATTTTCTTCCTTAAGCAACAGCACCCCTTTGCTGTGTTGCGGTTTGAAGTTTCCGGCTGTAGGATATTCCATATAGTCTTCGGGATGACAAAACGTTGGCCTTCTCTGTACAACACGTTTGCAGGTGTCTATGAGCCGTAGCAGCCATTTACCAGTTAGACCCCGCTCAGAAAACGGAAAATTGGTTTGGAAGCAACTACTAGTGTACCTACTCTGGGACAAGAAACAAACCTGTTGAAGCTCTTTTAGACTTCCCGGACGTCTACCGATGCAACCACAATTTTCGGTTATGGATGCTTCAGTATCTAAGTATTGTACATGGCTGTGTAACAGGATAATAGCCCCAAAAACAAATACTGTAATTATAACAGCGACGAAGTCACGACACAGCATACAATAGAGAATGCCGGATTTCGCTGAACACCAAATGATCTTCCCTGCAGTGGAGGATGACTTTCTCAGCTCCTCATCCTCAATAAATAATTATGTAGGGGAGCGAGGGGCTTGTTGTAACAGTTTTCATTAAAACTAATATATCTTGAGATCTATTGATTAAATTTCTACTAAATAAAGATGGATGGATACTGTAACTCTTCCTCTACCAAATCGAGTAAAAATAATACCATAACTATTGGTCATTATTTTACAGTCAATTATTTTCTAGAAGAAGTGCTGTGTTACAACTTACCTCGTGCTTGGGGCAAGTTGTAACGTCTACCGGGGCAAGTAGTAACGACAAAAAAACGACAGTAATAACTTTAATCATTTATATTTGTTTATTTTTAACAACATTGACATCTTTCTTAGGTAAGTAATATGTAATTCTTATCAAAAATCAACTCAAATACACTTTTTTAGTACTCAACACTTAAAAATTAAGTAATTAACGGTTTTATTTGGTTAAACACCTCTTATAATCATCATGGCACTTTTAAATCACAGTAAGTAATTAAATAATTTATATCTAAGGTATGCTTCGTAATTATTTCTTCTTAGTAGCTATCTAACAAAGTATTATACTTATGTAAGAATCAACATTTTGTGGGTTTCATTATAATTAAATTCAGTCTTCATCTGAGCTACAATTAATACAAATATAAGATATAATGTCTCCTGCAACACATCCTACATGTGCCTACGTCTTATAAATGATACACTCTATCCAATCTTCTTTATTTGTATCTGTGTAAGCTTCACCACAAACCAGACAATACCACTCTTCTGATTCAGATTCTGAATCTGAACATAAAATCTTCTTTTTAGCTCTGCCCACTACGATTTTATTATTTGTTGATTTACCTTTGGCTTTTCCCTTCCCCTTCCCTTTTCCTTTCCCTTTTCCTTTAATTTTATCATCTTTTTCTGTTTCTTCTTCATTTTTTCTTCACATTCCTTTTGTAAAGCTTCCTTTTCAGGAGTGTCCGTCAATACTGTAGATTTTCTTTTGCGTCTGCTATTTGTATTAGTTTTTCTTGGTGGCGCCTTTGGTAAAGGTCTAATCTTCGATGGCGAGAAAGTTTTTGTAGACTTTCATTATTCTTCTTTTTCTCTATGTATCTATAAAGAGCTTTCCGAGTACTACATTTTTTTTCTAAAACTTCAGCTGCCGCTAACTCATACACTTCGTGCCTTTGTGTTGACCGCTCTGACTTTCTTTAATACACCCTCATTCTAAAACAAAGGATAAAGCAGGTATCTACATCATAACTTGGGGCATGTTGTAACACGTTACAACAAGCCCCGGGATTTTGTTACAACTAACCCTATGGTATGATTTTTAACATTATCAGGATAACTATTTAAACAATTTAGCAATCATAAAAACTGTTACGCATTATCAGAGATAGATAAATTTGAATGGAAATAAGATATAGAAAATTTGAAATTAGTCGATATCAAAAACGCTAACCGAAATTTTACGACAGTACAATTTTATATTACCTGGCAGAAATGAAGCGCGTGCACACTTCGGCTCACTGCGCGTGCCGGTGGGACACTGGCTATGGTAACATGATGCGGCGCGGTTTATAGGTCAAATCTAGTCAAAGAAATACGTTAATAGCGTTTAAGATCCTAGTGAAAAGAGCCTGTTACTACTTGCCCCTGTTACAACAAGCCCCTCGCTCCCCTACGTATGTACGTAAATACGTTCTGATATGCTGTTACCGCACATTTTATGACAAGAATATTTACACCAACAGATGCAGTGAAATGCATTGCATATCAAAACCTCAATAAGCAAGTCTTACCCAATTTTTTTTTGAAACCACATTGATTAATTCAAAAACTGAACTATCTTCAACGTTCGAACGTAGCTGCCAACTTCCTGCGCTTTTTTAAAGTGGAGTTAAGGTTCGTTGCATCCGTTTCATCAAATCTAAGAACGCAATGAGCAAAAGAGCAATTAATATTTTACAGTTAATCGCTTTTTCTGTTTTCTAATTTGTTTTGCACGTACAACGTATCTGGAGCACATTTATTTTTATAGCATATCGAGCTATGTGACACATGATGTTGATAACTTTCTGTACACTATCTTAAAAGTATCTAAATGTATATACTGTGTATGTGTGATATAAAATTATTATCCAATGATCATTGAAATTTACTAGTACACATATCTGCATAAGAGTGACAGAAAAGTTATGTCGGTGTGTTACCGGCCAAAACTCCTTGGTATATCTACTGCACTCATCCAAGGATGGGACTTCGTTTCCTCTCACTCTCTCGTTTGTCATTACTCATGTAATGCTCCCTCCTGATGGTAAGCGGTCAATGCGTCTAAAACTTCTTCAATTATGAATAATTAAAATACTCATGTAATGCTCCCTCCTGATGGTAAGCGGTCAATGCGTCCAAAACTTCTTCAATTATGAATAATTAAAATGTAAGAAAAATCGAGAAGATGCATGTAAGTGCATTGTCACCCCTGAATATAAAGATACTTAAGATAACTTAAGTTATTGTTATACTACCATGACACTGAGAAATGAGAGGCTCCCTGTCTCTATGCCCAGCAGGCATCTTTTAGTTCAACATTTTTTCTTTCATCAACCCTGTCTATATAACTGTTAGGGTGTAACTTTAGAAACTGTATAAGTACAATAAGAACAATAGGATATCGACCTACATTACGACGACCTACATCCATATAATATATTAATGGAAAAAGTAATTTTCGGATAAAATATAAATAAAACTCAAAAAAAACAATATCGACAGGTTTATTTATTTATTTATTTTTTATAGCAACCCTCCAAATCAAATCATCAAAGGGCGGACTTAATGTCTTGAGGCATTAATGTTATTCACTGTTTTTACATGTTTCATAATTTTTTAACCATATTTTTTATGTTACTATTAGAAGTGAAGGGTTGCTATTAGCAAAGGATATAAAATGTGATAATGATAAGAAATTAAATAATATATATGATATAAAGTCAACGCATTAGGATAATAATGGCGCTACAAATTTAGATAAAACATTCAAATAATTGCGTGGCTACCCAAGCTACACGTAGAATTTCCAACGCGACGGCTTTACATGATTATGTCGACGCAATAAAGTCAACATCGCGACAGATCACGGACTTCAGGCGGAGTAAACAAGTCACTGTAATGATAAGACGAACAACGCCCGCCCGCCAACCAGTCGCGCGCGCCCGCCCGCCCTACGCACGTGTCCGCTAAGAAATAATAAAAAAATAGTTTTTTGTTTACAAATTGTTTATAAACTACACTTTATCTTAAGCAATGGGTAAGATTTCACTTGTATTTTTTGAGATAATAATTTAAAGTAATGTTTACTCTATGCAGTTTTCGGAACTTCCGTTTTAATATAAAAGTGACTTAATTCAAAATAAGTAGATTTATTTCATGAATTAGTAAAATCTAGTGAGGCTATAAACTTTTATTGCTTTTTCGCTCTGAGCTTGATTTAAGTGATGGATGACGCCAGAAGCGTGATTTAGGTCCCACTCCAATCTACATAATGTAGTGTAAAGTCATGTGGAAAATATTTTCTTTTGCGCAACTGTTGCCCCCGAATATATTATAAAAATTTCAGATTATAATATGCAATGACTTTAGAATTTATTATAACAAAATTGTTAAGTTTACTCTTGTAAATTTTATCATAGTAATTATACATAATATGTATCAGTAGTCGTAGTCCGATCATTAGAGTAAGCAAATCGTAATAAGCCTGGGCATTCCATTATATGTAGTTTTTTTTATAATTTGACCGATAATTTTTAACTGTTACTTTTAACATCGTCAAAAATACGAAAACACCTATTGATGAATATCAACGACAATAGATTGAAATGTGGCTGGGGTGACCCAACAGCCACGTAATATACATAAAGTGATATGGGAGATAAATTGTCAGTCAAATCATTAAATGGTGGCGTATCGTGATGCTCAGACAGATCACCATCTGCCCAATTCTTCGATCGAACTACAAAATTACCAATTAATTTTGATCAAGCCCTCGTACATTTCCAAATAGAAAAGGCACTAATTTATAATAAGCAGAAGGAAAGAGAAACAGTCATATAGAAACATACTAATTTGCTCAGGTATATCTATATCTGTATCTCATATGTCTAACCTCAAATTCTTACATCACTCTTATCTCAGGTTATCCCTTGCACGATAAATAGTTAGTAAATAAACAAATACAGAAATCGCCTGAGGAAGCATATCAAAAAAAATTCATTACATTCAATTCATTGTACAACATCCAACTCGCACAATTGACGTAGTCTATGAAGCCGGATCGATGTTATATTATTCCTATGTAGCTAATTTCGTTATCGGGCAGATAAGCCATGGCGAGCGCGGAGTGAACTCAGTGGGGCACGTTGGGACAGCGAATACGACCTTAAGGAAGAACGGCACAGAAATTGGAGTGAAGAATCCACTACTTCTTTGATGGAGAAGGACTTGGTTAACCCACAACCACGTGTGGCGATTGGCGGATGGGATGACAACGGCAACGTTTGGAGCGCTGCGTTAGGAGCGTTGGCTGGTGCCGGGACTGTCCTGATCTTTGTTGGGATCTTATTACTGTGGAGAAAACCACGGAGGGTAGAGTCACCGACACTAGCGCCAATGGACATCGGACAAAAAGTGAGTACTCAAAAATTTTGTACATAATTACGAAAAGTTACCATGTCCATCTTGTGATAGTAGTACACACTATTATCAATTACAATATTTAATTAGTCAAATCGTCGCTTTGACTATAATAGTCAGATGAATAGATCGATAAGATTCAAAAGCTTGTATAATATATAGAAATAGGGATTTAGTAAAGTCGACAAACGAGAACACAGTCACTTGTTGATAGTTGGATGCTGTGGTCCATAGATCTACCGGCTATTAATCATTGAAATACGTATGATTCACATTGATTCATAACAATTAAGATGGAATGCTTCGTTAACAAATATATAATATAACTCGTCGCTTACCATACAAAACACAGTCATCTAAAGGTATGCTGCTATTTCACGCAGGTATTCTGTGAGAGTATGTTGGTTCCCTGGTCGAGCCGACTAACTCACGCTGCAGCTAAACTACGATATATAATACGGCTCCAGTGTGGTTCTGCCACATATTATAATTTGTACCTACTTATTTGAAATGTATGTAACTTTTATCGATGTTATAAGATCGGACAACCAAACGCTTGGCCAGTTTCTATCCCGATTTTGACGACATACCGACATACGCATTTCAACCAAATGGTTTGTTTCGTCGTTCGAACAAAAAGTATTACGTATTCTATGGTGTTGCGTACTATATAGTAGTGCCACGCTGCAGCTGTATTAAGGTTATATCATGAATGGGTCGGCTCGACCGGGGAAGTATCACGCTCTCACAGAATACCAGCGTAAAATAGCAGCTTAATACTGCTGTGTTTCGTATGGTGAGTGTAGAGAACCGGAGACCCGTTATACTGTAATCGAGGCATTCCATATTAATCCTTAGGGGTGACAACGCATCTGCATTTTCATTCGTAATCGAGGTTAAATTCTGATTTCTATCACAGCATCCACTTACCATTACCATTCACTGAGTGCTCGTTGGTCACCCTTATTCTTTAAAAGAACAGCAATGACGTGAAATAATTTGCCAGCTGTCTTTCCTTCCTTTCCTTTGAACCTGTCTTTCCATCCGATTACAATGTGTAAACCATGTAGTGATGGTGTAATGGTATCCATTACCTACGCATTATTGTCTCTTGGACGTCGATAAATCTCTTCGATACAAGACGCAAAGGAATCTGAAACATGAGCAACAGAATCTTCCTGATAGCAACTTAAAATATAATAAAAATTACTTCTATGAGTATCTATGTGGGAGGCCTATATTCACACGTAGACTTTTATAGGCTATAATGAATGGATACATGGACAATGTAGGTGTGTTCAAGGCAAGAGTGAATAGGTGAATAACTTACTGTTAGATGATATGCAGGTCATGCACTGGCTTATTGTTGTTTTAAAAAGTGTGTTTTAGACAAGTAACAGCAAACTTAAATACTACTGCTAGGTACAACCGTTTTATACACATTTTATTAAAGTTAAGCTAGAAAGATTGTAATAAAAGGAGTACAAATAACAAGTAAAACTCACAGATAAAAGAAGCTCATTGGTCCCTTTTTTTTTGTATAATTTAAGTTGTCGGCTTGTAGCATAGTAGGTCGATACTTATATATCCTTTTGCGCGGTTATACCTAATATTTTAATAACTTGTAAATATAAATTTAAAAACAAATGATTATTAAAAGAATGTATAAAATACATACAATGTATAAAATAATTATATTAAACAGAAATATTTAAGCGAGGATGCATCATTTTTAGGTTTCCGTACTTCAAAAACGCGACAGAAGTAAAACCTTCAAATGAAATGAGATATAAAATACAAATACTTTAAATGATTTATTTAATATTATAATTTAAACTACAAGTTCGGCATAAGATATAAGAAAATTTAATTTTATAGTAAATAAATGTAACAATCCATATATATATATATATATATATATATATATATATATATATATATATTAGACACAGATATTATATTACTCTTATCGATATACCTTATATAGTACTCACTAATTACAAAACGATTTACTATATCAATTTTACCTATTACGAAGTTGAGGTTTGGCCGTTCTTCATTGCTTGTTTAATCCATAGACACACACTTTCGTACCTTGTTGAACAAAACGCGTAGGCGACGCTGTTTCGGCGGCGTTTACGACTTTTTTCTCACGAGCATGGAGCTATTATCTATAATGCTTCCTATCTTATTTCCTCCCCCATTACATCTTATGAATTTATGTTACTGTACTCTTTTTACTGTCGCTTTTTCGTTACATAGACTTTCAAATCACAACGATGCTAAAGAAGTTTTCACTTCAAAAACGGAACACTTATAAGGATCGCTTCGTTTTCCGTCCGTCTGTCAGACTGTCAAGACCCTTATTCTCAGGTATGCGTGGAGATAATACGTAGATCTACGCTCTAGAATGGTTAGCGCTCGCTGTTAATTTCACAGTACACGAGCAAACCGGGTTTGAAACCCGCCGGCACTAAAAAATCGTTATGCAATTTTAGGTGCTGATTTACCACGCGTTCGACGGTGAAGGAAAACGTGAGGAAACCTGCATGTCTGAGAAATAAAAAAAAATATTTAGAAGACATCTGAAGTTCGCCAATACGCATTTCAGCAGCACGGGATTTCCTTGCCTTAAAAACCCTCTCAGAAATGATAGGAGCCTTGTGCTTTAACGAGCTCTAAAAAGTCGTTTTTCGCCGTTTATGTGACATATTTTAATACTCACAAATAAATCAAACTCTACAGAGCACTTCCCGTTGACCTGGAATCATAAAATTTGCCAAGGTTTAAAAGAAAGGTCTCACAGCACAAGTAAAGTAAAAAGTCAAAGAGAGAAAATTACAGTTTAAGCACATTAAAAAAATACCCTGATGTACCTTGATCAATGTATGGGAGAACATTTTTTCAACTACAAAGTTGAGTTTCTCCTTCAATGCAATCATCCGTAATTTTCGGCACTTTCATAGTTTACGAACTTTAGTAACTTATTTATTTATTTAATGACATTTACAGAAAAAAATATTACAGAACGGTTCATAACTTCGCCAAACTGTAAAGACAGTTTGTTGGCGAATGACAGTTTGTTGACGAAAGACAGTTTGTTGGCGATAAGTAATGTTAGTTATTTTGGTGAAAGTAGATTTATTATACAGAGTTACTTTATAAAGAGTAGCCAAATTTTAAACTTATGTTCAAATATATAAATAATGATATACCGTTATTACAATTTTAAAAATACGGGTTAATAAAGCTTCTACTTTTATTTGAAATTATCCCAAATTAAATGTGATTTATGGACATCAACCTTTTTGTCTATCGATCGACTCTTACGAATGTGAGCGTACGATGTAAAATCAGTTGAAATAATGCATTACCATGTAAATATTTCGAATTTCTAAGATAAAAAGGATATTTGAGACTTTTAATAATTTGTCTTTACCGTTTGCTTATATTACTTATTCTGAACCTTCTCTGCAAATTTGGCTGGTTATTGCAAAATAACCCTGTATATATAAGTAATATGAAATGAATGTTATATTTGTTAATTTACTGCATTTGTCATTTTCATGCGTTAAAAACATAATTATTATCTTTTTAAATGAGAGGGGGCAATCGAGCATCGGCTCACCTGATTGTAATGACCGTCGTCGCTCATGAACAACCGAAATCGGGGGAATCGCCGATGCGTTACCGACCTTTTAAAAGAGATTAGCCTCTTTTCTTGAAGGTCTCTACATCGTACCGGTCCGGAAAAATCACTGGTTGTAGTCGACAAGGAAGTTGTGCGAGAAAGAAAACTAATGCAATTTGTAATCATGTTGGAGATATTTAGGCAACTCATTTTTATCCAACTTAATAATTTATTAACCAAGCTTCGAATTATTGCTGCTTGCCATAAATTCATCATAATAGCGGACTTATAGACGTACCCGGTTGACCGAGCTTTGCTCAGTATTTTTCGCTCGATTTTTTTTAATTCGTGTGTTTTGGAAATTATATTTAGATACAAATTACATACTGATAAAATATAAATAATATTTTTTGATCTTAGCGACATAACAGAAAAAACGGAACTGGTTATTTGAATAAAAAAATCATGAGTGCAATAATATAAATAAATTAAACTATTTAAATTTTCGTGTTTTTAAAAAGTACTAAAAAAGGGCTCGAAAAAATAGATTTTCTCAAAAAAGGAAAGAAAGAAAGAAAGAAAAATATTTATTTGGTAAACAAACGTAAAAAAAACACATAAAATATATAGACGCAGTAATTTAGTTACAAGGAGAAAAAATTATTTTATGCTATTAGTGCACGAAAAAGGTTTCCACTCAGCGTTAAATTCACGAAGTTTAATACTAAGAAACTTCATGAAAGCTGATTTTCAGTGGAACCTATATATAAGAAGGTAGATGGCGATACCGTCAGGTTACACAAATATCTTAAAAACCAAGTAACAGATCTTAAAATATGAAATGATGATAGTGAAAACAAAAAAAAAACAATAAGGATATAAAAATCGTAATAAAAACAAACAAAGGTACATGTGTGTGTGCGTGTGTGTGTGCGTGTGCGTGTGCGCCCGCGTGTGTGCGTATGAGAGAGGAATGTGGAGACAGGGATGAAGATGATGAGTGACAACTAAGTGCTAGACTTTTGTAAGGAGAGCAAAAACATTTTAAATTTTAACCTGAATGAATTTATGGTTTTCAAGTTTCTTATCGGGGGGGGGGGGGGGGGGAATATCATTCCAGCACTTAGTAGCGGAAAAACGAAAATTACCACGGAAAGCAGCAGTGTTATACGGTGTGTAATTAAGTCGCGGTGCTGCTCTAACGCAACGCTGTGAGAAATTGAGCTTGTCGTATAAGTAAGAAGGTTCCCCAGTTTTAACCACTCCGAAGAGCAGGGAGGCGAGGTGAAGCTTCCGTCTGGTGGACATGTTCATCAAGTCGCGTCGGTTTAAGAATGGAGTGACATGAGATCGAGGTGGTATTGAAAAACAGACACGTGCGCAAGCGTTTTGTATTCGTTGTAACAGTTTTTTAGTTCTTGCCATTAAGCATTCACCAAAAACTGCGTCACCATACGACAACTTTGACAAGATGAGAGTTTCACACAACTTAATGCGCATATCCACAGTCTCAGACACTCGCGAATTTTGTATAAGACTTCAAGTCTATAGAAACAATTACGCATTGTCTCTATAGCATGTTCCTCAAAGCGCAACCTGTCATCCATAATCAATCCCAGGTTCCTAGCTTCCGATACACGACCAATAGGACAACTGTCAACAGAAATTTGGGGATTCCAAGCTAGGATGTTGTCAATTTGTTTACGTGTTCCGAGCAACATGTACTTTGATTTAGAAGGGTTAATTACCAAACTGTTGTTACTGCACCATTTTGAAGTACATTTCAAATCAGCTTGAATTTTACTAATTGCCAACTCTGTATCGCAAGGTTTAAACGATATAAATAATTGGAGGTCGTCAGCGTATAAGTGATACTAAACTTGATTGTAGTAACTATATCTGATATGTATAATATAAAAAGTAGTGGCCCTAAAATAGAACCCTGTGGTACACCTCTAACAACAGGCATTGTTGACGATACTACGTCAGAGCCGTTATCACTGGATATTTTAACGTACTGCAGACGATTGGAGAGGTAACTTGTAAACCACTTTATAGTGGAAATGTCGAAACCATAGTAGGCTAATTTAGAGAGAAGAAGCGTTATGTTTATCGTATCAAATGCACGGGAAAAATCAAGCAAGACCAATAAAGTACCTTGCCCACTGTCCCGTGCTGTTAAAACTTCGTCCACGACATCGATCAATGCCGTAGTAGTACTAGACCTTCTGAAGCCGGATTGTTTTTCAGGTAGGATTTTATTTTCTTCTAGGTATTTTGTCATCTGTGTACAGACAATTCTTTCTAAGATCTTGGACATGAATGGTAGAATACTAATTGGACGAAGCTCCCCATAGTTACTTGGGTTTGGTTTCTTTGGAATCGGTTTTACAGAAGCTACTTTCCGTTTTTCGGGAAAAACGCTCGTTCTAATAGATTCGTTAACCAATCTCGTAATTATTTGCAGAGTTTTTGGTAAGGTAAGCAATATCATATTTAAAGTAATGCCATCATCACCCCGTGCATTTGTTTTAAATGATTTTATTACGTTTAATACCGTTGTTTCATCAACTGTCTTTAATTTGAAAGTATTAATTCCAAATCTATCAAATTAAAGCGAGTTAAAACTGACAATCTAATGGGGTCTTCACTGATGTCGGGAAGTTTAAGAAAGTATGTATTAATATCTTCAGGATTACATAAATGGGATGCCATATTACAGTCCTCTTTCTTAAAGTTGGCAACACTTTGTTTGATATTTTTCCATAAGAGTTTTGGCTTGTTAGTAAAATTGATATATTTATTGAAATATGCTATTTTTTCGCTACGTATTGCCGAATTGTAAATTCGTTCGTACGTTTTTCAGATCTTTATAGAATTTTATGTGAATATCTAATTTAGTAGTTTTACTTTTAGTGTATCGCGTAACTTCATCATTTCTTTAATAGTAAAGGTTATCCATGGATGTGATTTATTTCTTATTAAACAAGTTCTCATAGGAGCATGCTTATTAAAAAGTTGAAGTGTTATATTTGTAAAATTTTCCACCATTTTATTCAAATCATCATTTATTATATTTTCCCATTCTATACATTCCAGGTCTAGATTAAAACTGTTAATGTCAATATCTCTTAATGGTCTGTAAGTAATTAATTTAGGAGGTCCTCTAATATTTTTAATATTTAACTGGCATGTCAGTAGCGCGTGACTGCAAAGATCGGGAATATGATTAATAGATACACAATTTACATTCGTATTGGCACATATTAAATCAATTAAAGTTTTACTATTTCCTGTGAAATGGGTCGGATGGTTCACATACTGAGTAAGTTTCATGTAGTTAAAGAAATTTTGTAACTTTTGCGCGTTAGGTTTATGCGTATGTAACAAGTCAATATTGAAATCTCCAAGTAAGATGGTATGCTCGTAATTAGCTATAGAGGAAATCGAATCTGTAAGTGCGTCAATAAATTTGTCTACATTCAGCCAAGGGGGTCTGTATGCTGTACCAATGGCTACCTTGATACCATTAACATTGAGCCCTATCCACATCTGCTCAACAGAGTCATTTATACCTACTAAAATTCTACGAGCAGTGATACCAAGCCTAATATAAAATCCCAAGCCACCTCCTCGCATACGGACTTTAGGTGAACGTGGTAGGTGAACTAAGCGATAACCTGTTGGCGATGGTGCACGCTCTTCCTCCCCTTGCTTAAGCCATGTTTCATTTATGGCTAAAATGTCCATGTCGAATCTCGATATCGCTGCGAGAAACTCATCATGGCGGGTTCCCAAGGAGCCAGCATTTAAAAATCCGGTTGATAGTCTTCTATTTTTTTAAAATTTAAAAACAAAAGCATACGAAATTTGGCAGTACTTACAACGATCTAAGAAATTGCACAGAAGTGTTAAGTGACGCCATCCAATGGACCATATAAAATAAGTAGAACAATTGTTATTTTCATAGAGTATATAAAATAGTGTATCGTATATGTGATTTGTTAAGTGTATGTAGGTAAGGTCAATATGTATGGGGAGAATACAATGCAACGTGAGAGAATAACAACAATCAAATAAAGATTTACAATAAAAGTGGGTGGAAAAACGATTAGCATTAAAAATGAGATCATATTTAGGGCCGAACAATACTACTGCCCAAAAACTTTAATTAAGTCGCTTTCATAGCGCACTCGATGACGGGGCTCACCGTTTTCTCTTCTAGCAAAAACTTTACCTTGCCGTGTCTAGACATACTTCCAATTATTGCGTTTCGCTTCTGTACGTCCTTTATAAAATAGTTGACGATTATGTCTGGTTAGCCTTTCATTCGCATAGAAGTGAGAGTCGAAGGAATCGAGCCCCAGACCAACTGTAGTGCAGCTTCGACGGACTCGCGCCGCTGCTAGCAGACTATCGCGATGAACACGGCGTGCCAGCCGCACTACGATGGGACGTCGCCTAGATGTCTCATTCTGCTCACGCCTCAAAAGGCCTGCACGCTCTGCACTCAAAAGGAAAAGAACTTGAAAAAAAAATTAAAAAAAGTTGGTCGGTCGGTCTGGGCTCGAACCGGGGTTTTACGATTCTGTGACCGCCCATTATACCAATTAAGCTATTTATATTCATTAACAAACTGTCAAAATTTACCTTCTTATTCTAACGACATTGTAGCAATTTTTCATTGCCTAAAAACACGGACAAAAATACATTTTCTTAAAATAAATCCTAGCTAGATCGATTTATTATCCACGAAACTCCCTGGACACTAAATTTTATGAAAATCGTTGGAGCCGTTTCTGAGATCCCGATTATATATATACTCGTTTAATAGTATAGGATATGAGCGATATTAAATTGATATTTACTGATTCTGACCTTCACCTATTTTCTGTCACAAATATTGTCATACGTTACAATTCATAGAAGTTTTATATGATTGTAAATTACAGTAATTCAACAACTGTAAAAACGTTTTAGATGGAATATTAGATCTTGTATTATGCAATGATTCTCTTGAAGCTTTCACATGCCCAAATCTTTTTGTGCTTGAAGATCATTATCAGAAAACATTACTAGTTCGGCCTATGACAAGATTCACAGTAACTTATTGAGTATTTACTGGGCTAATTTTCTAAATACTGTTAGCCTAGAAAGTACCGTAGAACTATTCTATAGTGTTATTGCTCAACTTAGGCAAAAATTTCTAAATGTCTCGCCAAGTTCGAGACTATAAAATTATCCCCCGTGGTGGTTCGGTTTTAACTAAAATCATTAAAGAAAAGTAAAAATACTATAAAAATTTAAAAATTAGGGAAATAAATGTGACGAATATACTTTCCGCTTACTAAAGGACAGAGCCAAAAAGGTAGAAAAAAGTTGTTACTTTAAATACATTAACACGATTGAAGAATCCATTGCTCTGCGGCCAAAGTTGTTTTGGTCATATGTTCAGTCACCGAGGCAATACATACCCTACAACCATGACTTTTAATTCAAGTAACTCTTGTGCAGACATAAGTGAGTTTTTCTCATCATATTTTTTAAGTCGTCGTTTCTAGAGTCCCAACCTAATTTACTCGAGCATTCTGACAGTGTAGTTGTCGATAATATCTGTAATATTCATACTATTGAAGTGACGCCTCAATTAGTGCAACGACATCTTAAATCATTAGATTTGAATAATTCTGATGGCCCTGATATGCTGCCAACGTTTTTCTTAATTAACTGTGCTGCGAAATTATCGATACCAATATCAATGTTCACTACGAGAAGGAACAGTACCTTCCATGTGGAAGTCAGCTTTTATTACGCCTATCCATAAGAAAGGATCAAAAGTCATGTGCAAAATTATAGGCCTATTTCTAAACTGCGTCTGCTGGCCAAAGTTCTTGAGCATGAAGTATACAATCAGCTTCCTGTTCACACAACGTGGTTTTCTAGAAGGTAGGTCTACGGTTTCTAACTTCATGACTTTTCAACGAGTAATATGAAAAGGAGGTAATCAGATAGACACTATTTACATGGATTATAGCAAATCTTTCGACCGCTTTGACCATTGTCTCTTACTATTAAAGATTTATGCTTTAGGAATCCGTGGCGATTTATATCGTTGGTTCACGTCATGTGTTCAAAACAGAACGCAAGCGGTTGTACTAAATGGTTACTCCTCGTTATGGTTAAATATTCCTCTGGTGTTCCTCAAGGATCTTTACTGGGTCCTCTTTTGTTTTTAATTTTTATAAATAATGTTGGTATTTATTTTTCTTACTCAAAGGACAATGACGAACTCTCAAACAAATTTTCTTAACATTTTTTTACAAATACAAAATATTATGTAAAAATATAGAGTTTGAAATCCTGAACATTTTTCTCTTCGGTCATACTACTGCAGAAAGTTAGGAATCAAATATATTCCAGTTTAAACAAAATTCACATCAGATTAGGCTATATGGTATATGTGAACACGGGCACGCAACAATCAAACACCGAGATCGAGTTAAGACTGATTTATTCATGTTTACCCTCCACTATTACAATAATCTCTTACATCTCCCTTCTCAATAATAAAAAACAACATCAAAATAGTAATTTACTCTTGCATATTTTTATCACAAAAATAGTAAGATAATTTCACCATAAATAGATTAGCAATGGATGTAGGTATATAATATTATATATTAAATTAGTTCATTATTCTGATTATATACATCTTTTTTAGATTCCTTATTTTTATTAGATACATCTTTTTGAATTAAATCTCCCCAACTACTCATCTTCCCCTATCTTACAAACAAGAAAAATCAATTATGAAATCAATAGCACTAACATAATATATGAGTATGAAATGTTTATTTATTTACTTAGATTAAATTGTTACTTATCGTTTTTTTTTTTTTTTAAACTAATCAATTCCTAATAAGTAATACTTATTTTATTTTAGAAGTAATAAACCAATTATATTTCATTTCTAAAGCAATAAATCTAAAGTAATCTACTATTTCATACAAATTAAAGTTCCGTCGGGAATAGAACCTAGGAACTTGGCGTGATAAATGTGTAACCTGTGCTGCTTAACCAAATATATTAATAAAAAAAAACTATCATGTATGATTTTGATAGTGTTTACATTTTTTTTTAATACTTTTATTTTCGTTATTTGTGCAAACGTTACAATTTCTAGTTTTGTTTTCACTGAACACGGTGACTGTGGCGACGCGGCTGCGCAGCTGTCCATCACCGCTTTCAGTGTTCGAAGCCCAATCTATCCGGTGGCCTCACTGTCCTGCCGGAACGTGTGACATAATAATTATTGTTGTTTATTGTATTAGGTGGGGCTGTACAAGGTACAGTACAGTTTGAAACCTGATTGTTTTGCGGGCAGCGAGGTCGGATATCATCGTAATTGTTTAAATTTAAAGTATAGTGCGGCGCGTCCTGTCGATGTGGAGAATCTTTAATAATATGGCGTCTGTTACGTATGATGATGCTCCCGTTTGCTAATTTTATTTTATATGAACGATTTCGCAGCAGACATAATATTGTCCCTGACAACCATTCTCTTTTGTTTACATCTAGTAGTACCCTTACTTTTTGTCCGTTACTTAATTGGTCTAGATTTCTCGTATGTTGATCGTAGTAGTATTTTTGTTTATTTTGCCTCGCGACTAACTTTTTATGTACATTTTTTTGTAATTTTGGTTTTAAAGTGTGATCTAACTTTGGTAACATACTTCTGAATTTCCTACTTTGCAATAGCTCAGCCGGTGATGAAATATCATTTTCTAAAGGTGTGTTCAGATACTCAAGTAACGCCAACCGATAATCAACTCTATCTTCTTTACTTTTAAGTATTATGTTTTTTACAGTTTGTATCATTCGCTCAATTTGTCCGTTAGATTGCGGATATCGTGGCGATGAGGTTATGTGTTTGAAATTCCATTCCAACGAAAACTGTCTAAACAGGCTTGACGAAAACTGCGGACCACAATCAGACATTACTATGTTTGGTATACCCTGACGACTGAATATGTTTTTTAGGGTTTCAATTATACTAGCTGAAGTTGTACATTGTAATTTTTCTATTTCAAAAAACTTGCTATAATAATCGACTAATAATAAGTAATCCACGCCTTTTATTTGAAATAGATCTGTATCTACTTTTGCCCATGGTCGGTCGGGAATTTCGTGAGGTTGCATCTCTTCCTTTTGGTTGTGCTTCCTGTACGTTAGGCATATACTACAGTTAGAAATTAAATTTTTTAAATCGTTATTTATTCCTGGCCAAAATATTGTCTCCCTTGCCCGCAATTGACATTTTTGCAACCCTACATGACCGACGTGTATCTTGTTTAATAAATCCTTTCTTAAGAGTTTTGGCACCACTATCCTTTGATCCTTCCAGACTAGACCATACGCGATTGATAAATACTCTTTATAGCTCCAATATGGCTTTACCAAATCTATGACGTCATGTTTGTTTGCGGGCCACCCCTCTTTTATGTATTTTCTCAACAACACGAGTTCTTCATCATTTTCTGAACTCTTTTGCAACTTAATAAACTGTAAGTCCGTAACTTCAGTCGCTGCGCTCAATGCCATATCTCTTGTGATCGCGCAAACTTCATCGTGCTGTGTATAGTCAGCGCTGGAATGCTGCACGCTCAGCGCCGGCTCCGGCTCGTATGCCCGTGATAACGCATCCGCAATAAACAGATGTTTACCCGCCTTGTAGACTAATTTGAATGTATAGCGTTGTAATTTCATTAACATCCGTTGTAGGCGCGATGGTGAGTCCGCTATTGGTTTCTTTATAATGCTAACGAGTGGCTTGTGATCAGTTTCAATAACTACATCTGTTCTTCCGTAGATGTACGCATGAAACCTCTCACAAGCAAAAACGCAAGCGTATAACTCCTTCTCTATCTGAGCATATCGCTGTTCTGTTTTTGACAATGACTTAGACGCATAACAAACTGGCATTCCTTTTTGCATTAGACAGGCGCCTAAGCCGCTTTTGCTCGCGTCTACTGAGATAGTAATAGGGAGGTCTAAGTCGTAATATCTTAACACTGGTGGTTTTGATAAATACTCTTTTATAACTTTTAAACACTTATCATGTCGTTCATCCTAGTGCCATTCTGTTTCTTTTTTTAACAACTCTCTCAAGAACAATGTTTTATCAGATAGATTTGGAACAAAAGCACCAACGTAAGTAACTAGTCCTAGTAATCGCTCTACGTCCTTTTTATTTTCAGGTTTAGGCATGTTCGTAATTGCTGTAATGTGTGAGTTGTCGGGATATAGCCCCTTTTTTGTAATCCTATGTCCCAAATACCTGATTTCTTCTAACCCGAATTTGCACTTATTTTTATTTAGTTTGAGGTTGATTTTCCTGCACCTGTCCAATACTAATTTTAACCTTTCATCATGTTCTTTTTTGCTGCTACCATATATTAATAAGTCGTCGATGTACATACAAACTCCATCCAAGTCATCAAAATTTTCGTATATTTTTTTATGAAACACCTCTGGAGCCGAGCATATGCCATAGGGTAATCTTAAGAATTTGTAACGTCCAAAGGGAGTGTTGAACGTGCACAACTCGCTAGTATCGTCTAGAGCCACCTGCCAGAATCCTGATACCGCATCCAGAGTACTGAAATACCTAGCGCCGGAAAGTTTTGACACAATCTCGTCGAGTGACGGTAACCTAAAATATTCGCTGCAGCTGTATTAAGGTTATATCATGAATGGGTCGGCTCGACCGGGGAAGTATCACGCTCTCACAGAATACCAGCGTAAAATAGCAGCTTAATACTGCTGTGTTTCGTATGGTGAGTGTAGAGAACCGGAGACCCGTTATACTGTAATCGAGGCATTCCATATTAATCCTTAGGGGTGACAACGCATCTGCATTTTCATTCGTAATCGAGGTTAAATTCTGATTTCTATCACAGCATCCACTTACCATTACCATTCACTGAGTGCTCGTTGGTCACCCTTATTCTTTAAAAGAACAGCAATGACGTGAAATAATTTGCCAGCTGTCTTTCCTTCCTTTCCTTTGAACCTGTCTTTCCATCCGATTACAATGTGTAAACCATGTAGTGATGGTGTAATGGTATCCATTACCTACGCATTATTGTCTCTTGGACGTCGATAAATCTCTTCGATACAAGACGCAAAGGAATCTGAAACATGAGCAACAGAATCTTCCTGATAGCAACTTAAAATATAATAAAAATTACTTCTATGAGTATCTATGTGGGAGGCCTATATTCACACGTAGACTTTTATAGGCTATAATGAATGGATACATGGACAATGTAGGTGTGTTCAAGGCAAGAGTGAATAGGTGAATAACTTACTGTTAGATGATATGCAGGTCATGCACTGGCTTATTGTTGTTTTAAAAAGTGTGTTTTAGACAAGTAACAGCAAACTTAAATACTACTGCTAGGTACAACCGTTTTATACACATTTTATTAAAGTTAAGCTAGAAAGATTGTAATAAAAGGAGTACAAATAACAAGTAAAACTCACAGATAAAAGAAGCTCATTGGTCCCTTTTTTTTTGTATAATTTAAGTTGTCGGCTTGTAGCATAGTAGGTCGATACTTATATATCCTTTTGCGCGGTTATACCTAATATTTTAATAACTTGTAAATATAAATTTAAAAACAAATGATTATTAAAAGAATGTATAAAATACATACAATGTATAAAATAATTATATTAAACAGAAATATTTAAGCGAGGATGCATCATTTTTAGGTTTCCGTACTTCAAAAACGCGACAGAAGTAAAACCTTCAAATGAAATGAGATATAAAATACAAATACTTTAAATGATTTATTTAATATTATAATTTAAACTACAAGTTCGGCATAAGATATAAGAAAATTTAATTTTATAGTAAATAAATGTAACAATCCATATATATATATATATATATATATATATATATATATATATATATATATATATATATATATATTAGACACAGATATTATATTACTCTTATCGATATACCTTATATAGTACTCACTAATTACAAAACGATTTACTATATCAATTTTACCTATTACGAAGTTGAGGTTTGGCCGTTCTTCATTGCTTGTTTAATCCATAGACACACACTTTCGTACCTTGTTGAACAAAACGCGTAGGCGACGCTGTTTCGGCGGCGTTTACGACTTTTTTCTCACGAGCATGGAGCTATTATCTATAATGCTTCCTATCTTATTTCCTCCCCCATTACATCTTATGAATTTATGTTACTGTACTCTTTTTACTGTCGCTTTTTCGTTACATAGACTTTCAAATCACAACGATGCTAAAGAAGTTTTCACTTCAAAAACGGAACACTTATAAGGATCGCTTCGTTTTCCGTCCGTCTGTCAGACTGTCAAGACCCTTATTCTCAGGTATGCGTGGAGATAATACGTAGATCTACGCTCTAGAATGGTTAGCGCTCGCTGTTAATTTCACAGTACACGAGCAAACCGGGTTTGAAACCCGCCGGCACTAAAAAATCGTTATGCAATTTTAGGTGCTGATTTACCACGCGTTCGACGGTGAAGGAAAACGTGAGGAAACCTGCATGTCTGAGAAATAAAAAAAAATATTTAGAAGACATCTGAAGTTCGCCAATACGCATTTCAGCAGCACGGGATTTCCTTGCCTTAAAAACCCTCTCAGAAATGATAGGAGCCTTGTGCTTTAACGAGCTCTAAAAAGTCGTTTTTCGCCGTTTATGTGACATATTTTAATACTCACAAATAAATCAAACTCTACAGAGCACTTCCCGTTGACCTGGAATCATAAAATTTGCCAAGGTTTAAAAGAAAGGTCTCACAGCACAAGTAAAGTAAAAAGTCAAAGAGAGAAAATTACAGTTTAAGCACATTAAAAAAATACCCTGATGTACCTTGATCAATGTATGGGAGAACATTTTTTCAACTACAAAGTTGAGTTTCTCCTTCAATGCAATCATCCGTAATTTTCGGCACTTTCATAGTTTACGAACTTTAGTAACTTATTTATTTATTTAATGACATTTACAGAAAAAAATATTACAGAACGGTTCATAACTTCGCCAAACTGTAAAGACAGTTTGTTGGCGAATGACAGTTTGTTGACGAAAGACAGTTTGTTGGCGATAAGTAATGTTAGTTATTTTGGTGAAAGTAGATTTATTATACAGAGTTACTTTATAAAGAGTAGCCAAATTTTAAACTTATGTTCAAATATATAAATAATGATATACCGTTATTACAATTTTAAAAATACGGGTTAATAAAGCTTCTACTTTTATTTGAAATTATCCCAAATTAAATGTGATTTATGGACATCAACCTTTTTGTCTATCGATCGACTCTTACGAATGTGAGCGTACGATGTAAAATCAGTTGAAATAATGCATTACCATGTAAATATTTCGAATTTCTAAGATAAAAAGGATATTTGAGACTTTTAATAATTTGTCTTTACCGTTTGCTTATATTACTTATTCTGAACCTTCTCTGCAAATTTGGCTGGTTATTGCAAAATAACCCTGTATATATAAGTAATATGAAATGAATGTTATATTTGTTAATTTACTGCATTTGTCATTTTCATGCGTTAAAAACATAATTATTATCTTTTTAAATGAGAGGGGGCAATCGAGCATCGGCTCACCTGATTGTAATGACCGTCGTCGCTCATGAACAACCGAAATCGGGGGAATCGCCGATGCGTTACCGACCTTTTAAAAGAGATTAGCCTCTTTTCTTGAAGGTCTCTACATCGTACCGGTCCGGAAAAATCACTGGTTGTAGTCGACAAGGAAGTTGTGCGAGAAAGAAAACTAATGCAATTTGTAATCATGTTGGAGATATTTAGGCAACTCATTTTTATCCAACTTAATAATTTATTAACCAAGCTTCGAATTATTGCTGCTTGCCATAAATTCATCATAATAGCGGACTTATAGACGTACCCGGTTGACCGAGCTTTGCTCAGTATTTTTCGCTCGATTTTTTTTAATTCGTGTGTTTTGGAAATTATATTTAGATACAAATTACATACTGATAAAATATAAATAATATTTTTTGATCTTAGCGACATAACAGAAAAAACGGAACTGGTTATTTGAATAAAAAAATCATGAGTGCAATAATATAAATAAATTAAACTATTTAAATTTTCGTGTTTTTAAAAAGTACTAAAAAAGGGCTCGAAAAAATAGATTTTCTCAAAAAAGGAAAGAAAGAAAGAAAGAAAAATATTTATTTGGTAAACAAACGTAAAAAAAACACATAAAATATATAGACGCAGTAATTTAGTTACAAGGAGAAAAAATTATTTTATGCTATTAGTGCACGAAAAAGGTTTCCACTCAGCGTTAAATTCACGAAGTTTAATACTAAGAAACTTCATGAAAGCTGATTTTCAGTGGAACCTATATATAAGAAGGTAGATGGCGATACCGTCAGGTTACACAAATATCTTAAAAACCAAGTAACAGATCTTAAAATATGAAATGATGATAGTGAAAACAAAAAAAAAACAATAAGGATATAAAAATCGTAATAAAAACAAACAAAGGTACATGTGTGTGTGCGTGTGTGTGTGCGTGTGCGTGTGCGCCCGCGTGTGTGCGTATGAGAGAGGAATGTGGAGACAGGGATGAAGATGATGAGTGACAACTAAGTGCTAGACTTTTGTAAGGAGAGCAAAAACATTTTAAATTTTAACCTGAATGAATTTATGGTTTTCAAGTTTCTTATCGGGGGGGGGGGGGGGGGAATATCATTCCAGCACTTAGTAGCGGAAAAACGAAAATTACCACGGAAAGCAGCAGTGTTATACGGTGTGTAATTAAGTCGCGGTGCTGCTCTAACGCAACGCTGTGAGAAATTGAGCTTGTCGTATAAGTAAGAAGGTTCCCCAGTTTTAACCACTCCGAAGAGCAGGGAGGCGAGGTGAAGCTTCCGTCTGGTGGACATGTTCATCAAGTCGCGTCGGTTTAAGAATGGAGTGACATGAGATCGAGGTGGTATTGAAAAACAGACACGTGCGCAAGCGTTTTGTATTCGTTGTAACAGTTTTTTAGTTCTTGCCATTAAGCATTCACCAAAAACTGCGTCACCATACGACAACTTTGACAAGATGAGAGTTTCACACAACTTAATGCGCATATCCACAGTCTCAGACACTCGCGAATTTTGTATAAGACTTCAAGTCTATAGAAACAATTACGCATTGTCTCTATAGCATGTTCCTCAAAGCGCAACCTGTCATCCATAATCAATCCCAGGTTCCTAGCTTCCGATACACGACCAATAGGACAACTGTCAACAGAAATTTGGGGATTCCAAGCTAGGATGTTGTCAATTTGTTTACGTGTTCCGAGCAACATGTACTTTGATTTAGAAGGGTTAATTACCAAACTGTTGTTACTGCACCATTTTGAAGTACATTTCAAATCAGCTTGAATTTTACTAATTGCCAACTCTGTATCGCAAGGTTTAAACGATATAAATAATTGGAGGTCGTCAGCGTATAAGTGATACTAAACTTGATTGTAGTAACTATATCTGATATGTATAATATAAAAAGTAGTGGCCCTAAAATAGAACCCTGTGGTACACCTCTAACAACAGGCATTGTTGACGATACTACGTCAGAGCCGTTATCACTGGATATTTTAACGTACTGCAGACGATTGGAGAGGTAACTTGTAAACCACTTTATAGTGGAAATGTCGAAACCATAGTAGGCTAATTTAGAGAGAAGAAGCGTTATGTTTATCGTATCAAATGCACGGGAAAAATCAAGCAAGACCAATAAAGTACCTTGCCCACTGTCCCGTGCTGTTAAAACTTCGTCCACGACATCGATCAATGCCGTAGTAGTACTAGACCTTCTGAAGCCGGATTGTTTTTCAGGTAGGATTTTATTTTCTTCTAGGTATTTTGTCATCTGTGTACAGACAATTCTTTCTAAGATCTTGGACATGAATGGTAGAATACTAATTGGACGAAGCTCCCCATAGTTACTTGGGTTTGGTTTCTTTGGAATCGGTTTTACAGAAGCTACTTTCCGTTTTTCGGGAAAAACGCTCGTTCTAATAGATTCGTTAACCAATCTCGTAATTATTTGCAGAGTTTTTGGTAAGGTAAGCAATATCATATTTAAAGTAATGCCATCATCACCCCGTGCATTTGTTTTAAATGATTTTATTACGTTTAATACCGTTGTTTCATCAACTGTCTTTAATTTGAAAGTATTAATTCCAAATCTATCAAATTAAAGCGAGTTAAAACTGACAATCTAATGGGGTCTTCACTGATGTCGGGAAGTTTAAGAAAGTATGTATTAATATCTTCAGGATTACATAAATGGGATGCCATATTACAGTCCTCTTTCTTAAAGTTGGCAACACTTTGTTTGATATTTTTCCATAAGAGTTTTGGCTTGTTAGTAAAATTGATATATTTATTGAAATATGCTATTTTTTCGCTACGTATTGCCGAATTTACAACGTTTTTCAGATCTTTATAGAATTTTATGTGAATATCTAATTTAGTAGTTTTACTTTTAGTGTATCGCGTAACTTCATCATTTCTTTAATAGTAAAGGTTATCCATGGATGTGATTTATTTCTTATTAAACAAGTTCTCATAGGAGCATGCTTATTAAAAAGTTGAAGTGTTATATTTGTAAAATTTTCCACCATTTTATTCAAATCATCATTTATTATATTTTCCCATTCTATACATTCCAGGTCTAGATTAAAACTGTTAATGTCAATATCTCTTAATGGTCTGTAAGTAATTAATTTAGGAGGTCCTCTAATATTTTTAATATTTAACTGGCATGTCAGTAGCGCGTGACTGCAAAGATCGGGAATATGATTAATAGATACACAATTTACATTCGTATTGGCACATATTAAATCAATTAAAGTTTTACTATTTCCTGTGAAATGGGTCGGATGGTTCACATACTGAGTAAGTTTCATGTAGTTAAAGAAATTTTGTAACTTTTGCGCGTTAGGTTTATGCGTATGTAACAAGTCAATATTGAAATCTCCAAGTAAGATGGTATGCTCGTAATTAGCTATAGAGGAAATCGAATCTGTAAGTGCGTCAATAAATTTGTCTACATTCAGCCAAGGGGGTCTGTATGCTGTACCAATGGCTACCTTGATACCATTAACATTGAGCCCTATCCACATCTGCTCAACAGAGTCATTTATACCTACTAAAATTCTACGAGCAGTGATACCAAGCCTAATATAAAATCCCAAGCCACCTCCTCGCATACGGACTTTAGGTGAACGTGGTAGGTGAACTAAGCGATAACCTGTTGGCGATGGTGCACGCTCTTCCTCCCCTTGCTTAAGCCATGTTTCATTTATGGCTAAAATGTCCATGTCGAATCTCGATATCGCTGCGAGAAACTCATCATGGCGGGTTCCCAAGGAGCCAGCATTTAAAAATCCGGTTGATAGTCTTCTATTTTTTTAAAATTTAAAAACAAAAGCATACGAAATTTGGCAGTACTTACAACGATCTAAGAAATTGCACAGAAGTGTTAAGTGACGCCATCCAATGGACCATATAAAATAAGTAGAACAATTGTTATTTTCATAGAGTATATAAAATAGTGTATCGTATATGTGATTTGTTAAGTGTATGTAGGTAAGGTCAATATGTATGGGGAGAATACAATGCAACGTGAGAGAATAACAACAATCAAATAAAGATTTACAATAAAAGTGGGTGGAAAAACGATTAGCATTAAAAATGAGATCATATTTAGGGCCGAACAATACTACTGCCCAAAAACTTTAATTAAGTCGCTTTCATAGCGCACTCGATGACGGGGCTCACCGTTTTCTCTTCTAGCAAAAACTTTACCTTGCCGTGTCTAGACATACTTCCAATTATTGCGTTTCGCTTCTGTACGTCCTTTATAAAATAGTTGACGATTATGTCTGGTTAGCCTTTCATTCGCATAGAAGTGAGAGTCGAAGGAATCGAGCCCCAGACCAACTGTAGTGCAGCTTCGACGGACTCGCGCCGCTGCTAGCAGACTATCGCGATGAACACGGCGTGCCAGCCGCACTACGATGGGACGTCGCCTAGATGTCTCATTCTGCTCACGCCTCAAAAGGCCTGCACGCTCTGCACTCAAAAGGAAAAGAACTTGAAAAAAAAATTAAAAAAAGTTGGTCGGTCGGTCTGGGCTCGAACCGGGGTTTTACGATTCTGTGACCGCCCATTATACCAATTAAGCTATTTATATTCATTAACAAACTGTCAAAATTTACCTTCTTATTCTAACGACATTGTAGCAATTTTTCATTGCCTAAAAACACGGACAAAAATACATTTTCTTAAAATAAATCCTAGCTAGATCGATTTATTATCCACGAAACTCCCTGGACACTAAATTTTATGAAAATCGTTGGAGCCGTTTCTGAGATCCCGATTATATATATACTCGTTTAATAGTATAGGATATGAGCGATATTAAATTGATATTTACTGATTCTGACCTTCACCTATTGTCTGTCACAAATATTGTCATACGTTACAATTCATAGAAGTTTTATATGATTGTAAATTACAGTAATTCAACAACTGTAAAAACGTTTTAGATGGAATATTAGATCTTGTATTATGCAATGATTCTCTTGAAGCTTTCACATGCCCAAATCTTTTTGTGCTTGAAGATCATTATCAGAAAACATTACTAGTTCGGCCTATGACAAGATTCACAGTAACTTATTGAGTATTTACTGGGCTAATTTTCTAAATACTGTTAGCCTAGAAAGTACCGTAGAACTATTCTATAGTGTTATTGCTCAACTTAGGCAAAAATTTCTAAATGTCTCGCCAAGTTCGAGACTATAAAATTATCCCCCGTGGTGGTTCGGTTTTAACTAAAATCATTAAAGAAAAGTAAAAATACTATAAAAATTTAAAAATTAGGGAAATAAATGTGACGAATATACTTTCCGCTTACTAAAGGACAGAGCCAAAAAGGTAGAAAAAAGTTGTTACTTTAAATACATTAACACGATTGAAGAATCCATTGCTCTGCGGCCAAAGTTGTTTTGGTCATATGTTCAGTCACCGAGGCAATACATACCCTACAACCATGACTTTTAATTCAAGTAACTCTTGTGCAGACATAAATGAGTTTTTCTCATCATATTTTTTAAGTCGTCGTTTCTAGAGTCCCAACCTAATTTACTCGAGCATTCTGACAGTGTAGTTGTCGATAATATCTGTAATATTCATACTATTGAAGTGACGCCTCAATTAGTGCAACGACATCTTAAATCATTAGATTTGAATAATTCTGATGGCCCTGATATGCTGCCAACGTTTTTCTTAATTAACTGTGCTGCGAAATTATCGATACCAATATCAATGTTCACTACGAGAAGGAACAGTACCTTCCATGTGGAAGTCAGCTTTTATTACGCCTATCCATAAGAAAGGATCAAAAGTCATGTGCAAAATTATAGGCCTATTTCTAAACTGCGTCTGCTGGCCAAAGTTCTTGAGCATGAAGTATACAATCAGCTTCCTGTTCACACAACGTGGTTTTCTAGAAGGTAGGTCTACGGTTTCTAACTTCATGACTTTTCAACGAGTAATATGAAAAGGAGGTAATCAGATAGACACTATTTACATGGATTATAGCAAATCTTTCGACCGCTTTGACCATTGTCTCTTACTATTAAAGATTTATGCTTTAGGAATCCGTGGCGATTTATATCGTTGGTTCACGTCATGTGTTCAAAACAGAACGCAAGCGGTTGTACTAAATGGTTACTCCTCGTTATGGTTAAATATTCCTCTGGTGTTCCTCAAGGATCTTTACTGGGTCCTCTTTTGTTTTTAATTTTTATAAATAATGTTGGTATTTATTTTTCTTACTCAAAGGACAATGACGAACTCTCAAACAAATTTTCTTAACATTTTTTTACAAATACAAAATATTATGTAAAAATATAGAGTTTGAAATCCTGAACATTTTTCTCTTCGGTCATACTACTGCAGAAAGTTAGGAATCAAATATATTCCAGTTTAAACAAAATTCACATCAGATTAGGCTATATGGTATATGTGAACACGGGCACGCAACAATCAAACACCGAGATCGAGTTAAGACTGATTTATTCATGTTTACCCTCCACTATTACAATAATCTCTTACATCTCCCTTCTCAATAATAAAAAACAACATCAAAATAGTAATTTACTCTTGCATATTTTTATCACAAAAATAGTAAGATAATTTCACCATAAATAGATTAGCAATGGATGTAGGTATATAATATTATATATTAAATTAGTTCATTATTCTGATTATATACATCTTTTTTAGATTCCTTATTTTTATTAGATACATCTTTTTGAATTAAATCTCCCCAACTACTCATCTTCCCCTATCTTACAAACAAGAAAAATCAATTATGAAATCAATAGCACTAACATAATATATGAGTATGAAATGTTTATTTATTTACTTAGATTAAATTGTTACTTATCGTTTTTTTTTTTTTTAAACTAATCAATTCCTAATAAGTAATACTTATTTTATTTTAGAAGTAATAAACCAATTATATTTCATTTCTAAAGCAATAAATCTAAAGTAATCTACTATTTCATACAAATTAAAGTTCCGTCGGGAATAGAACCTAGGAACTTGGCGTGATAAATGTGTAACCTGTGCTGCTTAACCAAATATATTAATAAAAAAAAACTATCATGTATGATTTTGATAGTGTTTACATTTTTTTTTAATACTTTTATTTTCGTTATTTGTGCAAACGTTACAATTTCTAGTTTTGTTTTCACTGAACACGGTGACTGTGGCGACGCGGCTGCGCAGCTGTCCATCACCGCTTTCAGTGTTCGAAGCCCAATCTATCCGGTGGCCTCACTGTCCTGCCGGAACGTGTGACATAATAATTATTGTTGTTTATTGTATTAGGTGGGGCTGTACAAGGTACAGTACAGTTTGAAACCTGATTGTTTTGCGGGCAGCGAGGTCGGATATCATCGTAATTGTTTAAATTTAAAGTATAGTGCGGCGCGTCCTGTCGATGTGGAGAATCTTTAATAATATGGCGTCTGTTACGTATGATGATGCTCCCGTTTGCTAATTTTATTTTATATGAACGATTTCGCAGCAGACATAATATTGTCCCTGACAACCATTCTCTTTTGTTTACATCTAGTAGTACCCTTACTTTTTGTCCGTTACTTAATTGGTCTAGATTTCTCGTATGTTGATCGTAGTAGTATTTTTGTTTATTTTGCCTCGCGACTAACTTTTTATGTACATTTTTTTGTAATTTTGGTTTTAAAGTGTGATCTAACTTTGGTAACATACTTCTGAATTTCCTACTTTGCAATAGCTCAGCCGGTGATGAAATATCATTTTCTAAAGGTGTGTTCAGATACTCAAGTAACGCCAACCGATAATCAACTCTATCTTCTTTACTTTTAAGTATTATGTTTTTTACAGTTTGTATCATTCGCTCAATTTGTCCGTTAGATTGCGGATATCGTGGCGATGAGGTTATGTGTTTGAAATTCCATTCCAACGAAAACTGTCTAAACAGGCTTGACGAAAACTGCGGACCACAATCAGACATTACTATGTTTGGTATACCCTGACGACTGAATATGTTTTTTAGGGTTTCAATTATACTAGCTGAAGTTGTACATTGTAATTTTTCTATTTCAAAAAACTTGCTATAATAATCGACTAATAATAAGTAATCCACGCCTTTTATTTGAAATAGATCTGTATCTACTTTTGCCCATGGTCGGTCGGGAATTTCGTGAGGTTGCATCTCTTCCTTTTGGTTGTGCTTCCTGTACGTTAGGCATATACTACAGTTAGAAATTAAATTTTTTAAATCGTTATTTATTCCTGGCCAAAATATTGTCTCCCTTGCCCGCAATTGACATTTTTGCAACCCTACATGACCGACGTGTATCTTGTTTAATAAATCCTTTCTTAAGAGTTTTGGCACCACTATCCTTTGATCCTTCCAGACTAGACCATACGCGATTGATAAATACTCTTTATAGCTCCAATATGGCTTTACCAAATCTATGACGTCATGTTTGTTTGCGGGCCACCCCTCTTTTATGTATTTTCTCAACAACACGAGTTCTTCATCATTTTCTGAACTCTTTTGCAACTTAATAAACTGTAAGTCCGTAACTTCAGTCGCTGCGCTCAATGCCATATCTCTTGTGATCGCGCAAACTTCATCGTGCTGTGTATAGTCAGCGCTGGAATGCTGCATGCTCAGCGCCGGCTCCGGCTCGTATGCCCGTGATAACGCATCCGCAATAAACAGATGTTTACCCGCCTTGTAGACTAATTTGAATGTATAGCGTTGTAATTTCATTAACATCCGTTGTAGGCGCGATGGTGAGTCCGCTATTGGTTTCTTTATAATGCTAACGAGTGGCTTGTGATCAGTTTCAATAACTACATCTGTTCTTCCGTAGATGTACGCATGAAACCTCTCACAAGCAAAAACGCAAGCGTATAACTCCTTCTCTATCTGAGCATATCGCTGTTCTGTTTTTGACAATGACTTAGACGCATAACAAACTGGCATTCCTTTTTGCATTAGACAGGCGCCTAAGCCGCTTTTGCTCGCGTCTACTGAGATAGTAATAGGGAGGTCTAAGTCGTAATATCTTAACACTGGTGGTTTTGATAAATACTCTTTTATAACTTTTAAACACTTATCATGTCGTTCATCCTAGTGCCATTCTGTTTCTTTTTTTAACAACTCTCTCAAGAACAATGTTTTATCAGATAGATTTGGAACAAAAGCACCAACGTAAGTAACTAGTCCTAGTAATCGCTCTACGTCCTTTTTATTTTCAGGTTTAGGCATGTTCGTAATTGCTGTAATGTGTGAGTTGTCGGGATATAGCCCCTTTTTTGTAATCCTATGTCCCAAATACCTGATTTCTTCTAACCCGAATTTGCACTTATTTTTATTTAGTTTGAGGTTGATTTTCCTGCACCTGTCCAATACTAATTTTAACCTTTCATCATGTTCTTTTTTGCTGCTACCATATATTAATAAGTCGTCGATGTACATACAAACTCCATCCAAGTCATCAAAATTTTCGTATATTTTTTTATGAAACACCTCTGGAGCCGAGCATATGCCATAGGGTAATCTTAAGAATTTGTAACGTCCAAAGGGAGTGTTGAACGTGCACAACTCGCTAGTATCGTCTAGAGCCACCTGCCAGAATCCTGATACCGCATCCAGAGTACTGAAATACCTAGCGCCGGAAAGTTTTGACACAATCTCGTCGAGTGACGGTAACCTAAAATATTCTCTTTTGATCGCGCTATTTAATTCCTTCGGATCAAGACAAATCCGTATGTCTCCGTTAGCTTTTTTAACAATAGTTATGCTACTTACCCAATCCGATGGGCCCTCTACTTTGGCTATAATGCCTTGTTTCTCCATCTCTTCCAATTTCGTCTTAACGTTATCTCTAATCGCGAAGGGTAGTTTTCTAGGAGCATGAACAACCGGTAAAACATTTTCAATTAATTTTATTCTGTATTTTCCCGGTAAGCATCCTATACCCTGAAAAACGTCGTCATACTGCCCTAAAAATGAGGGGACTTCGTTATCCTCCTGTATCGTCATCACACGCCTCACCATATCCAACTCGCTGCACGCAAACCTGCCTAAGACCGGCATAGACTTAACATCTGCTATTTTAAATTCTAGTATGTACATTTTACTTTTGTAGTAAACTTTTAAAGTAATTTTTCCTACTACTTTTATGGCGGCACCCGAGTAGCCAGACAACTTGGTATTTGTTTTTAGCAAATCTTTATCCGAGACCCCAATTTGTGGCAAATAATACAACGGCAATATATTAACATCAGCCCCAGTATCTAATTTAAAGTTGACAGACTTATTATTTATTATCAGGCTAACATTCCACTCACTACTATATTTTACAGTATGTATTACCTGCTCATCAGACTCCTCGACATTGAATACACTAGCACCACAGACTCTGGCAAAATGGTTCATTTTCGCACATCTTAGACACTGTTTGCCATACGCGGGACACTCAAACTTATTATGTACACTGCCACAATGCCCACATTGCTTCATCCAAGGCATCAAACCCGTGGAGGAACGTTCGCCGCGAGCGCGCGGCGACTGGCGCCGAGCCCGGCGGGTTGCGCCGCCGCGCACGCCGCGTCCGCCTCTGCGCGCGTCCCCGCTTACGCCAGCTGCGCCGCCGCGATATCCTTTCCTTGAATCCATCCGGTGCCGCACACTCCAAATATTCTCATCATTTTCGACCGCTTGATTATTATTGATAGAACATGCTGATAACTGCTCCTGTTTAATGTTATCCGCATACACCCTCGATACTATTGCGACTCGACATATTTCTAATGCTTTACTTAAAGTAAGATCGTCCTCCCTTAGTAGCCGTTCCCGAATAGCCGAATTGGATACGCCACATATCAGCCTATCTTTTATAAGACCGTCGTTTAGAGCCCCGAATTCGCATGTTTGAGCCAATTTCTGCAAGTCGAAAACATATTGTTCTATGGTCTCATTTTCCTTCTGGTTTCTTGTAAAAAATCGGTGTCGTTCCACTGTAACATTAGGTTTTATATTAAAATGTCCATCCAATATTTGTAAAACAGCTTCCGCAGTAGTGCATTTTAAAAGTAAACCTTTGTTTTGGTCTAGAATATCTCGGCACTGATCACCAAGTACGTGCAATAATATATAAATCTGTACACTCGCCGCTTTATTCGTTATTTCACATGCCTTTGTATAAATTTCATAGCTATTCCTCCATTTTGTCCAACTGGCACTTAAACTTGCATAGTCTGAGCTCCCGTCGAAACGAAATGGTTTTGGTGGACTTAAGACACCTTCCATAATTATTAAATGTTATCAAACTAAACACTGTTCCAATTAACTTTTAATATACTTAATAAACTTATTTATCCTACCGGCTGCGCCATGTGAACACGGGCACGCAACAATCAAACACCGAGATCGAGTTAAGACTGATTTATTCATGTTTACCCTCCACTATTACAATAATCTCTTACAGTATAAAACGCCTTAATTGGCAAATCGTTACAACAACACTTGTCAATTATATGTTTATATAGGGTAATTACTAGCGTAGAGGGAGTTCTTAAAGAACGCATTAGTATATATAGAAGAGTTTTCTGAATAAAATACCTAACTGACGAATCGTTACAACTACAACAACTAGTCAATTAAGTTTTGAATTGTGTATGATGATTTTTTCAGACTTCGATAGGCCATAATCTTGATTGGATAAAACATAGTAAATTATTTTATTGATATTTGTAATGGTGACATAAGTAGACGCTTAAAAATTCCATCAACTATTATTTCGCCATTGTCCTCTCGGTTTATATGCAGACGATATGAAAATTTATAGAGTTATAAAAAATGTCTCAGATGCATATCTTTTACAGGATGATTGGATATTTATTGTAGGGAAACAAATTAGACTTAAAAGTATTGAAATGTTTCTGCGTTACATTCTCACGTAAGTGAAATAATTAGGCTATTGAAATTAAAAACATCCTAATTTCAATAGAGAAGATGGATGGGTGCTGCCAACTGCTTGGGATCCTATAATTAATAAAATTAAACCCAAACGCAAGCATACCACTGCAAGACTTCAAGATACTTTAAGCTCGTTCTATGTAGATCAGACTGAAAATTAATATTAAAAAAACTGAAGGTAGCCGGGCTAACTATGACATTGGTACGTCAAACAACTCAGTTCCTTCCCGTAATCATGAATTTAAAAATAAGTTAAAGTAATAATTAAACGCAATAAAATCCGTAAATATAGTTTTATTCCATGTGTAGTGTTCGCGTAAATTTAAGAAATCATTAAACGAAATAATATTTATTTTAAAACTTAAAAATTAAATTCTGATGAATGAATCCAAAATAAATAATTTGGGAGTAATTCATGACAACAAAGTATTGTTTACTCTCCATATAGATCACATTAATGACAAAGTTATAAAGCATTAGGTTTTGTTAAACGTTATGCCAAACAATTTAGAACAATGAAAACTTTAAAAATATTGTATTGTGCTTACGTCTATATTCATCTAGAATACGCTTCTCAAGTTCGGAATCCGTGCTATACCTGTCATATAAACAATATCGAAAATATTCAAAATAATTTCACTGCTTTCTTATATCATAAAGAATCATGTCCAGTCTTCACCTGAAAATTTGCCATCGCGTCTAGTGATGTAAAATATCTTATAAAATTGCATATTTTTTTCTTATTTCGTATCGCATAATTGTATTTTCAAATAAAGCTAGGAAAAAAGTAATGTTACTTTGTTTATCATTCTCAATAGACTTTTGGAGACGGAACGTGTTTTACAATGGCTCAAAGGCCCAGAAGCCATGCCAAAATACATTAAAAATGTGTTTTACACGTTCCGTTTCAAACTACGAAAAACTTGCTCATTCGTCATGTGGTTTACGCATATTCAAAATAACCATATTCTTTTTTTATAACTAATTAATTTATGATTAGATACGATTTTAATGGTTTTTTAATATGGTGTGGAAAGAAAAATAAGTATACAGACCTTATTTGACCGCTGTTATAACCTCAAACTTTTATTTACTTTATAGCATGTTTCCCTGGCCTCTAAATGAAAAGATAAGTTATTGGGTGCGTTTGGCAGAAAAAAGCGCTAGCAAGCGCTTGTAAGCAAAATGGCGATCGTAAGCGGTAAGCGCTATCAAATCGTAAGTAGCTATTTTCTCCCAGGACACGATGTTAGTTTTAACCGGGGAACCTAACCTAATTTAAATATATGTTTGTAAAGTATTAATATTAAAAACTTACTAATCATGAATTTTTAATAACGTATATGTCTGTTCATATCATTATATTACTTAAAACTAACATTGCACAAAACAACTTATAATTTTTACTTCAAAACAAACAAATTAAATAAGCAAAATGGCGCATTGTGTCAGCGCTACTGAAGTAGCAATCGTGTCCTGGCCGAAAACTATTTTAGCGCTTGTAAGCGCTTGCTAGCGCTTTTTTCTGCCAAACGCAGCCATTATGTTATTACAAACAATAATTGTTTTTATACAACAGTAGTTGAATGTAGACGCGACCTGTTAAAGGAATCAAGTGACAGTTCATTCAACCTATGTAAAGTGGGCATGATTCTTTAACTTACCTTTTGCTGATTACGAGGATCGCTGTGCAGCGATCATGTGTGTTTCCAATCCAGTGAAGTTCACCTACTGCCTTTGAACATAACGCAGAGTCGTAGCTGACGTCTGTTTTCTAACAAAAATAGCACAAAGTGAAATGGATTGCCCCTCTGTTAAAAACTACTCAAAAATGTATTACTTCACTGTTCTTACTTGTCATATTAATTATAGAAGTAATAGTTTTATACCAAAAGCTTTGATTTAATAAGTATTCTGAAAACAACGATTTAGACCTATTCTGTGATAGTACTGCGAACACTAAAACTACTCTTACAATAGATTTCGTAGTGTGTCTGAGTAACGATTTATTGTGAATGTAGTATGCCTATATGTGGAAGCTTTTTATTGGCTTATAAGTTGTAATAGAGTGATCTAGATTGTAAATGTAGCTGTAAGCTCCTCAGATAAAATAAAATTATGATTTAATGTAAGCATCTATTGTTCACATAACCTTATTTTGTCTAGATGAGTGGAAAAGTGATTTAGTAGAATGAAATTTAGCATTTTTCTTGTACAAGAATGACCTGTAATCTAATCCACATCTTATAAAAGCAGTATAAAACCTCATTTAAGGGTGAATACGCCACCTAGGCCCCGATAGTACTTTTAGTATGTGTAAAAATTTTAAAGATTTTATTACACGTTTTATGTTTATGTTTTTCTTGCCGTAAAGATTTATCAATCCATGTGATTAATATTTCATATTAACTTGTCGTCAGTCGTCATTGTTCAGAACCCAGTTTGTCTTGTGTTCGTCTTGTTTGGCTATTTAAACATCTGTTACATTATTGTCTTAGATAATATTATGTAAACGGTTTTAGATCGACAAATATCAATCGTTGAAATATTAAATGAGTAGCAACCCGCCCCGGCTTCTGATTAGGATTTAGACTGACAGTTAGCGTTATTTTTTTTCAAAAAGTTACAAGATTTTCGTTACGCTAAATTATTCATTCCTTAACTTGCCCTTATTCACGAACTTTTTTATATAGAATAAGGGTGACATAGCCGATAGACTTATGTAATGCCTACGCAGCACTAACGTACGTAAGCTACGATGCACTGGCTAAGGATACACGACGTAATTACAACACAAAATCAAAAACCAAGAATTTATCACCATCCCAGCCATCGAGACTCATCAAGTCCACTACCGTTACCGTACAGCCTATTAAAGTCCACTGCTGAACACAGGTTGACGTTTGCCATAGTTGCCACGCTTGGCAAGCGGACTGGCAACCGCCGTTTTTTACTTTTAGTCGTCGTTAGGAAGACGCTGCTGCTCGTCTTCTGATTTGTTTCTCTCTGTAGCTCCTTACGACACCCACAGGTTCATATGGGGTAGTGGATATTCTTACACTGCCACTATACGGCACTACTGTTCTGCGATAACAAATATAATGGTATATATCGTGGTACTGATCGGACAGTTTGAGAACTACAACAGCTGTGTCGGGAAATTTCCCATCAATACACACTACTTTCCGTTCCACTAAAATTTGGTCCCACCAAGTACTAAGGTTATGTATTTTTGACTCTCATCACAGTCCACCACCTGATGGTAATTAAATGTTGTAGCCCATAGACACACACATCCATCATAGATTAAGAATCAAAATGCCGTTGCGTTGTCACCCCTGAGGATTAAGATGAATTGCCCTGTTACCATCAAAATAGGTCCCAGGATCTCTACATAAACCAAACGAAAACGAAGTATTAAACTGCTATTTTACGCTGGTATCACATGAGTAAAGAATCTTACTCTGTGCTGGTATTCTATAGAGCGTGTGATCTTTTCCAGGACGTACCGACCCATTCGTGGTGCAGCTATATTGTAGCTGTAGTATAGCTTTCTCACTTGGTAAAATCTGCTAAATGGGAGTGAAAAACAAAAAGTCATTTTTATGGGATAAGGTTGACAAACGAGCACACAGTCCACCTGATGTTAACTGGTTGCTGCGGCCCATAGACATCTACATCTATCACCCTTAGGACTAAGATGGAATGCCTCGTTTCCAGTAAAAAGGTATTCTGTGAGAGCGTGCCCTTTCCCCGGTCGAGCCGACCCATTCATGCTATAACTATACAAATAGGTGCACCATAACTCTAACCACGTAAAAAATTCACAGGTCACAGAATACCAGCGTAAAATAGCAGCTTAATGCTGCTGTGTTTTTACAGAACAGAAGGCATTTCATCTTAGTCCTCAGGGGTGACAATGCATCCGCATTTAGATTCTTAATCGATGATGTCTATGGCCGAGACTTCTAGGTGCCATAGTATCATTTTACCATTACGTGGACTGTGTGCTCACTTGATAATCTTATTATTTAAAAAAAAGGTTATTAAAGATTATTGAAATAAACTTCTATTCAAATTGAAAAAGTGTATCGAAGGTAATGATTTGGTTAAATAAATGCATTATTTATATTTTTTTTCTGTTCTTTATTTTCTGTTTTGTTTAAAGGCAATATCTCTATATCTTTATATAAAAATCAATTGATGTCCGTCAGTCAAAACTCAAAACTCAAAAACGGCTCGACCGATGTTGATGATTTCTGCCATAGGGCATTAAATCCGCCCTTTATAACCCCTAATCTACACGCTTCGTCAGCGTTTTGACATTTTCTTAGCTCGCGTTGGTCTACTCGTATTGTTTCGTAAGTTGTTTCTCAAAGCACAAAAACAAGAGATTTATTTTGGTATTTCAGGTAAAATAATTTAATAATGTAAAATATTTTTAAACTCATTTTAAACAGTGATAGTAGAAATATGTGAATGAGAACCGAAAAGTAGCTTTAAAATTATATTAGTATAATGTTCCTTTTTCACTAATTAACATCATTTTGAGGTCATTTCGGATTAATTCAACCCTGAAGTCGAAGGTGAATTTTCAACACAAGTACGAATTTAACTATTTAGTTACACCATCAGCGTTTGATAGCAAACATATGTACCGATATGGGGTATGTTCCGAAATACAACGCAGTGTACTGTCCAATGCAAATGACGTATCATTTGACACTTTATTGTACTAGCGTGCCGCCCAGTGCCGCCGCTATATTGTGTCGGATATCCGGCCATATTAAAACAATTTTTAATTATGTGTTTGCCGAATGAAGCATGCCAGAATTTGTTTCTATTTATTCAAATACAAAAAAAATTATAGAATAATTGATTGTATATCCATTAGGAGGATATAATGATTTTTGGAGCACAAAATGACAAAATAATCGCCAACACTTTTCCAAATGGCGCAAAAGTATGACTTCATATACTGCCCAATGTTTTGGAACGAATCACCAGTATAGCGTCGATTCATGACGTCATTTGCATTGGACAGTACACTGCGTTGTATTTCGGAACATACCCATATCAAGATTTGAATCAATTTAAAGTGCCAATTCCGGCCACTGTTGTAAGTAGGTAACTAAAATTCTTGCGCAACGTATTTGTCCGGCACACGAAAATAATATCATAGTTTTTGCTTTAAACAATGAACATTTTTATATTATTTCTAATTGGTATTTGTAATATTTATGTTATATTCTTACATTTTCCAATAATTAAATCTAATTGTTTGAGAAAACACCTTCAGTATTGCAATAAATAAATAAAAACAATAACGAATTTACACACAATTTACGAAGAAAAATATTGCAATTTCGACGGCTCCGTGGCGCATTTTCTTAGCAGTAGCGCGGTGCTGAAGGCCGCGCGTTCGAACCCTACACGGAACGGAACGGTATATTTGTATAGAATACAAGTAATTGTTTTGGGTCTGAATGTTTGTCTTTGTGCAACTTATAAATGTAAACTGCCTCCACGATACAGGAGAAAATCCTAATGTTTTTTCTTCTTCTTTTCTTTCTTTAAAAAAGTCTTTATCGCCCCAAAACTACTTTCTTAAAGAAAAAAAAACACAAAGTTAACTATAAATAACTAAAATATTATTGTCAAAAAAATCAAATCGTAGTGGAATTACGTAAACACATTTGACGCAATGCACGTTTAACGTATGCAAAAATCAAAAGAATTAATTCACAATTGTTTTTTTTTTTTGGGAAAACATTTTCCTAACTTGTTTAAATTTTAATTTAAGCTTAGATGACATTAATAATAAACAAAGGAATAAATTAGATATAGGATATGAAGACAAACGAGCACACAGTCCACCTGATGGTAAGTGGTTATTGCGGCCCATAGACATCTACATCTATCCTCGATTACAAATCAAAATGCAGATGCGTTGTCACACGTGAGGACTAAGATGGAATGCCTCGTTTCCAGTAAAAAGGGTCTCCGGTTCTCTACACTCACCATACGAAACACAGAAGCATTAAGCTGCTATATTACGCTGGTGTTCTGTGAGAGCGTGGCTCTTCCCCGGTCGAGCCGACCCATTCGTGCTACAACCATAACATAGCTGCAGCGTAGCTCTACGTGGTAGACTATGTTTATGGGTGAAGTTTCCCTACCACGCTTCAAATTAATTTATATTCATAATTAATAAATTATTTTTCCGACATCCGCCTTTTTCAATAACGTCAGCTTTGTCCGTTTAATAAGCTGCACTGCTATCAAGTTGCACTTGAAGGATATGATTCTTCAATTTCACATCACTAAAAATATCTTTTAAATCTGCCTTGCGTTTCAAAATTAGATTCTTTTGGTCCTAGAAGAAACGGCGAAAGAAACTCCATGAGACAATGATTTCTTAAATTTACGCGAACACTACACATTGAATAAAACTATTATTTACGGATTTTATCGCGTTTAATTACATTAATTTATTTTTATTATTATCCCGACGTTTCGGGTGCTTTACAGCGCCCATGGTCACGGGGGGGGGGGGGGGACTGAGATGTTTGACGTCCCAATGTCATAGTTAGTCCTGAACTGAAACTGAAGGTAGCCGGACTAACTATGACATTGGGACGTCAAACATCTCAGTCCCCCCCCCCCGTGACCATGGGCGCTGTAAAGCACCCGAAACGTCGGGATAATAATAAAAATAAATTAATGTAATTAAACGCGATAAAATCCGTAAATAATAGTTTTATTCAATCCATGAGACAAATTAACTTATTAAAACTTTTTATTTATCTTTATGGGGCTATCGGTATTTGACTATATGAGTTTGATTGAAGCGAAAAATTTGACATAAAACATTTGACTGAATTATACCTATTAATGTGGTCCAATACTGACTTATTAGCTGATGTCGATATGAAGCGGTACGAAGGGCCCTTAAATTTGGTTTTTCTATTAACATGTCTAACATTATTGTTTGATTACAGCAAAAAAAGATGACCTTAAATAAATTTCAGGACTATCTTTCTTCTATATTTAGAGATAGGAAATTGAGCTTACATGATTAATTTACTTTATGTCCTAACATGCCAAAATATAGGGACTTATTCGAGACTCGTATAAATCAGTGACAACTTTTAATGGCTGCAGCGCCATTACAATCCGTTAAAATTGACTGAAAAGGTATGTGTATGGTTTACAGAAGGTCGTTCGGGTCTGGCTGTTTTTTCATGTACAATTTATGAATTTGCAATTATAGAGTTAATTTTAATAAAAAATCTTATATTTCTAGGCCGCTGGTCACCACAATGAAAACGATACTATTTACACCTTGTTCGCGCCACTTTGCACTATCGCTTAACGCTTATAAGGGATTCGTTAATTATTATCCAATAAGATTACTGCAAAGCCCATTTCCGGTTTCCTATCTACCGCTTTATGCCCAGCATGTGCATTCGTGTGTTAACGGGCTCACACAAGTTGAGAAGACACGCAACCAACCGCATCGCTTATATCTCGCATCATCGCTCCCGCCCTTGTGTAATTTGGATATTGAATTATACAAGCATATAGTGAAAAGTATAGACATTTGCAATAACGCTATATTTCGTGATTATGTGCGAAGATTATCTGTGAAGTTGATAAGTGTGAAGAAAGCCGGCAGCCATCGAGACACGAGGCAGATCAGCGGAAGTCCAGGTGGGTGCACATGCATTCCTTCACGTCCTTCCTATATGCTCAATTTAGGGGATTTGCAGTATCACGAATAAATTAAATTCCATTCACCGCTCGCACCGCGCTCATATACAGTCCACTATTCTATTTAAATTAATATCCGCACCGCATAATATTATTTAATACATTTGAACCAGCAGTTTGGTGGTTGAAGGCCAAACGCCAAATCCACCATATATTTTTTGGTCCTTCGAGCCGGATCAAATTAACCTTTAGGCCCGGAGAAGTAAATTATTTTTTTTATATATTACAAAAAATTATATACGTATATATTATTAAATCATAATAAATTGTAGTTCTAATTATACTAACTACAATATTTATTTGTCCCGCATCGCTTATTACACGTATTACAATACCTTTGTAACGCATACCACACCGATTCATTATTTCATTAATGATATTTTTCTTGTTGATTAACCACCATCTTTCTAGTAACGCGAGATTGCTTCGTTCCCCAGTTAACAAATTCTACCGTCACTTATCGCAATAATTTTAGTCCGCATTTGTTTGTTGAAAATGACGACGAGAAGCAAAGAATCTAAACCGGTTTCGGATGAAGAAGTTAGTTTAAAAATTATTATCGCTAAACATAATTATACTTCAAAAACTTACTTCCGCCAATTGAATTAATGTCATTTAACGGAGACATACGCCAGTGGTCCATGTTTTATCAACAATTTAAGACATTAATTCACGACAATTTACAATTAACTGATGCCGAACGTGTTTATTATTTGGTTAACAAATTGAGTGACAGGGCGTTATCAGTTTGTGCCGAGTTAGCCCCTACCGCAGAAAATTATTCCATTATTTGGAATGCGCTTTTAGGAAGATATAATGACGAACGCACACTCGCATCTACGTATATTAACCAACTATTGGATTTAACACAGGTGAACGCAAACACAACATGAGGTTATCATAAATTTATGGACAAATTTGATGCTTCAATTAATGCTCTAAAGCAATTAAAAATTGAGGACTTAGCTGATTTTTTGTTTTTAAATATTGCACTTAGAAAATTAGATCATGACACTGTTAAGTCATTTGAAATGTCTTGTCTACTACGCCTCTTTAGTACAATTTTTATAAGAACAGAATAGGTTTCTTAAATTTACGCGAACACTACACATTGAATAAAACTAAATTTACGGATTTTATCGCGTTTATTTCACTACTTTTACTTATTTTTAATTCCAGTCCCCCCCGTGACCATGGTTGCTGTAAAGCACCCGAAACGTCGGGAATTAAAAATAAGTAAAAGTAGTGAAATAAACGCGATAAAATCCGTAAATTTAGTTTTATTCAACGAACAGAATAGGACTATATGCCATACATTTAATAATTCGCATACTTTATCTACATCCAATAATAGTCGAAACAAATCACTTTCAAATAAATTTAGTAAAACATTTATTAATACAGATCCTTCGCATTCATGTATCTTTTGTAAATCAGATGATCATGAACACTTGTATGTTTGTCCATGCTTTTTAAAATTAAATACACAACAACGTTACGATATTATTAAACAAAACAATTGTTGTATCAATTGTTTAAGTAATAAACACTCGACTTCTTTTTGTAAATCGAAGCGTAAGTGTATATACTGCGCGCGACGCCACCATTCTTTAATTCATTCTGACCCGCATCAGAATGGTTCTAAGACTGCTTTTCGTAGTAGCAATACGTTACACTCAGAGGTTGTGCAGACGCGTAACGCTAATGCATGCAGTGCGCATTCGATTAATTACCGCGCAGTTAACGATAATAAGGTAAATTCTTCTGTCGCTCACAATTCGAATACGGAGGAAAATGAAAAAACATTTACCTCTTCATGTAATATTTCTCGCGATTATAGTACTCTCCCACGCTATACTACTTTATTGGGGACTGCAAAAATAAAGGTCGTAGATAAATACGACAATGAACATTTTTTCGGTGTTTAGTTGACCCCGGATCCCAAAGCGACTATATTACGAAGGATTGTTGTAAACGCTTATTTCTTTCCGTTTCAAATAAAAATCGTTTTACCGAAGTACATGAGATCGGTGGTGTGTCCCAAAAGATTTTAGGAGTCACTTCACTGCAGTTCACGTCTCGTTTTAATGATAACAAATTTTATCATATTGAACCATTAGTTGTTCCGACCATCACGGGTCAGTTGCCAGATTCGATAGTAGATGTTTCAAAAATTCGCTATTTAGATAAAATACGCTTAGCAGATGATCAGTTTTATCAACCTGGGTCTATAGATATTTTATTGGGGGTTAATACCTACATAAAACTTTTGTCGCCTGAAAACTTAATTCATTCGCAATGGCCTAGTGCCATAGAAACATCACTCGGATATATTATTATGGGTGATGCTGAAGTCGCTATATCACATCATTCCCCGCGTTTATTTGTTTCCGGTTCTTACGATACAAATTTAAATCAAAATTGTCTTAATGATATAATGGAAAAATTTTGGAAAATTGAAGAACTTCCGCAAAAATTATATTTGAGCCGTGATGAGCAGGAATTTGAAGACATTTATACTTCTACTACTTACCGCCAAAACGACGGACGGTATGTGGTCGCCCTGCCATTTAAGAAAAGGCCCGACATATTGGGTGACTCTTTAATGAATGCAAAAAAACGCCTCTTACTTTTGGAAAAACGCTTTAACAAATATCCCGATCTTCGCGATCAATACACTATATTCTATAATGTATTCCCGTATAACGATAGATGTTGTTATACGGGAATACATTAATAAGGGTATTTTATCCGCTGTTTCTGATAATGATTGTATACAGCCTTCTTTTTATTTGCCGCATCACCCTGTCGTACGGAATGATAAAAGTACAACGAAGTTGCGCATCATTTTAGACGCTAGTGCTAAGTCGGATAACGATATTTCTTTGAATGACATTTTGCACACCGGACAAAATTTACAAACAGACATTTTTAATATTTTATTAAACGTTAGAGTTTATCGCATCGCTTTCTTTGCAGATGTTAGGCAAATGTACTTGTGTATCGAAGTCCAAAAATCCCATCGCGCTTTTCAACGCATTTTATATCGGTTTTCTACAGAAGAAACTATACGAACATATGAATTTAATCGCGTCACTTTCGGATTACGCTCTTCCCCTTTCCTCGCACTTCGCTCTTTACGCCAGTTAGCCGCTGACGAAAGGTAGTCCTATCCCCTTGCTGCTTCTGTAGTGGAAAGGGATATTTATATGGATGACCTCGTTTCCTCCGCGCTTTGCGTCAACAACGCAGTCAACACCGCCACTCAACTTATCCAAATGTTTCGCCGAGGTGGATTCGATTTGGTTAAGTGGACAAGTAACTGCAAGGAGCTTTTACAACATATACCAGCATCACATCGTCAACAAGACTCGGTATCATTTGATGATAATGACATTTTAAAAATTTTAGGCCTTCGTTGGTATCCCGCTACCGATAAGTTTTCCTTGGTTTCGCCGCCACCGGTCACTTGTACCAAATGCGCTATCCTCTCCGCAACCGCTCGCTTGTACGATGTTTTAGGACTTGTCGGTCCAGTAATACTTTACGCCAAATTATTAATTAAAGCCTTGTAGGTTCTTAAACTTAACTGGGATGAGACTCCACCCACTAATATTGTCAATACATGGCAGCGATATATATCAGAGTTACCTTTAATCTCACATTTACAGATTCCACGTCATATCGGCGTAAATGAAAAATCCCATGTGTCGCTACTAGCCTTCGCCGACGCTAGTGAAAAAGCTTACGGGTGTGTCATCTATTCGCATGTTGTTAACGGAAATAATCCTCCAATTATAACGCTCCTATGTTCTAAATCTCGGGTGTCCCCATTAAAGGTTATAACTTTAGCCAGGCTTGAGTCGTGTGCCTTGGTTTTGCTCGCTAAGTTAGTACGCACCGTTTACGATTCGTTGTCATTGAGGCATCCGATCGACAACATTTATGCGTTTTCAGATTCGGAAGTCGCGCTCTGTTGGGCGTTCTTCACCGCATAAGTTCAACACCTTTGTTGCTAACCGTATTTCGCAAATACAGTCCTATTTATTACCGGATAACTTTTACCACATCGCCGGCTCGGAAAATCCTGCAGATCATATTTCGCGTGGACTGTTACCCTCACAAATTTTAAATTGTGACCTTTGGTTACATGGGCCTTCGTGGGTTTCCTTGCCGTGTAAAGAATGGCCTGTACAAAGGTTCGCATCAACTCATATCAGTTTACCAGAAGAAAAGACTGTGTCGCTTGGAGTCAGTGACATGGAAGAAAACCCATTTATCTTGTTAAGCTTAAAATTTTCTAATTGGAATAAGTATTTACGATCCGTTGTTTACGTTTTAAGGTTTTTAAACAAATTACCGCGCATAAATAAAATTATAACCGCATCCGACATAGAGATTTCTGAAATCACAGTTATTAAAATTGTGCAAGGCATCGCTTTCGCCGAAGATATAAAAAATATTAAAAAAGGACAACTATGTTCATCAACATTACGAAGGTTAGCGCCATTTATCACGGACGATGTACTTCGAGTAGGTGGTCGGTTAGATTATGCGTCTTTATCGGATTCCCAAAAGCATCCAATATGGCTACCAAAAAAGGGGCATATTGTTGATCTTATAATTGATTATTATCACTATAAACGTTTCCACGCTGGTCCTCAGTATTTACTTGCTGCATTACGGGAGAAATATTGGATATTATCAGCTCGCCGTGTAGTGAGATACCGCATTCATAGGTGTAACATTTGTTTTCGACATAAACCCAAACCTATTTACGTTTACCTAGATAAGAAAATGTCAAAGCGCTGACTAATCAAGGCATTAAAACTAGGAAGCGTGTAGATTAGGGGTTATAAAGGGTGGATTTGATGCCCTATGGCATTCTCCGGTCATAACTTAAGCTATACACGTTATTATCATCGCTAAGTTCACACTACACTTCTTAAATGTTATAGTTGTGTTGGAAATTTTCTATATTATTAATATAGGCTAAGAGTATAGCAGCACGTCCAACAAAAACAATCTCCCTTGGCTTATGTTTACGCTGAAGACGGTTGATCTTGCAAACACGACATGAGGGAGCGGCAAATGCTATAGAAGCGAAACTGTAAAGAATATTGGCTTCGAAGCTAGGTCATGTTTGGTTTTTATCTATGACTAGAGATCCGCCCGGCTTCGCACGCGGGATCTGGGTCACGACAACAGCGCCATCTACCGGTTCCAAATGTAACTAAACCATCATCAACAAGAAATCATCAACATCGGTCGAGCCGTTTTTGAGTTGATTAACGGACATCAATTGATTTTTATATAAAGATATAGAGATATTGCCTTTAAACAAAAAAAGAAAATAAAGAAAACTATAAATAGTAATGCATTTATTTAACCAAATCATTACCTTCGATGCACTTTTGCAATTTGAATGGAAGTTTATTTCAATAGTCTTTAATAACCTTTTTTATTAAAGAATAAGATTATCAAGCGAACGCACAGTCCACATAGACATCTCGACCATAGACATCCTCGATTAAGAATCTAAATGCAGATGCGTTGTCACCCCTGAGGACTAAGATGAAATGCCTTCTGTTCTGTAAAAACACGGCAGCATTAAGCTGCTATTTTACGCTGGTGTTCTGTGACCTGTGACTTTATGTACGTGGTAGAGTTATGCTGCACCTATATTAGTTGTATAGTTATACCATGAATGGGTCGGCTCGACCGGGGAAAGGCCACGCTCTCACAGAATACCTTTTTACTGGAAACGAGGCATTCCATCTTAGTCCCACAGGTGATAGATGTAGATGTACATGGGCCGCAGCAACCACTTACCATCAAGTGGACTGTGTGCTTGTTTGTCAAACTTACCCCATAAAAATGACTTTTTGTTTTTCACTCCCATTTAGCAGATTTTACCAAGTGAGAAAGCTATACTACAGCTACAATATAGCTGCACCACGAATGGGTCGGTTCGTCGTGGAAAATATCACACGCTCTATAGAATAGCAGAAGAGAGTAAGGTTCTTTACACATCTGGTACCAGCGTAAAATAGCAGTTTAATGCTTCGTTTTCGTTTGGTTTATGTAGAGATCCTGGGACCTATTTTGATGGTAACAGGGCAATTCATCTTAATTCCCAGGGGTGACAACGCAACGGCATTTTGATTCTTAATCGATGATGGATGTGTGTGTCTATGGGCTACAACATTTAGTTACCATCAGGTGGACTGTGATGAGAGTCAAAAATACATAACCTTAGTACTTGGTGAGACCAAGTTTTAGGGGAACGGAAAGTAGTGTGTATTGATGGGAAATTTCTCGACACAGCTGTTGTAGTTCTCAAACTGTCCGATCAGTACCACGATATATACCATTATATTTGTTATCGCAGAACAGTAGTGCCGTATAGTGGCAGTGTAAGAATATCCACTACCCCATATGAACCTGTGGGTGTTGTAAGAAGCTACAGAGAGAAACAAATCAGAAGACGAGCAGCAGCGTCTTCCTAACAACGACTAAAAATAAAAAAAACGGCGGTTGCCAGTCCGCTTGCCAAGCGTGGCAACTATGGCAAACGTCAACCTTATGAAGTAATCTATGCGGGAGGCCTATGTTCAGAAGTGGACTTTAATAGGCCGTACGGTAACGGTAGTGGACTTGATGAGTCTCGATGGCTGGGATGGTGATAAATTCTTGGTTTTTGATTTTGTGTTGTAATTACGTCGTGTATCTTAAGCCAGTGCATTGTAGCTTACGTACGTTTGTACTGCGTAGGCTTTACATAAGTCACAAGTAGGTTAGCACCAGTGACTGAGTCTATGTTGGTGTGTACAGATTTTTTTTACAGAATAAATGTGACAAACGAACATCACAGTCGACCTGATGGTAAGTGGATGCTGTGGCCCACAGACATCTACATTTATTCTCAATTAAGAACCAAAATGCAGATGCGTTGTCATCCCTGAGGAGGAAGATAGAATGTAACAGTAGCATTATGCTGCTATTTTATGCTGGTATCCTGTGATGGCATGGTCTTGATCGAACCGATCCAATCGTGTTGCAACCATAATATAGCTGCAGCATGACTCTCAAACAGTAAAAATATTACTGTACATAGTTACTTATATCTTAAATTCAGATACCGGCTTTCCCCATTGATTACCTCATAGGGGATAAATTTGCCATAGTTGGCCACGCTTGGAATGCGAGTGAACAAGCAGTTTTTTTTAATTAAGGAAATACCACTCTCCTTTGCTGTAACCCTTTCGCCATGACAGCGAGACCAACTTTTTACTGTCGATATACCAAGCATGCAAACCAAACTTTTTCTTTATACGTAATACTATTTACTCTATGGTAATGTGTACAACAAAGAAGTGAAATAATTTGCCAATTCTATCTTTCCGTCCGATTACAATCCTGAGCTGATCACTGTGATTTACCATCTTCGTCTAAATAACGATTTACCACCAGGTGCGATAGTTGTCGAGCACCGGATCATAATAGCAAAAAATATTATTTACATAATCTAGGAATAGAATTTTGTAACAGAACACACGTGTATATATACGAAAATATCATACAATAATATCATAAGGATGGTATTTTTACTACATGGTGGAGCCATGCTGCAGTTATGTTAGTAATACGCTCTCACAGAATACCAGCGTAACATAGTAGCTTAATGCTGCTGTGTTTCGTATGGTGAGTGTAGAGAAACGGAGACCCTTTTTACTGGAAAAAAGGCATTCCATCTTAGTCCTCACTGGTGATAACGCATCTGCATTCTGATTCGTAATGGAGGATAAATGTACATGTCTATGGGCCGCAGAAACCATTTATCATCAGGTGGACTATGTGATCGTTTGTCACCCTATCCTAAAATAAAAAGAATTAAATTCCTTAAACAATAGTCCAATATGAAACATTTTTCCCCCTATTTCCCAACCTTGAGGGCGGAATTTTTTTCTCAATCTTTTAACTTTATTACGATACTAGCAGTGCCCGCGACTTCGTTCGCGTGGGATCAGCACTTTTGCTATTCTAAGTGATCATGATTTATTTGTAAATTAAACTGATGCGAAGACTTAGAAGGACACTAATCTGAATAAAAACATTCAGTTAGTTGGTCAATCAGACGAACAAACGAACGGACAAATAAACGGCCCCGCAAACGAACCTAGACACGAATAGGGCGAACTATGCACTTGTGTTTTATATTGCAAATAAACAACAAAATGACCACAATAACATAATCCCTAATTTTTTCCTGATTTTCTCTAGCCAATACTTGGTTTCCATACAACAAATAAGATATTGCCCTAAATAAGCAAGCACCATCACTAATTATTGATATTGAATAAAAAATCCAATGTCTGACCTAAAACTAAGTACCTACACTAACAAAATAATAAAATTGCGTAAGTATCTTTATTTCGTCTTATCCTGCAAACAAATAAAACTAAACTCAACCTAGGAAAGTTTTTTGACCATCGGTTGGGTTTTCTATCAAGAAGGGTTTAGCCGTGTTTCATCCCTATACCTCAGAAAGCACCACGTAAAGCCGTTTTATCTGTATTTGATCTCACTGTATTTTTGTCGGAATACTAACTCGGACACGGTGTTAAATAGACAATTTTTTATATTTTGTATGTAATGACCAATAGGGGCAGATTTTTTTAAAGTTCTATAATAAATATTATTCATAATTATCATAATGATATATTAGGAAAATGAAAAAAATACTAATTAAATTATTTTAATCCTAAAGTATTCGTACTAATTTTGAAGTTACAATAATCATTTAGGAATTTTTCCCTATACCAATATGAAATCACCCCGTAAAAGAACATTCTTAAAACCTTATTTTACTATCTAAGGGTTTTAATTTTCCAAGACTTCTTTCTTACTGGATGCCTACTTAATAAAAGGAAGTTATTGTTCCGATTTCACGCATCTACATCCAGCGGTTTGAGCTGTAGATTTAATACAATATTTTTGATACAAAATTTGAACCCTTGTTTTAAAACCGTAAAAGGCAAATTTATTCTTTAATTACTTTAAATCATAAAATATTTTTCTCCCTTCAAATTTAACATTATCTACCCCCTTCTCCCTCCCTGGTAAGAGGTTGTTTTAAGAAATACCAAAATATTTTTATTTCCATGTAAAATTGAATACCCTCTGCCCCTGCGCCCTCTACCTATTTACTGTATTTATTTATTTTTTAAATACGGTACGGCGATTGACTCGATACTCAGTAAGTATCGACTCAATCGCCCTGTGAGATATTTTTGTAATAAAAAAGTAAACTAACACCCTTATTTCACACTCTCAGGGATTGAATTTTCCAAAATAATTTCATAGCGGATTTCTGCGTCATGAAAGACGTCAGATAAGACCTACTGTCCAAATTTTAGATTTCTAATTCAAGCGGTTTAGGTAGTCGCTCAGTGTAGTTTAGTATTACCCAGTATATAAAAAGTATATTATAGTATATACACAATAAGCAGTGACATGTGTCGCTAAATGGCAAAACTAACTTTACGGCAAATTAAATTTTATTCTGTTCGTTTTAACTACGTTCAATATAAATTAAATTTTATATATGTTATTTGCAAACGAAATAAAGAAAAACTCCTGATATAAAATAAGAATTATATCTAATTTTAAGTATCTATTAACTAAGCAATTAAAAATATAAATTAATAATATTATTTCCAAATTTTAAACTAAAGAAAACAAATGCGTCAGGACGGCACTATGGCACCATGGACTTATCCCAGCTTCAAGAAGAATGAGAATGCCTACAATGATATCCTTTTTATATATATATTTCATTGAATGCATGTACTCAGCCGTGGACCATATTAATATTGGTTGTATATTATAGTATATAACCCGCTTTTTCGGTTCTATAATGGGGTAAAGCTTGCGTGATAGATTGTGGAAACTGTGCAAAATATTGAGTTATTACAAATCGATAATGAAAAATATGAGGCAATAAAGGGGGGGGGGGGCTTTGTTTAGCAGTGGACCTTAAAACGCTGTAACGGTTATTGGATAAAAAGTAAAACATATTTGCTGGTCCAATACAAACACTGCGTTGAAAGCAGCAAGCAATTATTTACGTATTATGTGTCCTTCATATCTCATTTATAATGAAACCTTATGGTGCTTAAAAATATTTATAGCACCATCTGTATAAAATTATAGTAGATAACTTATTATTACAGTAAAATAAAAATTATATGATATTTAGAAAAGAACGGGTAGGAATAATATAAAACAACTCAACATCGGGTAACGTAATTTTTCAATTTTACCACAATGTAAATTTTAAAACTTTTGGACCTGCAAAAGGGAAGTACTTATTATATGTTTACTGCCAAGCTTCTGTATGATTGATATGATCCTTGCCGAAACCCAAAAATCACTCACTGACTAATTCACTGACACATCAAACACCTGGGCCACTTCTGGGTTACTCCGAAACTTGAAATTTGGCATCAAGGTCGATCATAAGGCGTATATAAAGGAAAAAATCTTAAACTAAAAACTATCGATACCACAGAAATCGTAATAATTTTAATATATATATAAATGACGTGTCATTTTGTGTGTCCGCGATTACACATGTTGTAGATTCTCGGCGGTTAAGAAAAAATGGATAAGCACACCTTTAAATTTAATAAATAATTTGCACAGCACCATCTATCGATGACATTCGTTACCTTTGAACTTTTTAAATTGTACTTCTTCACTAAGATTAGGATAAAGATTTATATATTTTTATAAATATTTATTACGTTATTCTTTATTATATTTGTTTACTGCGTTTAGATACAGTTATATCATTATAGAAAACTATTTTACATTATTTAATTACAAGAATGTCCTTGATCACTAAACGCCACCATTGAAGAAATTCTTACCTATATTTAGTAAACATACTTAGGAATATTAACCATAACTTTTGATAGGATGAACTGATTTTAATAAAACAAAGACTAAATTTAAAACGAAGATATGCTTCACAATTTTCCTAACGATTATTTTGATATAAACCAGTACTTTATACATGATACGTTAACAAACAAACAGACAGACCGACAGACGGACAGACAGACAGACAGACAATTCCAAAAATAAGTGTATTCAGTTAATTATTTTTAGTCCCTCTCAATCAATTTTGTGACAAAAATATAAAATATACAGATATCTGCAATTTACATTTTTATTATATGTATAGAAGATTAATTTTAATTGCGTATTTTTTGCTTGGTATGCGGGTTAGCAACTGAAGCTTTTTTATTATTTTGAGATGATATCAGGAAGATTCTACTATCCATCACCAGCTTCAGTTACCCTTAGGCAAGATTATATGGGGTTGTGAATCCTGGTTCGCCGTCTCTACAAGCCGAATACGTTTCAACTCCCGTTCATGAATCTTATCACGTCCACTGTGAATAGAAGACCCACTACATTTATTTATATTTATGTAATTTCCATCCAATCCAATCCAAGTCCATTCAAATGAAAAATAACATTGGTGTATATTCTATGGTGCCAATCAATATCCAATGGAGGATTTATGCTGTATTTTAAAATACCATGAAATTCAACATTATTTGCTCAAAACTATATTAACTCAATTTATGAATAAATGTAAATGACGCAATTCCAATTCCAAGATAATTTATATAAAGACACAAGACATGCACGATATAAAAAAGTAAAAGGTGTTGCTAGAGGAAGATATAATATTAATGCAATTCTAAAACACTCACGTACCCACGTGTTCCTGTTGCGTATTTTATCTATGCCAACTTTTAATCATCTGCGTAAAACATTTATTGTGAAACCCTCTCAGAAATGAGTGGAGGCTTGTGCCCGGCTGTGGGACGTATATAGTCTGTAAGTTAACTTTTTTTACTTTTACGTTCAAGAATCGCGATTGCGATGAATTACGTTTGAGAATTAAATAAAATAAAATCATTGGAGGAATAGACAGAGGCAAAATACCGAGGTGACTGTACAAGTGATCTAATTTTGCACGGAGTAGTATTAACGATGTTCTTCCACGCGAGCGATGCTGCGGGTAAATGGGTAATTCTAAATAAATAATATCACCGAATTGTATGTTAACATAATATGCGCGCACATATCGTTCGTAATGAGCTGAATATCCATCGTGCTGGAAGTAAATTCCTCAGAGGAACGTTTTCCGACATTGTGTCGATGACGAACGTATCATTTGCAGATAAGTTATTGCCATCAACTGACCTTCATATTGGACCAAAGATGTAGTCGTTAATGATGGCCGCCCAAATGTTAACACAGAAACGAACATGATGAGCATGTTCTTTGATTTCGTGTGGGTTTTAGAAACTACACCAGTTCTCATTGCGCACGTTGTAAATTCCAACGTGGGTAAATATCGACTAATCGCACCGTCTAAGTTTTCACCAGACAAGATAAAATCTCACCATTGCTAGGTACTCGATATTAGAGGTACATGTTTACGTTAAATATCTGCGGGCGGTTTATAAGCACGCAGAAACATAAACAACACGACGCCACGCCATAGCTGAAATCTTCATCACAGGTGACTGAAATGAAATCGCGGGGGGGGGGGGCTGTTTTCACGTACGACATTCTCCGCGCAACTAAATCACAAAATAGTGAATTATGTTTTCACAAAATAGTGAATTATTTTCGTTAACACATAATAGCGGCGACAAGGTCACGCGTTTATGCGACTTCTATTGTCTTGTTATTACGATTTCTGTGGCTTTAACGGTGTTTCAAGAGGAGTATGGATGAAACGTATGAACTTTTCTACAGAAAACCCAATTACTGATTATGGTCCGACCCGGGCTTCCTAACCGAGACACAAGTACAGCGTTTATCACTTACGGCGACTATACCAACGACGCAGGAAAAAATTATCAGAACGAAAATTTTGAATAATAAAATAATATTAAAATATTAAATAGGATACTGCCATAGTTGCCACGCTTGACAAGCTGGTTGGCAACTGCAGTTTTTTTATTATTTTAAGTTGTTATTAGGCAGACGCTGCTGTTCATCTCCCGTTCCAGTTTCTGTCTGTCGCCGATGAGCCGCCATTTCTAATCTCATTTTTACGGACTGACATAGTTATCCATATCTTAAATTCAAATACCGTTACTATCACAACCAGTCAAAAGCCTATTGGTTATTGAAATAATACTAGTTTTTACGGAATTTATCGCGTATATTTAACCTTTTAAATACCCGACGTTTCGAACGCTTTACAGCACTGTTGTAAAGCACAGCTGTAAAGCGTTCGAAACGTCGGGTATTTAAAAGGTTAAATATACGCGATAAATTCCGTAAAAACTAGTATTATTTCAATGTGTAGTGTTCGCGTAAATATAAGAAATCCTATTGGTTATTATAGGCCTTCCCCATAGATCGCCTCATAAGGCGGGTATTTGCCAAAATTGCCACGCTTGGCACAGTTTTCTTATTGCTCCGGGCTTTACTGAGCTTTGCTAAGCCGTGATACAACTAAAATACAGCTGCAGCGTAGCCCTGCTACATATAAAACTACGTATTCTTTACGTTCAACCCATAGAATACTACATTATGTATGTATTATAGTATTCTATGATATAACTTAATATATTCAGTTTGACACCAAATTAAAAAGTTGCTTATTACGACTTATGTAGATATTTGTTACAACATTTGTAATTAAATAAGCAAGATTTTTTTGAATGAAATCATTCCTCAACTTTAATTTTATAGAGCCAGTGAAAATAATCTCAAGGATATTTAAGTAAACCTACTTAGATACTTGATTGCATTTTGTCGTCTACGTTTAAACGATGCGACACTTAGGATATTCTACCTACAATTTTTATATAGTACACGCTGATATTTCATAAATAGAATCAGGCTTTAGGGCGCGTTCCCACTATGTCGTAACGACTAATTTATCGTTCGACGACTGTCGTCTCTACCTGTTCCCATTATAACGATTGTTTGTCGTCAACATTTTTTATCGTTTAGCGACTGTCGTATCTAGCTGTTCCCATTGGATCGCTCAGATCGCTCGCATCATCAGCAAGCTACAAATCTAGTCGCCTCTGCGTTCGCTTGGTGATTACTAGTGCGTTTACTCTCCTGAGTTCAATGGACGAAGATGAAATTTTAATAATGTATTACTTTTTGAAAAGAAGGAAAATGAAGCAAGAAATGAAAAGAAAGTACTGGGTACATCCAATGTTAATGAAAAGAATTCCATTAGGATTATGTCAGAGTTATATAGAAGAATTAAAAAGTGATGATGGAAAGTTTTATGAGTATTTAAGATAGGAGAAGAGTCTCCACCTTTGATAGCCTACTGGCACGACTTGCAGACAATCTTAGAAGAGAAAACACACATTTCAGAAATTGTATAAGTGCCGAAGAAAGACTAGTGATAACTTTAAGGTAAGTAAATAAAATGAAAATTCTTTATTAATGTATACATTTATTTATTTAGAGATTTATTTTAGAGTTACACGTTTTATAAGTAAAGACATCTTTAAATTATATATTGTCAAAATTAAAAGAATCTTGTGTGCTATCAGACAAATTAGTATAGACTGAATTTGGTGATGCAGCCGGTTCCATAACTTGATTGCTAGTCGAAGTTGATGCACCTGGATCTTGTGTAAAATATCCTGTCGGTTGTGATAAATGGTTTTGGTAGTCACCATAGTTTGCATAAGTATCATATAAATTATTACGAAGGCGTTTCTTTTTAATTTTTTCAATCAGTTGCATAATACCCGTTTGGAATTCAAAATTGTCATCATTGTCGAATGATGCCAAAGATGGTAAAATTCCTTTATAAAGGACACATGTGGGTGTTCTTGATTATTTAATTTATAATCTAGAAATTGTGACATTTTATCATCTAATGTGTCAGTCTTAGTTTTCTTTTGAGTAGAAGGTGCTGCATCACTTAATGTATCGGAGATAGAATTATTAGGCTCATTAGATGAATCAGAGGTCATACGGGGCTCAGTAACTTTTAATAAAAAAGACAGCTGATTCTTATAAACATACGGCCTGGTAGTTTTTGCGCCTGCACCAGATCGCTTTTTTTCTTTTTCATTTTTCAGGGATCTCATAAATGCATCTCGAATATGTGTCCACTGTGTAGCTGTAAAAGTAAAATAGACTTAAAATTAAAATTTGTTTGTGTATAGATTTAACATTATATGTATTAACATATAATCAGTCTAATACGTAGTCAAATTATTGTTCACGCAAACATCTTCACGTTTTTCAGAGTTTAAAAAACTATACTAAGATCGAGTTTTTCCACTAGTATCCCCGGATGTTTCCGTGAACAAGTAAGGGACTACGTATTAGACTGATTACATGTTTATACATAATTATAATGTTAGGGCATTGGTCCTCGAATATAAGCGTGTTATAATAGCTGTTGTATTTATTTACAGATATTTGGCGTCGGGATGTTCGTTTAAACAACTGCATTATAATTTTAGAGTGGGAATGTCAACCATCAGCAAAATAGAAACGTGTTCTGTTATTTGGAGCGTGTTATGTGCAGAATATTTAAAGTTGTCCAATACCGAAGAAGAATGGAAAGCGATCGCTGAAGCTTTTAAAACGAAAGCAAATTTTCCTCATTGCCTCGGTGCGCTGGACGGCAAGCACATAAGGATTACAAAGCCAATAAATAGTGGTTCTATGTTTTTTTAACTATAAGGATTATTTTTCTTTTAATTTATTTGCAATTGTTGATTCAGAATACCGTTTCATTTACGTTAGTATTGGTTCATACGGAAAAGAGTGTGATTCATCTATCCTAAAACAATCCAATTTTTGGAAGAAACTAAATGATGGTACTTTAAATATACCAAGACCCACGCCATTACACGAAAATATGCAAGAAGAAATACCATATGTATTTGTTGGAGACGAAGCCTTTACATTGTCACAAAATTTATTGCGACCTTATGGCGGTACTCATTTAGACAATAAGAAAAAGATATTTAATTACCGTCTAAGCCGCGCGAGAAGATATGTTGAATGCACTTTTGGTATCTTATCCAATAAATGGAGGATCTTGCATAGACCATTGGATGTATGTGCAGAAACAGCTATTGAAGTTGTAAAGGCTTGTACGGTATTACATAATTTTTTAATAAAAAAAGACGCTATATACTTGGAGAATACCCCAACCGTTATGCCCCTGGTAAACATGCCTGCAACACAGCTGCGTTCAAACGAAGGTGGTGTAAACGCAGTGCGCTTACAATTTTCCGACTATTTTGTATCTGAAATAGGCTCCGTACCTTGGCAAAACATTACAGCACATGTATCATAATAAATAAAAAGATTCAGAAACTTACCGAAATCTTTTCTTTCCTTTTCCTCCAACTTGTCAAAATTAGGTTCAAAAACGCAACAAATTTCTCTCCACGCGGCTAATTTCAAACCTTTGTCTTTATAAATGTCTAAAGTTTTGTCCCAAAGGACAGCCCTTTGTTCCACAAGTGGAATTAAAACTTCCGGTGTTATATTATTAGCCATTGTTATACGTCCACCATGCGCAGGAGTCTGACTAGTTCTAACACGTAGGGATATTCCGATACTAGTAAATGCGAGTAGGTACTCGATACTTTTGATTCGATACCAAGTATTTATAGCATCGAATCAATCTTACGATACATACTCGGTATCGAAACAAAAGTACTTGGTATCAAATCGAATCAAAATAAACAATTAAAAAAATTTTTTTTCGAACGCATCAGTCAGAATGAGAGAGCAAAGCCCTCTCGCTCAGTTACAGGTACATAGTCATTGCATGGCAGCGCGAGTGACGCGAGCCGAACTTGTCCGACTTCAGCCGAGCCGAGCCGAAAGCGAGAAAGCCACCTTCCCGCCCGCCATTCAAGTTGTCATGTTATTGTCAACAAATAAAACTACACGTATTTTGTACGTGTAGTTTTATTTGTTGTAATTAGTAGTAATTTTAATTATTGTAATCATCGGCTTATTTTTCCAATGTTATCATGGCACCACCAAAATCAATAATATTATTTATGGACACGTTTTACAAACGAAACGGTTGCAAAATGTAAACAGTGTTTTAAGTCTGTGAAGCATTGCGGCAATACGTCCAATGATGATGATGATGATGATGATGATGATGATGATGATGATGATGATGATGATGATGATGATGATGATGATGATGATGATGATAATGATGAAGATGATGATGATGATGATGATGATGATGATGATGATGATGATGATGATGATTCAAGCATTCTAAAAGTCATGGAATTACTTTGGATAAAGGCAAATTACATAAAAAGCAGATAAAGGTACCAACGCAAGGTAGTTATGGATGCACCCCGTCCCTCTGTTTTAGACTAGTATATTATATATATTATATTGTATTATTTAGGCTAAGCAACAAAACTAACACATCAGCATTTTATATAAGATTCCTAGTACTTAGTTGATGAGTCGAACGTCTGCGTACGAACAGACTCTTCAAGATTCGATCATTATTAAAGCCACCTCCAAATCGGTGAGACGTATTAATTTAGTTGTAGTTTAGTTTTTAAAAACTCCTTTCGACGTTCCCGAAATTTGACTGGCGCAGCCGGTAGGATTTGCTCGTGAAAGCTGTGCCGTCTCTCGATATATTCAGGTGTCCAAATTCGCCTGGATTCGTGATAGCGGTGCGATTAGCTGTTGGGCAAATTCAAGAACCAAATAAATTTGTCATCAAGGGAAGTGGAAGCGGAAGGCATGGGAATAGCAGCTGGTTGGTGAGTAAAACTCTTCACCATCCTTAATACCACTATTATCCTTCACCTTTAATTTAATTTGTTATTATTGAGATCGGACTTCTCTCATTGTAACGTATCTGGTTTTTAATTAATTCCATTTAGTAATAGACACTCCGTTACTGTAGACATAACATAACGCTGATAAGCTTAAGGGACGCAGAGTGCCTTTCGCACAGAGATTATTGAACGCTTTAAAAAAATAAGACTTTTATAAAAGTAATAAACTAAAATCTAATTAAAAGTTTACTATAAAAGATAATTAATTAATGTATGTTTTATTAATGCTAGAGATATAATACAGTTTTATTTCATTTATTTTCTTTTTATTACATTTACAAATTTTACAAAATTTATGGTTAGATTAACTTTTATTTTATAAATTATATTGTTATATGCTTTAGCGTGTTCTACTTTATATGTTTTGTTATTGCATAAAATAGTGCACTATATTAACTGACTCCTCTGACTCGTGCATTACTCTATAACGATGGAACAACCACAGGCAGCAGAACGACAAACCGTTGTAATTAATTCCATACCAACAGAAATGCTACGGCTTATTCCACTTTTTAATGGCGATAAAAGACAGCTAAATTTATTTTTGAGGAAATCTGAATATGTCATTCGTAGGTATAGGGGTGACGAAGAACAAAATTTATATGTATATCACTCCATAACTAGTAGGCTTACAGATAACGCGGCGTCGCTCTTATCGGAACGTGAGGATGTCGTGACATGGTCCCAGTTAAAAGATTTGTTAACACAGCACTTCGGAGACCCGCGTAGCGAAGAGTGTATTAGTATTGAATTAGAATCCTTAAAAATTAAATCCGGTGAAAGCTTTCAAGATTTTTGTAACCGCATTCAAAGTATTCGATCATTATTAATTTCAAAAGTAAACATATCCGATGATAGTAATCTTAAAAGCGCTAAATTGGCAATTTACAATAATACGGCCCTAAACGTGTTCCTATACAATCTTCCCGAGAATATGGTTCGAATAGTGAGGTTAAAGAAGCCAGAGACTTTAGAGGACGCGCTGAGCATTGTACTAGAGGAAGTTAACTTCCACGATCAATACAATATGCGAAATCGTGTCCACGGTAGTAGTGGTTTAGGTTTAAGGCAGCCTCAAACATCAGTCCCAACGCAAGGATTTAAATTCGGTGGTATGCCTCACACAGTAATGCAACCTTACGGATACAAACCAATATTACCAAGCAATAGTACACCAAAATTTAATTTCGGCATTCAAAATCAAAGCCAATTCAGGATGCCTCAATCTGGCTTTCGGCCTCAACTAATGCAGCAGATGAGTTACCGTCCACCTCAATTCGGTTATCGGCCACAACTTGGCCAACAACCACAACAGTTCGGCTATCGCCCTCAATTCGGATCTCAGCCACAACATTTCGGCTATCGTCCACAATTCGGCTCTCAGCCACAACAGTTCGGTTACCGCCCACAATTGGGCTTTCAACCACAACAGTTTGGTCTAAGACCTCAACAGCAATTTGGCCATATGCCAACTACGCAATTCGGCAATAAGCCACAAGTTCAGAAACCCAATTTTCAGGAGACTGACGTTTCGATGAGGACAGCCCCTCCAAGGCCACAGCCCGGCTTTCGATTAAACGAGTTGACTTTAAGAGAAAACGACGGACAGTATTATGACGAGTACTATGACACAGACGAGTATGTAGAACAGTATGACAATGAACTGACACCATCCGCTGAGGAAACCATTGACGAAATGACTTATAACGAACTTACAGACGAAATTCAAACTCAAACTATCGAAAATTTTCACATGAAAGCCTCGATAGGAGACAAGAAGTTATAGAATTAAATTGTGATCCGAATCTCAAATTACCTTATATTTATATTCCTGAAATAGATGCAAAATTAATGGTAGATACAGGTAGTACTAGATCCTTTATCAGCCCCCGTAAGGCATACCAACACTTTTATCAATATATAACACATGAACCATTCGAAGTAGTCAGCACTCACGCCTCTAGTAGACACGATGAAGTGATACAAATCCCTCTACCACCCACCTTTAAAGGTTCAGATTGCCACAAATTTTACCTATATGATGTCGACTCTCGTTACGACGGCCTCATAGGTAATGACCTATTGAAACAATTAGATACAATAATAGACCTTAAGGACCTTGTACTTAAAACCAAAACAACTTGCATACCAATAGTTAATAATAATTTAAATTACGTTATAACACTACCACCACGATCAGAACAGCGCGTAAAGTTGCCAACGGACCAGTGTTCTGGAGAGGCAATCATTGATTACAAGGAGTTTGTCAGCGGTGTACGAATGCCCAGTGCATTGGTAAACTGCGTTAACGGTTATGCCACAACAGTCATACAGAATGTTCTTGACAATGAGATGATATTAACAGTAACGCGACCTTTTACCGTTACTAAGTACGAGACTACTCAATGTGACATAAATTTTACGAGTATCTATGACGACATAGGGATCGATAAGATACTCGAAGAAAATCTACTTAAGCTAAGACTTGATCACACTAACGATGAGGAACGCGACAAAATCTTTAGACTATGCCAAGAATTTAAAGACATATTTTACTGCGACAAACTACCACTGACCTTCGCTAATAAAATTAAACATAAAATACGTACAAAAAATGAAGACCCAATTTACGTCAGACCTTACCGACAAGCACCAATGCAAGTAGAAGAGATAAATAGGCAAGTAGACAAGCTATTAAAGGACAAATTTATTCAGGAGTCACATTCGCCATGGAATGCTCCTGTACACCTGGTACCCAAAAAGTTAGATGCATCTGGTGAAACTAAATTTCGCATGGTTATAGACTATCGACGTTTGAATGACATAACCATCGACGACAAATACCCACTACCAAACATAACAGATTTGTTTGACAAGTTAGGGAAGAGTTCCTATTTCAGTACAATTGACTTGGCAAGTGGTTACCATCAAATTGAAATAGAAGAACAAGACAGGCAAAAGACAGCCTTTAGCACTCAAAACGGCCATTATGAATTCCTCAGAATGCCATTTGGCTTGAAGACAGCTCCTGCAACTTTCCAGCGGACCATGGATAGTGTGCTAAGGGGATTACAGGGGATACACTGCATGGTATATTTGGACGATATAATTGTATTTTCAACCAGTCTGGAAGAACATATACAAAAGTTACGGACAATATTTGACAGACTTAGGACGACTAATCTAAAGATTCAATTAGACAAGTCTGAATTTTTAAGGAAGGAGGTTTTATATTTAGGACATACCATTACGAAAGAAGGGCTACGACCGAACACTGATAAAATTAAAGCTGTGCTAAATTTTCCTATACCTAAGACAACAACTGAAATTAAAAGTTTCTTAGGGCTGGTAGGGTATTATCGACGCTTCATAAAGGACTTTGCTAAGATCACACAACCCCTAACTGCATGTCTCAAAAAGCGAAATAAAATAATCATCGACGAAAAATATATAAGTGCGTTTGAAAAATGTAAAGAAATACTTACGAGTGAACCATTACTACAGTACCCGGATTTCGAAAAGACGTTCATCCTCACAACTGACGCCTCAAATATAGCTTTAGGAGCAGTTCTATCACAGGGCCCTATTGGTAGTGATAGACCTGTTGCATACGCGAGTAGGACGCTTAGTGACACGGAAAGTAGATACAGCACCATCGAACGCGAACTTTTAGCTATTATTTGGGCTGTAAAACATTTCCGGCCATACCTTTACGGACGGAAATTTGTAATTTACACTGACCATCGACCCTTAGTTTGGCTTTACTCATTAAAGGAACCAAACAGTAAACTCACCAGATGGCGACTACGATTACAGGAGTACGACTTTGAGATTATCTATAAAAATGGAAAACAGAATACAAATGCCGACGCCCTATCCAGAATTAAAATTAATGCACTAAATTCAGACGACGAAGGTCATTCTATGGACGTTAACTTCGACAGCAAAGAGTGTAAGCTTAGGGATCATTTAAAAGACGTTGTTAAGGAAATTGAAAAACTAAATGCTGAAAATAAAAGACATAACGACTCTACGTCCACTGTAATAATATCAGACTCAAGTACTGTTCCCGCGAGCCCTATGTCTCTTTCCGACATAATATCGATTAGTAGTTCAGAAAAGGTTTCCGAATACCCAATCCGATCGCCTACAGAATCTAGTAAATCCCAAACTGTGCATTCAGCCGTAGAATTAGAGTCGAACGGTATACCAATATTACATGAGGCTATCGATGCAAAGCCAAATCAAATATTAGTATTTTCGTGGTTCAAAAATGAATGTCAGGTTAAAGATATTTCTAGAAAGAAACAAAAAGTACTAGAAGTATTTTTACCATTAGATAATTCCGAGTTAATAAAAGAATTTTTAAAGAAATATATTAGGCCTAAAATTAAATATTTTATATATTTTGAACGGGAAGAACATCGAAAACAATTTAGTAATATCATTATACACCTGTTCAAAAGGGACATGGTTCAATTTTTCGAATGTACGGAACGAGTAGTTTTTGTTGAAGATGAAAAATAACAAAGAGCGATTGTAGTTAAATATCACGAAGGAAAGACATACCACCGGGGCATTAAAGAGACGCTAGTCAGAATCCGCAGAAAATACTACTGGGATAATTTACAAGAAACCGTTTCGGCAATAATAAATAGTTGTACTGCGTGTAAAAAAATGAAATACGACAGGAAGCCAATCAAACCTGTACTTCAATTAACCCAAACACAAGATGCTCCGTTTCAAGAAATATTTATAGACCTGTTTAACATCGAAGGAAAGCATTATCTCACCCTTATAGATGCGTTTAGCAAATTAGGCCAAGCGATAGAAATTTCAAATAGGTCTACTCCCGAAGTAGTCCGAGCTTTGATGAAGTACTTTTCTTTTTACGGAATACCCAAAAAGATAAGTTCAGACCCAGGCTCTGAATTTAACAATGAATTAATTAAGGAATTCTTAAGCTTATATAAAATTGAACAACACATCGGAACCCCAAATAGCCCAAACTCGATGGGGCTTATAGAACGCTTTCACTCGACGATTATAGAAATTTATAGATTGGCAAAATACGAAAGAAAACCTACTGATGCGGCATCAGTTATGACGTATTCCATACTAGCTTATAATAATACCATTCATTCGGTAACAAAGCTTACACCTTTCGAGGTAGTTTTCGGACACACGGACACGGGTAGCCCATTTAATACAGAAATTGATAAGCAGTATTTCCAACACTTAGTAAGAGACCATGCAAAGCGAACAAAATTCTTATACAAACATTTAGCAGAAAGTATGGTAGCGATTAAAGAAAAAATTAAGGAAAAACGAGGCGGTGAAAATGAGATAGTATTTCCGTGTGGTAAGACTGTATTTGCTAAAGATACCAACAAAAGAAAAAGCAAAGATAGACCGCGATATGTTAAGGCTAAAGTAGTAGGCAAAGCCGAAAGAAATATAGTGCCAATAAAAGTAGGTGAAAGAAAGACTAAAGCCCCGATTAAAAATATCAAACGCCCTCCACAGGTGGTGCATACTGATGATTGCGATGCCGATCCTGGCCCATCATCTGCAGTCACTTGAGGAGAACCCAGGGATACTTCCGGTAAAACAAGGACAAGCATATGCACAAACAGATCACTGGACTATAATAAAGATTTTAAATTTAGAAAATATTTATGACGACCTAAATCTAATTATTGCTCAATATCGTAAACTCAGTAAACTAATTGAAGTAAAGGAACCATACCCTCGCGAATTTATAAGCGTTAAAACCCATGCAGATCACATACGCGATTTAACCGTTCAAAAATTTCAACAACTTATGCCGCAACGTTTTAAGAGAGGGATCCTAAATCCATTAGGGTCAGTTTTAAAAATTATTACGGGAAACCTCGATCATGAAGATGCTCTAAAGTATGATAAACTTACCTCGGAGCTAAGTCACAACCAAATTATCGTGTCTAGGAAACTCACCTTAGTCTCTAAAATGTTGGACAGCTTTATTAATGCCACTGAAACCTTAAATAATAATTCCGTTATGCTAGATGCACGCCTAAAAAGTGTAGAGACAATGCTAAATCATCTAACGACTAGAGAAAATAACTGGGTTTTCTCTACATATATTTTTGGATTATTTAATTTATTCATAAGCAATTTTCGAACCATATTTGATAAATTAAATGAAATAGAGACTGCCCTAGCTTTTAGTAGAGTATCTATACTTCATCAATCTATTATAAATTCTACAGAACTCTTAGATCATTTAAAACTAATATCCACTACCGAAAATTTAGTGTACCCACCAACCAAAACTAATTTGGTAAAATTAGAACAAACCATAAGAGTAAAATCTTACCTTAAGAAAAACCAGATAGCATTTATAATGGAGATTCCGTTAACTGATAATAATACCTACAATTACTTTAAGGTTTATTCCGTACCTATTTTCCGCGAATCCGTTAACGAAACAATTACCATATTCCCAAAATATCCTTACCTCCTGGTGAAAGGGACGAAATACTTACCAGTTACGAAACCCTGTCGCCCGCTTGCCGCTAGCGATGATTTCCTGTGTACCGAAGAAAATAGAGCCCTCTACCCTGGACTTACCTGCATAGAACAGTTGATGAAATTTGAGAATAACCTTACTTGTTGCACACAACACGCTATTATAATTGAAGACGTCAAAGTACAGCAAATTAAGGCAGAAAATTGGATTGTTTTTACAAAGCTAAGAACGACACTTACCAAACACTGCGATAACGAGATCAGCAAGCAACCCATTTTTGGAACTTATATACTAACCAGTGATGAGCCCTGTGACCTGGAGATACATGGTACTTACATTCATCACCACCGTGTTTACACAGAATACGAGGCAGCACTACCAGTTCCAGTCATCAACTTACCTCAATTACGCTCAACTACCAATGTAACAAGTAAACGCGTAATTAACATGAATGGTGTCAACTTGGACGAAGTGAAGTATATGTCAAATGCTTTAAAACACAGTGAAATCTATTACACAGATTCAAGTGTCTTCAAAGGAGAAAAGGACTCTAACTTCAGTGTTCTAACATATGTAATTTTAAATTTTCTAGCCTTAAGTCTCCTATTGTTTTTAATATACTTATTAAGAAAAAAATGTATGCCTCACTTCCAAAATTATCGTAAAAACATTAAAAATGATATTTCCGATAATTTTGCTCTTAGGGAGGGAGGAGTTATGGATGCACCCCGTCCCTCTGTTTTAGACTAGTATATTATATATATTATATTGTATTATTTAGGCTAAGCAACAAAACTAACACATCAGCATTTTATATAAGATTCCTAGTACTTAGTTGATGAGTCGAACGTCTGCGTACGAACAGACTCTTGAAGATTCGATCATTATTAAAGCCACCTCCAAATCGGTGAGACGTATTAATTTAGTTGTAGTTTAGTTTTTAAAAACTCCTTTCGACGTTCCCGAAATTTGACTAGGTAGGATCCTAAACGTTTCTTTTTTGCGACTGCTTTCCTAAAATGTAAATGTAGAAGTAGTTAGTAAAAAAGTAGATACCTTAAAAATTAAATTTTGTATCCAGCATTGACACTGTGATCGTCTATATACTGGTGATATATTATGATATGTTTTAATGAAGGACGATGAGATAATTCGTTTGTATGCATACGATTTATACAAAGGTTATGTCGTGTGTTTGTTATTGTTAAGTGGCTGTAGTGTTGGGTTGGGATTATCGATACTTTGTAGATTATCGATCTATCGAGTGTTAATTTTTACTCCTATGTTTCAGTTCAGAAAATACAATAACATAAGCCAGCTCAAAGCATTTAGTGGAAGATGATCAATCTCAACCATCGACATAAAAAATTTCAGATCACGATGATGGTTCTTGTATAACCACATTGACTAGTATTATGGACACGGAGATTAGAAATGAGTCTTTACTGAGCAGTTCAATAAAGGATGCATTTGATCGAATTTCATCTAATATAGGTAAAGAAATAAATAGTTAAAAAATTAGTAATAAAATTATATTATTATAAATTAATGATCTGATCTCTGATCTGATCTATATTATTATAGATTAATGACTCCGGCCGCTGAGTTATTACCGATTTGACACATGACGAATTGACAATACTAGTGAAGTGACTGAACCAGTAACCCTAATATCATTTGGGAACAGTTTGTTTTTAAATATTCTAGTATAGTGTGTAATTAAATAAAATCAAAACAATAAGAGTTAAAGACACAGGTTCTTTATTAGGTGGAGTATCCTTGATGGGCGTAGATAATTGGTCGAGGACATATCAAAATAAAACAAATTTGTAAACACTGTTACACATTTTAATGAATAGAGTAGGTACAAGATGTTTTAATAAATGACTACCTATCATTTATTAAAACAATTATTCAGACTCTGAACCAGATTCGCCAGAGCTGTCATCGCTATCAGTCACTTATATGACAGTTTCATTCTCTATAATGGTGTCCACTCTTATATCGCGTTCATAATCTTCTGTTATTAGTTTTCGAATCTTTTCGACGACCTTGACCCAATCTTCTTTCGTTATTTTGCTGCAAGCATCTTTTAATAGACCCATCATTTTATTAGTACTGAATGGCGGAGTCGTATTATTACGAGCTGCGTAACCTGTAATGTAAACATTAAATAACGTTAATTTATTACATTAAATAAACGAAATGTTACACAATTACCTACATGTAAGGGACATGAGATATTTATTTCTTAGTTATGTATCTTTTTACTTATATGCTGAATATTGGATGTTATAATAGTACAAATTATTCATATTCATAACTTATGCGATAAAAAACAATACCTTTGATTTGTGCCCATATTAGCTCAATGGCATTGTGCTGGCAGTGATAAGGCGGAATTCGAAGTACCCGATGTCAATGTGCTAGAGCTATCTCATCTACTTCATAACGGACTCTTGATGTTTTATTTTCGCGTACCAACTTTACTAAGTCAGACTTTAGCATTTTGGCAGTAGTTTCAATTCCATTTTGGTGTAGCCATGCTACGAGATCAGCTTTTTTGTCGGCCTGAGTAGGCGCTTTATTCACTTGTTTCGAGTGATATGAAGCGTTGTCCATTATTATTATGATAGAAGGCTCTGGCAGGCTGGGTAATAATTGATTTTTGAACCAATTCGTAAAAGTGTCTGTATCCATCTCCTCGTGGTAATCGGAAGTACTTTTTGACGCGAAAGCCAGCAGTCCATTTTCAAAGAAACCACTTCCAGCAGAACCGGCGTGACAAATTATCAGTCGCGATCCTTTTCCAATTGGAACCTTTGAGGTTGATGCTTTTGTTTCGTCAGTCCAGTGTGGTTCGCATTTAACCATGTTTCGTCAACAAAAATGACGTTGTCCCAAGACTCGATTTTTCTGGCTTCTCTTAAAAACTCGCTCCTTTTGATTATTAAATCAAATCTTTCCATTAATATTTTTCTTTTATTCGTTTTTTTATATTCAAACCCAATTTCGTGCAATAGTTTTGACAACGCCGTTTTACCGCATTTAAACAAGCCAGCTTCTTTTAAAGAGACCAAAAGCAAACGTCTAGTTGGAAACTCGTTCCTAGTATAATAACCATATATGTGGTTTCTTATTGCATCTGCATCAAAAACATCAACACCTGTCACGGGCTTTTGTCTTCGTTTTTTCTTAGGAGTGCGTAAAACATTATCTTCACTTCCAGAAGCACCAAATTTTTCTTTATTTATATTATATAGTGTTTTGCACCAATTCCAAGAGCTTGTGAAACCCGATCTTTCACTTGAGTGACAGGAATCAAAGGGCCACCATTTTGTGACTCACGCTCAAAGTAATCCTGTAGCTTTAGTACAAGCTCACGACATTGACTATTCAATGTTTTTCCTCGTTTCGGCATTTTCAACAAAATTACCAAACACAAACAAAATTAGTCCAATAAAGCGCAACGATAAACAGGAGAAAGCCGAGTCAAAAAACAACGGTTACACAAGAGAACGTAGTCTGTGCGCACGAGAGTACGGAAGACGACTAAATAGATTAAAATAGCGGTGGTAAGGGTGTTGCCAGAATAATATCGCCAATTACTTAAAAAAATACACCTATAACATTGCTTAATTGAGGGAGAAAATTATATTTATTAAATGTTGTTTTATATATTATGATTGTTAAATATTATACATAATCATTTTAATTGTATTTATTTTTAAATCATAGAAAACAGTATTTCTGTCTTTGGATCACGCATAAATCTTAAAAATCATAGAGATACTGGCAACACAGTGCAATTAGGAGACGCAAAAAAATGGTAGCATTATAGTCTAGTTGCTCGAAGGAAGAAGTAAAATAAAAATATCCAAATAAAATAAACATCATATCTATTCTAATGAATTCGGACCGAATACTATCAAGCACATCACTATGAAAACTAGACGCACGGTGTAACTTTGTACAAGCGCGCCAAAGAACAAAAAATAAATGTTTTCATATTATTTACAAACTATTTTAAGTTTTGAAATAGAGTTTATTGGAAAATTACTTGATTCTGACGTAAAGTTTTATATTAAAGAGGTATTCTAAATCATTTGGCAAATGTGTCGCTCGTGCAAGGTTATATCGATTAATTTAAGAATAATTCTGTCAAATCGGTAATAACTCAGCGGCCGTACTATAATATTATTGAAAAAAATGTAAATATTCAATTTAATATAACATATATAATTATCTGTCGTCACGACACGGTGGGAACGCGCCCTTAGTTCGCGAAAATCCACCATATTAAATATGTTGAAACTATTTAGCTAAGATCCTCAATAAAAATAAAAATAAGGGGTCTTTTTCAAATTAGGTATGACACAATTTTCATTTTTAACGCCAATCTTAACTAATGTAAATTAACATGTTTAATGTAACGTTGATATTTACGAGCTCGTTGCTCCGGACTTCACTAATCTTTGCAATTATAAAAAAATATTACTTTTATTTATTTAGAATTAGCATTTTACCCGCGGCATCGTTCGCGCGGGCTTCGATTTAGGAACATCATTAATACTACTCCATGCCAAAATTAGCAAAATTGGATCACTTGTAATGTCACCTTCAATATCTTTGTCTTTATTTGGTACATATTAACACATGATTTTATTTTAATTCTCGGAGATTGTTGGACGTAGATGATTAAAATTTGGCATAGGTAAAAATATGCTATAGGAAGACGTGATTATGTTTAAGAATTTCTTTAATAACAATACCACCAATATAATACAGTAATTGTATACAGACGGAAAGTCAATTAAAAGAAAGGGGAATGAAAGTGAACGCATGTAAGACGAAAGTGATGGTTTTTGAAAGAGAAGAAAGCAAAACGGTATGTGAAATAAGAATAGAAGGAGAGTTAATTGAGCAAGTGGATGAGTTTGTGTATTTGGGATGTGTATTTAGCAGGGATGGTAGATATGATAGGGATATAGAACGACGAGTAAATGCAGGGAATAGAGTGAATGGGGCACTACACTCTATTATGAAGAACCTGAATGTGTCAAAGCAGGCACGTATGGTAATTCATAATGCTGTGTTAGTCCCTACTTTAATGTATGGTAGTGAAAGCTGGGTGTGGCAGAAGAAGCACGAAAGTAGAATAAATGCTGTAGAAATGCGGTCTTTAAGGAATATGCTAGGATTAGGTTGAATCTGAATGACAGGGTGAGAAATTGCGTGATAAGAGATAAATGTGGTATAAAAGATGATATTGTGACCAGGATTAAGAAAGGAATGCTTCGGTGGTTTGGTCATGTGGAAAGAATGAATGAGGAAAGAGTGACAAAGCAAATTTATATGGCAGATGTAAACGGCCGAGTCGGGAAGGGACGCCCTAGGAAAAAGTTTATCGACCAAATTGGCGATATTTTGAAAATGGGCCACGTTAGAAGTACCCTTAACCGACGAGCATGTATGCATAGATATATGGATGTAAAGGAGGCGAAAGAGGTATGTCAGGATCGTGCCAAATGGAAGTCCGTAGTCTCTGCCTACCCCTCTGGGTGACAGGCGTGAGTGTTTATGTATGTATGTTATAGGGACTCTAGTGCTTGTGTCACGATCGACGGTGGCTACTCGGACAGGTTTTGGATCCAATAAGGTCCCCCGTGACTGTTTTTTTCGAGACTTAGATTTTTTTTAAAACGGTTAAGTTAACCGTCAAATGCCTTTTGTACGCCAATAATCAGGTCATATTTGCGTCGCAGGCGGCCGAGTTGCAAATGATGGTTACATTAATGAACAGGTCATTAAAAGAAAGGGAATGAAAGTCAAGTAAGACGAAATTGATAGTTTTGAAATAGATGAAAGTTTTTTTCTTATAGCATTAGGTCACAAACCAGCACACAGTATACCTGATGGTAAGTGCGTTGGCGTACCACAGATGCGGTCTCACCCCTGAGGTTACTAAGATAGAATGCCTCGTTTCCAGTAAAAAAAGGTCTCCGGATATCTACACTCACCATACTAAATACAGTAGTATTAATCTGCTATTTTAAACTGGTATTCTGTGAGAGCGTGGTCCTTCCCCGGTCGATGCTTTCTTTTAACTCCTTTATATAGGCATCCCTCATAGAGTACCTCATATGGGGATATTTGTTATAGTGGCCACGCTTGTCAGACGGATTGGCAACCACAGTTTTATATTTTTTTTTATTAGGAATACACTGCTGCCCATCTCCTAGGTTGTTTCACACTATCTCCTCTTACGACACTCCTGGTAAGTATCGGTGTAGTGAATATTCTTACACCGCCACTAGACGAAATTTTGCTTTGATTACTTTTATGTTACGAGTAATACCAAGTATCATCCTTGAGCGTGGAGGCACCTTCATTAAACAATTAACCTATATACGCTTCATATCTCACCCAGCCGGCTTTATTGATTTAGAATTATCTAACGTACTTTTAAAAACATAAATAATAACCAAATATGAAATTGATGTGTACCTTAATATGTTACAAAATAATATAAATATAATATAAAATAAATGTAGGTAGAGAGATTCCTTGGAAACTACTCAATATAATTTCTAGCAACTCCCTCTTACGGAAAATACTAGCAACTGTCTAATCTCGAACAGAAAAGCCTTCCGATGCTCTGAACCTTGTTTGATTCTAAGGGGAAAGGTGTCACCTCTTGTATTATGCGACAATGTTAAATGAGAACCACTTTTGGGAACCTAATAATAAATATTTAAATTGTATTAATCAATGTAATATAAAAATTAATTTTTGTTTGTTCGTATCTTATGCGCGGCCATAACGTTCATCAGATTGTGGTAAAACTTTGTCAACATATTGCTTACACTTCCGCAAATTAGGTTATAGTCATAGTAGGACCCAGTAGGTGGCGCTGTCGTAGAATCTTTTTTTAATTGTATTTAATACAAATAATAATAAATTACAAAATAATGTAACTAAAATGGTAAAGCGTAGTAATATTGAGTGATATGTCTACACTTATTCATCTTCTCATTCAATTTCATCATCTTCATTCTTATAACTGATCAAGTGTATGACATAAACACTGAGGCTGCCGTATTAGTTCAATACTATAATATATTTAAAATAAATCTAAGTGACGTACACTAAGAAAATATGAAAGATATATTAAGAGACGTAAAAAGTTATACAAATGAAAAACCTGGTTTGGAAAGTCAGAAATATCAAAGTAATTTATGCAGTTCACGCTATATAAAAGTATTATTTAAAATAGGAGTTATCGTAAGTTTAGTCAATTTTTTATATGCTCGGAAATTGAACGACTTAATTTTTTTTCGTTCCAATAATATGATGATGCCTGTATCCAGCGGCAGAATGTTGTATTTTATTTTATTTTTGTAATAGATGGCGCTATTAAAAAATTCTACTTAAATCTTTAATTTGATTGATGTACTAGCTCTACGTCGTAATGTTTTCACGGGTAGTATACAGTTACATTTACAGACAGACAGACAATTATAAATGATAGAAATGTAATTAGTTACTTATCATTAGAAGCTCCTGCAAATTACATTTTATTATATGTATACATGAGGTAGAAGATGGAACGACATCTTAAAAGGTAAAAAATATTGCCCACTCTGATTTTATAAATTCCTAACAGCTCCATTAAATTTTATAATTCCCTTATTTAGCATCTTAAACGCTATCTAACAATAAAATATAAAATAAAAAAGCGTACGAATAATTAATTTTTTTACAAAAAGTATCTCTTTTTCTACCCAGCAATCCAATATTATAATAGCCCGTAAGTAGAATCGACAATAAGATTCGTAGAACATCTGTTTTTTTTACATTAAATCGTTTTAGTCTCAGTGTTTCGGGCGGGGCAAGTTATCAAAGGACGGTAACTGGGGCCTGGGAGGGGGGGTTGTGTGCGTCACTCTGATCGATGCAGCACTTGTTGCGACGTTCAACAGGCTCTCAATTTCTAAACATCGTATCGCATAAGCGAGCGGGAGCGCGGCTTGATGCTTATACCCTACATACGTATTTAAATTATTTAAGCATTAATATTTTAAACTATTGAAGTGATTGCTGCAACAGCGAAGCCAAAAATTTTATTTAAAATACGAGTTTTGATATGTATTAAAAATTTAGAAATGTCCACGAAACGAATACCAACAAATGTAATATATATATAACAATCGTTAACATAGCAGCATCGTGCTATAACGAACTTGAACGCCGCGTGCCGCGGTGGAGTTAATCCACTACCCTACATCATCCCGCGGGATCGTATAACCGACAGAGGAAATAAAACAGGAAATGAGCAGTCTGCCTGATAACAAATTAAAATGATAAAAACTGCGGTTGATACTCCGCTTGTCAAGTGTGCACATCAACATTTCAATTTACTCAAAATTTGTTACAAATAGGTAATATACAACATGCACAAATTTTAAAAATAAAGCCCATTATTGGGGAAATTTTTGTCATGTTATATTAAAATAAAACAATTAAATCAAGATAAACCTTCAATGATATTAGGGAATCAAAAATGAAGTGGGGTTTGATCCTATTTTTATTAATATGGAGGAATTAATTAAAATAGAAATTAAATTATTAATTTTAAAATATATTTATATAATTATTTTTAATAAAATTGAAAATAAAAAATTTATAGATGCAATTGATTGAGTAAGAAAATATTTTAAAGCTGCTTCTGATGATAAAAGATTTTTAGAATTGGAAATTAGAGGGATAAATCTTAATAAATTGATTTCTAATCCAATTCAACATCGTAATCAAGTATGAGCTGAAATAGAAATTAAAGTTCTAAAAAAAGAATAAAATAAAAGATATTTTATTCAAATTTAAATTTAAAAAAATCTAAAATAGGGGGTTAGTTTTGTTATTTAAATTCAATAAATATATATTTTAGTGTTAGATGCACAATATTTTTGAATATTATAAGATATAGTTTAATTCTATAAAATATAATAAAGGTAGAAATATACTTAATTTGTCCTATCGGTATAATCCTTTAATCAGGCACTTTATTTTAAAAAAGGGGTTACCTTTATATTTGGTATAGGAACTCAAAAGCTTAAATTTAGCTTATTTTTTATTTTTTTTATTTATTTTATATATGAACTAATCTGAGAAGAAGAACTAAGAAGACTAGACTTCAGAACAAAGCCATTTTTTTCGTGTATAAAATTTTATTTAGACAAATACGAAAGTGAAATAATGGTTTAAACGATGAATGCGTTTTTCAAGAAAAAGTGAAAAATAAAGCGAAATTATTCCGTATTTTGCAATCATGCGAAAATTGAGTGATTGAAACCACCCATGACGTTAACAATGGTCTTGCAATGTTTTTCATGCTTTGAATCAAGTTATCAAAATCTTGCTGCGGAACATTGTCCCAGGTCTTTCTAAGATGCAAGAAAAAGTTGCTCTTCAGTCGCAATGTTTGCAGAAAAATTCTTCAAAGCCCTTCTTTGGAGCATATCCCACGCGTGCTCTATGGGGTTTAGGTCTGGTGATTGTGCGGGCCGGTCTAAGACTGATACGTCGTGCACCTGCAGCCAGCTGGTCACCACTCGCGATGTTTGCGGACGAGCGTTGTCGTACATGAGCGTGAACTCTTGGCCCATTTGTAGTCGATTGGAGTAGACTATTATTACTAGCACCCGGTTATGGTATTTTTCAGCAATCATGGCGTTTCTGATCCAAACGAGGTCTGTTCTTCCACATATACGAATTCCAAACCATAATTGTCCCGTCGTGGTATGGACGGGGGTGTTGCAGATGACTCTCATGACCAGGACTCGCCATACACCTACTCTTCGCGAATCGGGGTGGAAACCGAATGGACTCATCAGTAAACAGAACTACAGATCACTGCTAAGCTTCCCAGAGCATATGTTCACGAGAGCGCTGTAATCTTCGTCCACGATTTCCGCGGCGTAGTACTGGAGTACGCAACGGTCTACGAGCATGAATGTTAGCTTCATGCAGTCTTCTCCTTACACTTTGGTCAGTCACAAGCAACTGGTGCTCTGACTGGAGTCATAGAACCAACTGCATGGCCGTAAGATTTGGTTGTTTTCTCACGGAAACTTGCAAAAATCAGTCTTGTCGTTGAGTGGTTATGCGCTTATGCGCAGTAGCACGATAACGACTCTCTCGATCTCGACTTTCGATTTAACCTCGATATCACCACGTTTTGTTTTGTACCAATCACTGCATGCATACAGTGGCATAAATTCGAAATTAACTGCTAACTTGTTTCAAAACTTTAATTTGACACCAAAAATTAACAAGGACTACGGTCAGTAAATTGAAATCTTCGAATTTTGTTAAAGTTATGCCGCGAATTTTTTTTGTTTTTAATATATATTTGTTTAATTCTAATTTGCACCTAATTTGTACCTAATTTTGAATATTATGTATTATGTGTAAATGTATGTAATTTCCGTCTGATTGTTTTATAAATTTATGTGTGAGTACATAAACATAACTTAATATACACGCCGTTATGATATGTGCCTATTTGAATGGGTATTATGTTGGACATGTCACAGAAAAAAATAGGACACTTGTAAATAGAAAGTTTCCAGTACGAATGAGTTCAGGCGACGTTGACAAGGGAAAACCGTTGTTTACGCATGGTCATTCCATTAAGACTTTTGTTGGAAGATAAAAATTTTATGACATAAATAAATCTTATAAAATACATCTACAACGAGCGTTACATAAAGTTTTATAACAATATATCGTGGTAGAGCCGCGCTAAAACCTTTTATACATAGGTATGACTCAAATGTAACTAACTGCTCAATCGGCGAAGGAGCACGCTTGGACATCATACCAGCCATAAATTAGTATAATGCTGATGTGTTTTTATGGCAAGAGATAAAACCGAAAAGATAAAAACGTCGGGATAATAATAAAAATAAATTAAAGTAATTAAACGCGATAAAATCCGTAAATAATAGTTTTATTCAATAAAACCGAAAACCTTTACGTGGCATTCTGCCTTAGTTGTCAAGGGTCTGTATTTTAATTTTTAATCGAAGATAGATGTTGATGTCTATGGACCGCAGTACCCATTTACAATTGGATTAATTCTGTAAAAAAAATATAAACTTACACCAATATCGCTGAATATCTGAATATTCTAAAACCCTGTAGCTGGACACATACTTTCTTTCATTATTGTGGTGTGAAGAAGAGACAACTACGCCATATTGTGAATAAAGTGGAAATAGCAACGATGAAACATAGTTTTGCTCACGTATAGTAAGATATATTATTCACTAACTTTATCCATTAGCCAGAATTCGTTAGGAAGCTGTGGGATATATTTTTTTTTCTAGGATAGGCGTGATGAATGAGCACACAGTACACCTGATGGTAATTAGATGCTGCGACTCATTGACAACTACATTTAACCTCGATTGAGAATCAAAATGCAGATGCGTTATTACCCTTGTGGACTAAGATGTTTCCCGTAAAACGGGTTCCCGGTACTTCACACTCACTATACGAAACACAGCAGCATTAAGCTATTATTTAACGCTGGTATTCTGTGAGAGCGTGGTCCTTCCCCGGTCGAGCCGACCCATTCATGCTATAACCACAATAGCTGCAGCATGACTGTACTAAGTATAAAATATCTTTAACACAAATGATAAAACAAAGATATTATTTATGCCTTTACTTCGTATACATTTTTAGCACAAAAGACCTATTCAATTTCTACATCTTTGACGAATTTCTATACTCTGGCACTCTACCCATTCTGGCTTTCTTATCCTCCTTGGTAACCTGCGCCTGGGCTATCGTTACCGCTGGGGTTGGGGTAGAGGTTGCTGCCTGAGGAGGAGGCTGCACCTTCTTCTTCTTCTTCCTCCCCCGCTTACTCCACTGAGTGGTTTGGCGCTCTATGGCGTCGTTAGCGGGGGGCGGAAGGGTCGCCCCGGTGGTTGCCTTCGATGTGATAGTAGTGGGCACCACCGTTTCTGTGGGTGCCGTGACGTGTGGAGGGGGGGGGGCAGGTTGCCTTCCCTTTCCTCTAACTGTGGTCCACCCGTCTTCCTGGACCACGGCCCTGGGACGACTTTGGGGGACCCTCTTGGGCTCCTCTGGGAGTAGTCCCGGTAAAGCAATCCCCTGCTTTCTTGCAATCCTCCTCAGGACCGGGCAGCGACGATCATTAGCGGTGTGGTTCTTGGCGCAATTTGCGCATCGTGGTTCTTCGTCTCTACCCCTTGGGCAGTTACTGGCGATATGATCTCCGGCGCAGCGAATACACTTCACTGGCCTGAAGCAATTGATAGATGCGTGGCCAAAGGCCTGGCAGCGGTGGCACTGTGAAGGGCCCGCTCTTCCTTGCCAGGCCTCTATGACGACTCCTCTCGTGAAGAGGAGCTCGTCGATCTGATAGAGCTCGTTAAGGCGCTCCAGGCTCAGGTGGTCCAGCTGCACGAAGTAGAGGCACCCAGGTCTGCCTCTACGGGGGGGGGGGATCCCTTTGACATACTTAATCGGGAACCCCTTGGCCCTGATAGCCCCCTCTATCGCGGTTGGATCCGTGCCCACTGGTAGCCCCCGTATGCCCACTTTTGTGGGCTTGTCCTCCTCGGGGGTGTAACAGTACCAGGACATAGCTGGTACTTTCTCGGTTATCTCTATTAAATATTTTTGTACCGTCCGGAATTCTTCCGGACTCTGGGGGGTAAATCTAACCCCCTTACTGAACGGACGAGCATTCGGTGGGTGGCCCAACTTCTTGTTGAGTACCTCGAAATGCTTCGTCCAGTCCGGTAAGCACTCAGCTACTATAGGTGGGTACCTCTCAGCCGTTTCTTCCGGCGGTTTTGGTGTTTCGGCTGTCTTTGTCCTTGGTACTGCCGGGGCAGCTACCAGTTGGGCGTAGCTAGTCGAAGGCCTTTGACCAGTCCGATGGCCGGCCTGACGGGTTGGTGGTAGGCGCGGACGGTGAGTGTCTGGCAGATGTGCTCGGCGCTAGGGTCGCGTACGTGGTGGCAATCCACCCGTATGACCCTTCTCCTCCCTGTTCCAGATCAGCAGCATCCATACTGGTGTGTTGTTCCGGTGTTCTGAGGGGGGGGGGGGGGGGTTTGGTCGGCGATGGCGATTTGGGTGGTGATCTCCTTATTGGTTTCTCAGGTTGGTGGTCAGATACTCCCTCGGATGTCGAATAATCCGAGGAGTTTGTAGAACCGAAGCATCACCTGTTTCAAGCGAGGAGCGCAAGGAGCGATGCTGCTGTCTCTGGTGATGTGTGCCTTCTCATCGTCTTCTTGGCCCGCTGGTGTTAGGGAAACGGTTCCCGCCCAGTCGTACCTTCAGGTACGATGGGCGAGAGCGCGGTCCTCGGTGCGGGCTCCTTACCCGGTGAGGAGGGTTTCCGTGTCGGGATCTGCGAGTAGGAGGACACTACTCGAGTCCGTTCCGGATAAAAGATATCTCGGTACGCAATTGGTCGATCCAGTACTCCAGGACGGTCGAGTGGTCTTCTTGGTTTAGGTTTGGGTGGGGGCTCCCCTTTGTCCTTATCGGACATACTGAGAACCTACCTAAAAGTCAGTCAGGTAATCTAACTAGTGGCCCTGTCTAAAATACCAGCCGTTCGGCACGGTGCGCGACGCGGATGGTAAGGTGTGAAATACATATGTTGGCGTAATCACATTGGGCACTGCCTACCCCTTTTATACCAAAAGGGTTGGGGGAAGTGCGGAGGTGGCACTTTATAACGCGACTAGGCACAGGATGCACGGAGCGCATAAAGTGCCAAGAATCACCTAGGGGCCGGTGACCTCGACGCCTCACGAAATCACGGGACTCAACGTTCGGCGGAGTATGTCGTACCGGCGGTCATTTGCAGCCACTGCTAACTACAAACAACGCACACCTAGGAGATCCTTCGCGATTTGAGCCGAAATTTGCTCGGCTTATAGACCCGCCGGCGTTACCGTACGGGCGTTAGCGCGGTTTTCCCTATCTCGCGCGTTGTTTTTACTTCGAGCCGAAACCTTAGGAGCCTTTATTTATTGAAAATTTTCAAAAAATCCTTACAAATTATATATTGTTAGATTGCTCTGGTTATGTTCTATAACATAAAATAATAATATAAAACTATTAAGTCCTCTATACAAAACTTATAGAACAAAAACCCTACAAAATTGCTAATTTACTATACATTTTGTCTTATACTCGTATTTATTAAAACAGATGTCTTCTAATCTACTTATTTCTTTTTGTTTACATTATGTTACGTATAAACCTTTAATCTAACACCAGTTTCAAGCGTTAAACAAAACTTAATTTTTTTATAAGTATTTACAATACAAATTCTTGCTTAAAAAACTTCCTTAGAAAATTATCATTAAAGGCTAACCTTTCGATTTTGTAATTATATTTAAATTATATTCTAATAAGAGTTAATAAGCTAATTACACTAATTGAGAAATTAAAATAGTCTTAAACACAGTTCGTCACTGGTTGATTGAATGCTTGTCGCCGACAGAAATGGTTGCAGTTTCTTACAAATATCCACGATTTTCAACTTTACTAACGTTTTTAAACGAATGCGGAACCAAAGACTATAATTAAACGTGGAACGTTAAGGACGACGATAAGACGAGTGAGACATATAGTTGAATCATTGCGTTCTCGACTGTATTTTCATGGGCGTTAAATAAAAAAATCGCATCAATTAATTTGAGGACAGGTTTATGCAACGAAGACTGTTTGAACCCAGGACGTAAAACGGTTTCATCGTCGCAGAAACACAAAATGGTCTTTGTAAACGGTTCGTCGTTGTAACGCCCACTCCTACAACACTATAAGTCCCAGTTAATGCAAGATATATTCATCAGAAAGCTAATTTTTACTAAGCAAAATGGCTTAATAATGTTTATTATACTAATAAAGAGTACATGATTAATAACCCCTAGAAATCAAGTGATCATGATAACCATGCTGTTGCTACATATTTTTGTATTTATCATCGTATCAATAAATTAATACTTTTTTTAAGCTTTCTTGTTGGTTCATCCTAGGATAGAGGAGTTTTTTGCACCAAAATTTAAAGCTCTGTACTCGTATTGTTGTAAACAATCATGTATTCTCTTTAAACTATATTGAATAAAAATTATTGTATTCTATTCTATTCTTTCTACTTCATTTCATTGCATCCCCGATCTGGGTATTTTATATCTGACATACAAAAGATGGTATACCGCCATTTATCGGAAACACCCACGGGCCGAATGAGGCGATGGAGTCTTTTTTAATAATATGTATAAGAATCGCACGTGAATAAGTAATGTATTTCTTAGATATTTTAAAGCTTAAACCCAACATTTCATATCTGTACTCTCTCTTTACTTCTCTCTTTTATATTCGGACTCTCGATTTAAGCAAATATTTGAACAACAACGCATCTGCATTTTGATTCTTAACTGAGGATATACGTAGATGTCTAAAGGCCACAGCATCCGCAAACTATCAGTAGGACTTCATGCTCGTCAACCTTATACTACAAAAAAGAGGCCAAGTGTGCATGGTCCAGTACTTGTTGCCGCAATTCCATATACTGGTGTTCTGAATATCCACGATCAATATGTGGAACCATCGTGTAAGTGAAATAAAAAATCGATACCTATTTTTCTTTTACGCAATCGGTACATATTACATAAGCAATAAATGTTACCGCATTTCGCGACCAATTCACGCCTTTCGGAGTTTCAAAGCGATTAACAAAAGTATTTTGTGCAGTCATAACGACATTCACATCGCAGAGCCCGGAGCCACGTTAGCTAAATAACATTCTCCATCCAACTGGGAGGTAACTTTAGATTTGATCTATGTATAATAAATTAATAAATTATAAAATTAAGTAGTCGTTGAGCAAAAGTTTTAATTAGGTTTTATCTATTTATTATACAAGGTTCATAAACTCCGCCTAATGAGATTTCTGGACAGATCCCTATTCAGCATGATTTATACGATCTGTTTTGAGTTTGTGTGCTTCCCAAAATAGCTATATAGGAGCGTTCCATCCAGGGTCGTAATTACAAATTGATTCTATTGTCTTTGGTCAATCAATGCTAAATTGACGTTATTAATGTTAAATGTATACTAAAACCCGACAAAAGTGAATCCATTTTGTTATTCTATAAAATTGTCTTATTTGAAATATTTTTTAATAAAAAAAAGTATGCTGGTCAGTGGCTGAATATTGAAGAGAAAACATGATGTAATACGCGATGAACGCGATGTAATACGTAAGCTTATACTAAATCTATGGCTGTAATAGAATCATTTATTACCCCATATAATAGCCCATACATAGCCAGAAAAATAAACGTATGGCTTCCGATAGGTGGTAGTGTTAGCATCTCTCTAACACCAGAGGTAAAATAGCTAGACCGTTGACGGTCAGCATCATCAAAGTTGCGAGAAGGCTGGGAGTGCGATCGTCCACCCACCTACCAAGCGAAAGGATTAAGACGAACCCTCCCTGCAGCGGGAGCAGTCCATGTCCAGCTAAACGTTTACTGGCTTATGAAGTAGAAAAAGAAAGAAGAAAATAATAACTTAAAACTAGTAATCGAGTGCATATAGTTTTAATTGTGAAAGATTTAAATATAACAAAATCAGTATTTGTTATAAATTCTAATGATGATGAATGATGCTGGCTTTCTATAAATGGAGTCCTGAATTGTTGTTGTTAACTCACCTATTCACCGACTTCTTCATAATCTTCCACATTGCGGACAAGATTAGTTGCGCCCTTCAATCCGGAATCATACTCAAAGATATACTGAATTTTTTGATGTCAAGATTTAGTGAGGAATATGTGACAATTAAAAACTGATCAATAAAAATTGTGACTTAATACTATAGTTTTTGGCTTACTTATCCACCAAGAATATCGGAAGAGTGTCGGATAGGGGCAATTCTTAGCCGACACTACTTCGATTATGTCCTGGACGTCACTCTGAGCGAGATTAGAATGGCTCTCCTACACCTTAAAAACGGCAAGACCCCGGGCGAGGATGGAAATACAACGGGGCTTCTGAAAGCGGGTGGAGAACCGGTACTTGAAGTCTTTCAAAATCTCTTTAATTCCGTCCTTCATGGTGGCACTACTCCAGCGGCGTGGATCAGAAGTGCGTAGGTCTTGTTCTTCAAAAAATGTGACAACGCTCTCTTGAAGTACTACAGACCGATTTCCCTTCTGAGCCGCGTCTATGTGCTGTTTTCAAGAGTCATTACGAACCTTCTCGCACGCAGGCTCGATGACTTCCAGCCTCCCGAATAAGCCGGTTTTCGAAAAGGTTTAGTACCATAGACCACATACATATCCTTCCGCAAATTGTACAAAATACCGAAGTGTATAATGTGCCACTTTGCCTGGCGTATGTAGACTATGATAAAACCTTTGATATCGTCTAAATTTGGGTCGTGCTGCAGTCCTTTCAGCAGTGCTAAATTGAATGTCGGCATATAAAGTACTGAAGTGCTTGTACAGTAAGGCTACGATTTCTATCCAAGTACAGAACCAGAATACGAAACGTATCCAACTGCAGGGAGGTGTAAAACAGGGGACGTTATATTCCCGAAACTCTTCACTTCTGCATTAGAAGACTTTTTCAAGCTACTGGACTGGAAAGAATACAGAATAAACATCCATGGCGAGTACATCACTCACCTTCGATTTGCCAACGATATAATCCTTATGGCAGAATCGCTGGAGGACTTAAGCGCTATGCTCAATGATCTCAATAGTAACCTCCCAACGGTTAGGTCTTAAGATGAACATGGACAAAACAAAAATCATTGATAATGTCCGTGTCACACCTATGCCCGTAGTGGTTGGGAGCGCAATGCTCGAAGTTATTGACGAGTACGTTTACCTGGGACAAAAAGTCCGACTAGGTAAGTCCAACTTCGACCGAGAGGTCAATCGATGTATTCAACTTGGCTTGCTTTAGCTTGAGGTGGTAACATTCAGTAGGTAACAGAAACAGAATTAAATACCTGGAACATACATACCAGGGTTCGAGGTTCATCCTATGAGCTCCGGAAAAATTAGTGACCAGCCGCGAGACTCACTACATCTGCAACTCCTCTTCTGGCTGAGGTATTCGGGCACGTAGTGCATCAGGGGAGCACCGGACGTCGTCGGAGAAAATCAGGCGGGCTATACACCCACAACCATATTTTTCAAATAAAATTTTATTTTCTTGTGATGATAAAGGTTTGTTTATTTTATTTTATACAACCACCGTCACAATATAATCCAAAATATTAATTATTAATATCAAGCATTCATCATCATCGTCGTTACAGCCCTTCACAAGTTCACTGCTGAATATAGGCCGCCCCCAAGGAATGCCACAAAGCACGGTTCTGAGCCACCTGCATCTGTCTATCATCCTCCATTCATCATCGACTTCCTGTTTGCTCCGTGACTTCCTGCATGTCTTACCAGGTCGTCACTCCATCTAGTGGGGGGTCGCCCTACACTTCGCCTACCGGTACAAGGCTGCCACTCGAAAACGTTTTTTGCCCATCGGTTGTCGGCTCTTCGAGCTATATGGCCGGCCCATTGCCACTTCAGCCCACTAATCCGTTGGGCTATGTTGGTCACTCCGGTTCTACTGCGGATATCTTCATTTCTAAGTTTTTCACGCAGAGAAACTCCGAAAATAACCCTCTCCATAGCTCGCTGAGCGACCTAGAGCGTCCTCATACGGCGAGCAGTGAAGGACCAAGTCTCAGTTCCGTAAGTCATCACTGGCAACACGCACTGCGTGTACAGTTTCGTTTTCAGGTTTTGTGGTATAGCTGACGAGAAGAAATGTCGTAATTTTCCGAACGCTGCCCAGCCAAGTTGAATCCGTCGATTGACCTCTCGGTTGAAGTTGGACTTACCTAGTCGGACTGTTTGTCCCAGGTAAACGTACCCGTCAACAACTTCGAGCTTTTCGGGAAATTACGACACATCTTCTCGTCAGCTATACTTTAAAACCTGAAAATAAGATTTTACAACCAGTGCGTGTTGCCAGTGATGACTTATGAAACTGAGACATGGTCCTTCACTGCTGGGCGTATGATGACGCTCAAGGTCACTCAGCAAGCTATGGATAGGGCTATGCTCAGGGTTTCTCTGCGTGATAAACTTAGAAATGAGGGTATCCGCAGTAGAACCAGAGTTACCGACATAGCACGACGGATTAGTAAGCTGAAGTGGCAATGGGCCGGTCATATAGCTCGAAGAATCGACAACCGATGGGGAAAAATTTTTCTCGAGTTGCAGCCTCGCACCCTCATACTGTAGTGTAGGATGACCCCCACTAGATGTTACGACCTGGTAGGACTCAGGTTCAGGACCGTGCTTTGTGGCATTCCTTGGCGAAGGCCTGTGTTCGGCAGTGGACTTGTGAAGGGCTGTAATGATGATGATGATGATGATCCACTAATACTGCGGTTTCCAACACGCCTGTCAAGCGTGGGAACTATGGCAAATATCGCCCATGAGGCCATCTGCGGGGGTGTGCTATGTTCAGCTGTGGCAGCAATTTTGGTAGACCTATCATGTAAGAGCTAGTAGCTAAACTAGGTACGTCAAAATTATGCGACAGTCTTTACGACTTTTAAATTATAGGATAGTTTACAAAATTGGTTTTACTTATATGCAACGAAAAATGCATGAAAATAGATAGACTTTTTAAAAATTAAAAAAAACTGAAAACACACTAAAAGATTTGTAAATATAAACCGAACAAAACATGTCAATGACGTCAAGCATCAAATATGAGTAAGAGAAATAATAATACTGAGTTGGTTAAAAGTTGTATTAAAAGGAACATTGATAATTTAATATGAAGTACATATATTACATGTTTTTTTTATAGTAAAACTTTACACAAAATAAATTGTAATTGTTTCAAAATATTTGATCACCCTGACTGCTGTCTTACTTTAAACGCTGACTGTACAATGTGTGCATCATTGTAATCATATTGCAATGTATACTGTAGCACTTTAAGTAACTTTTCAAGTAACCTTTATATGATAAATCATTTTTTTTAATAATACTAAATCTTGACAAATATTTCACAGCGAAAGACATAAGCGTTTTGGAGTTACTCTATAGGTATGCCCACGCTATGCCCTTTCATCTTCAACTCTAGTCGTCATCTTTCTATACAATTTCATTTGGAACATTCAATTATTAAATGTGTCAACGAAAGCGACGCCAACGTAGACATTTGAGTTTCTGTCAGCTTGTTGAAACACGTACGACGAGAATATTTTACTTAGTAGAATATATGTGGCTTACTTGGTCATAAGAAATTCCAAAAAAAAAAGACCAAGCGAAAGTTTTTGGAGTTAATAAAAGTAAAAAAGTCTCCGCTAAAAAGTATTTTTCTAAATAGCACCAGAAAACCATCAAAAAAGAGAGAGTGGCGCTGGATTCGATGAGTTATATAATACACACTTTTTAACTCCTTCGATGTCCAAATTATATTTAGTCGCCAATCTCTGGATCCCAAATTTTTGGAAAGTTTTTGTAATCTTCTATTAACTTCAATGTCATTTCTTTTTCTTCGTCTGCCATCTTGTTATTGAACATCTTGTTGTTGTGGCACAGAAATCCACTCTTCACGGAAAGACAAGCATCGCAGCGCGCGCTTCTCTTTAAACTGTCATAGTACATGCATCAAGGGCATGCCTCACGTACGTTGTTGACTGCGCGGTGACGCATGCCCTTGAAGGGTTAACAAAAAAGGGTACAGTGTGGACATAGCTTATAATCTTTAGAGATTAAGAATCTAAAACATATGAATAGCTCCGGTTCCGTTGGAGTGTTATATTTCAATGTCAGTATATGCAAATTAACCAATTAGTTACTAAATCTTAAAATAGTAATCACATCTCAAACGCAAACAACACTGGTGTTTTTAAAAGGAAGGCTGCTAGCTTAAAATCTAGCTTGCATCCTCCCAAAAAAGGATAGTATTATCACATTTTTTTTCTTAGACTCTTATTTTTACCAATTCCTAACCTAATCTTTTCATAATACAAGTAAAATTCAGAATATCGTTGCAGATGATTCCGGGTCAAAGGTAGCGATTAGTTGACCCAATTTCTCTTAATAAATGTATGACGTCAGTGTGTATACAAAATATGCTGTGTTATCTTTTTTCTCGTATCAAATATATTAGTCAAATATATAAATAAATTACATTAAGATAAGAATAATAATTGCTACTAATATGTGTATTTCCGAATTAATGTATAATTTCCACTAATATCTGGTTCTATAAAATATTATGGTTATAAAAAAATTAGCTCGATCGGTTAAGGATAACTGCTTTAAAATTCAGTTGCAAGATTCGACCCTAACTAACATACATTGCAGGTTAAATAAAAGCTTTAAAAATAAATCTATAAATAAGAATTACGCGAATGACAACGGAACTCTCCAATTAGCGTTACAATAACCCGTATATTTTATTCCATCCGCCTCTTTGTGTTATTATAAACATCACACTCTGTAGAATTTTTGACAATGTTAAATACAAAATAACAGAACTGTTAATATATCGCTATACCCACAACTACCTAATGGTAAGTGGATGATGTAGTCTATAAACATCTACAACTGTTCTCTATTTAGAATTAAAATTTACACGTCGTGTCACCCCTGAGAACTAAGGTAGAATGTCCCGGAACTACTAAAAGAGGTCTGCCGTTCTCTACACTAACCATACAAAACAGCAGTATTAACTTGCCATTTTATGCTGATATTCTGAAAGATAGTTGTCCTTCCCCGATCAAGCCGATCTCTTGCTTGACATAATATTCTTTATTACAAATATCCCATTATATAATGTAATATAAGTATAAGAGTAAAATGATTAAACGAGACTATGTGCTAACGCGGGGTGAGCCTTTCTATATGTTATCAGCGAAACATTTCTCTAGTACGTGGAAGTAATGTATATGATAGCAGGTTACTCAATAAAAAGCGTCAAGAAAAATATTCCGTTGTAAGAATAAAATGTTCTTACAATTGCTCAATTTTTAAAATCAATCAAATGTAAAGTAAAGCAAAGCTTACTCCCAAGCTTCTAAAGTTAAGTTCGAAACAAAACCAAGTTCGAATGAAAAACGAAATCGAATTCAAGTCATTTACGGAAGTAAGCCTGAAGATCAGTTTTGTTAGACACGCCGTCGAGCGTACGCAGCGCGCGGGTGAATGGCTAATCGCGAAATGAGCTGATTCTATTTTTATCACTTCTTCTATCGATTTCATTATTTTCAAAATTAGTTATGCAAAAAAAATTTTTCTTTTCTCACTGCCGGATGACTGCCGGAATATATACCATTATACTAAACTCATATATATCCCCCTCAGGATCAGGACTTTTAAAATGTAGTTTGGGGTAAAAAAATTATCTGATAATTTATTAGTTTTTCGTATCTACGAAATTTTAGGCACACCATCTAATTCCTTTTCAAAATTCAAATTGGCATTACACCAAATTTTCTTTTAATACCCTATCGTAAAAATTATTGTCATCATCATAATTGTTATCAAACAGTCCATACGAAACGCACCGTTGAACATACATTAGAAAACTACATAGCTGTCACATCTATACATTACAATCACTTCCAATGGGTCAATCAAAAATAGGAAATTTCTCCAAAAAAATTCAGTTTTTATTGGACTGTAACTGTAAATTATTCATATGTAGTGTAGTATATCATTTAGCATAACAGATTATGAAGCGTTTTAAGCTTATCATAAACGTAAAACACAAAGCCTTATTTTAATCTAAAATTCTATTAACTCCTGTGCACTCTGAAGTAGCTTCTACCCAATCAATACTTGACGTTGCATATACGGGTATACTACAGCAAAACAAATTTTGTTTCGTTTGACGGCTTATGATTAAATAGTGACGAACAGCATTATGTTGTGAAGGTTGTTATAAATATTCTTTTTATGGTGATAATGAGTACGTAGTCCACCTGATTGTAAATGGATGCTGTGACTCATAGACATCTATCTACATCTATCCTTAATTAAGAATCAAAATTCAGATGAGTTGTCACCTCTGAGGACTAAGAAGCAATTCCTCTTTTCCAAGAAAAAACGGTCTTCTACACTTAACATACACGACACAGCAGCATTAAGCTGCTATTTTACGCTGGTATTCTGTGAAAGCGTAGTCCTTCCCCGGTCGAGCCAACCCATTAGTGTTACTACTATGGTATAGCTGCAGCATGGCTCTACCACGTAAAATATCCATCCATCCATCTATAGCAGCTTATAAAAGCCCACCGCATAACAAAGGGTTCTAGTGGCAGCTCTAAAGGCCGCTGTCGTACCCCACAGATTGTCACTAAGGCGGGATCCTATTCAACTTCACTTTACTGATTTATTTTTTGTACTTAAGGCCAGGTTGGACAAAATATCGTATTTAAGCATCATTTCGACGAGCGCGAATTAATACCTAGTAAAATAATATAATACTTGAAAAAAATATGAGAGATAATTCTTAATCGAATGTTTTTGTTTTATACTTTATATTAATTGAGATAAAAAAATACAACGTTGTGGACGGTAAAAACTGACGTCCGAGAGATAAACACATATAAAATATCTTTTGATAATATGAAAGGCACGTTATTGAATTAAATTCTTCATCGGCTACATTTTTATTTATATCCTTTATTTTCCGATAATAATAAGCGCTTACTTCGTGCTGGACAAATATGCATGCGGTAAAGGAAGGACGTCCTCGACTTATTTTTCATAATAGGTTAAAAGTAGGCTGTAGTGAAAATATATGGGGATTTATTTTTCGTTAAATTTGTAATAGCATAGTAGTAAAAAGCTGCCTACGGATGAAAAAATGGAGTATATTAAATATCTTTTATGTATTATAAATGTTTTGAGGTGAACCCACACTAAAAAAAAATTGAAAAACCGGCCAAGAGCGTGTCGGGCCACGCTCAGTGTAGGGTTCCGTAGTTTCCCGTCCGTCACAATAAGTGTTCCCACTTATGAGTTTAAAGGTGGGTAACCATTATGTTCGCGCTCCAGCAGCTCTCCGCGCTCCTGCGACTGCTCCCGGTAGTGGGTACTGTTGTTTCCATCCAAGTTCTAAATGATTTTCCTAGAAAGTCCTTATAAAGTTCTACTTTCAAATTTTTTTTTATATTTTCTAAACTTATGGTTCAAAAGTTAGAGGGGGGGGGGGGACACATTGTTTTTTACTTTTGGAGCGATTATTTCCGAAATTATTGACATTATCAAAAAATGATTTTAGTAAACCCCTATTCATTTTAAATAACCTTGCCAACAATATATCACACGTTAGGGTTGAAATTAAAAAAAATCACTTCCTACTTTACATATAGGGGGCTACCCTAATAAAATATTTTTTTCCAATTTTTATTTTACCACTTTGTCGGCGTGATTGATACACATATTGTTACCAAATTCCAGCTTTCTAGTGCTAATGGTCACAGAGATTAAGCGAGGACGGACAGACGGACAGACAGACATGGTGAAACTATAAGGGTTCCTAGTTGACTACGGAACCCTAAAAAGGTATAATTTAATTATTCATTTTTTCCAGCCTCATTTAGATGTATAATATAACCCCTAATAATTTAGTGAAATAACATTTTGTATGTTTAAAACGCTTATTAATATTTAAAAAACCCTATTAAAGGTAAAAAGGTAGCAGGCAACATCCATCTCATTACTGGGCACAGACCGCAGCGAGTTTTGTGACAAAGAGCTCGCTGGGCCGACTCCAACACTGGATGACATACATCACGTATTTAAATATAATGTTCAAAATATTCTTTAACTTCTCAGATATGCAGGTTACCTTCACCACCGAGATCGTGGTTAATCAACACTTCAAATTACAATTAAAATTTGAATGGCGTTAGCGAGGAACGAATTTAGATGCTTACGTAGATAGACGCTTGGATCGATGAATACACTTGGATTTCACTTTAAGTAGGGCTAAATATTTATCAGGATAAATTAAAACCAACTAATACCTTGCAACATCTTAATATATTGCAGTAATAATTAAATGGTATATGGCTCCATTTATTAAAGAACAGTGTACATGCATGTACGTGGCTCTCTTTTTCTTATTTTTTACTTTTAAATATATTTTTTTATATTGAAACTTAAACAACTGATTCGATTACCGGATTTGACGCGGCTCAAAATTATATCAATGCAGTAGTTCTATTCATAGTTAAAATAAAAATAAGCCTGTGTTTAGGTAAAATTTCGATCTTCGTTTATTATTTATGCTTCTTTTTCGCAAGTGCTTATATACCTATATTCTGGTGAGTTATGAAACTGGGTCAGTCACAAAAATATTTATATGTGTCTATGTATGAGAGGTATCTTAATAATTGACAAACTGTTTTAGTCTCATTAAAAATAAAATAGCAGCCTGCATAGATCTCGCGATTGTACACAGGAGATTTATTTATAGTGTTTTGTGGACATGAAAAAGCCCGCCGAAATGCTCCAATGTGTGTTTACGATTGTTATTGTTTATGTCCATATTATTTTTTTCAGATATCTAGATTTCCCCACGATGTCTTACTTTACCACTACATCCCCGAGCACGTAGTAAACAAAACAACATTCGCTATAATAATTTCATTAGAACTCACGGGAATCGTACACGTTTTTTTTAAATTAAATTTATAAAAATTGAAAAAAAAAAGCTTATACACGATTTTGGACTACATTATACCTAATAATTAGTTACCCAACGTTATCACGGTGCAATTTATTTTTAATTACTAACATCGGATAACTTGATACCAAAAGAAGTTGATGAAATTGTTGCTATGTTGAAAGATTATATGATGGAGTTTCTCTCTTAATCGCAATTTTTTGTACACAGTATTCGGTATCATAGTGTCGTCAGTCATTTTTCAAAAGCGGCAATTGCTTTAAATCATGCCGATAATAGCTACCGGTCTGGATATTTTAAGCGTGACGATATTTTGATGCTGCAGTATGTAGAGGTAAGAGAGGTAGAGACCTAGCGGAACCATTATTTGCAACAATTTTTCCGGTATTCCGAGTGGATCTCGAAAAAACATCAACGATGAAGAAGTTTTTTTTAAGCAAAACTTCTTTACGCACGTTTGACTTGGGGAGTAAGTTGGCGAACGTGTGACGAAAGTTTTTTTTTTTTTTTTTTTTTTGCGCCCGAAGCAATTAAAGGGCTACCCTGTACGTAGGGAGGCGGAAAATGCATTACGCATACCACGATAGCCGGTCTATCGTGGTTATGGGGGACTCACTGTCCTACCGGGGACCCTAAGTGATACCCCCTAAAAACCGCCTTTGGGGACAGGCAGCTGGCTGATTAAGCTCTATTGTGCCTTATCATGAGCGACCCTCTTTTGGGAAAAGAGGGCGCAGGCGGCTAAGAGCCGCTGAGGGAGTGCCTACGAAGGCAAAATAATATTAGTTGATATAATAATAATTAATTTAATTAGAACTGGCCTGAGCCGCCAGGAGGCAGTTCAGGTCGTTTGACAGTTTATTTGGCGGGTCCGAGAGAGAGTTTCTCGGCCTGCGAACACGATAGCGAGAGGGGGGTGGGGCTGCATAAGAAGCCGCCTCACGAATTAAATTGTTTGGGTGCGACTCTGAGGCTTTGAAGAAGTTCTCAGAGAGTTTTTTAAGGAACTGTTGAATTGTTGGGAGCTCTAAGTCCCGATGAAGGTCGGCATTACGGACGTACCAAGGTGCGTTCGCAGCTCGACGACAGAAGAGGTTCTGAACTATTTGGAGTTCATTTAAAATGTTAGGGTTTGCGTGGGCAAAGACGGGGCCCGCGTAGGACATGACGGGTCGTATACAGACCTTATAAAGGGTTCGCTTGTTCCGAAGGGACATTTTACTGTGTCTGCCCAACATACTGTTGAGCCTACTCAGGTAAAACCGTGCGTGACGGGTGACTCGTTTGACGTGGGGCCTAAAAGTGAGCCCTGTGTCTAGAGTGACACCTAAATATTTGGCTGTCGTATGCCAGGGGACAGGGGTCCCTAGCATACGTATTGGAGGAGTGTTTTTAAGACGGCGTCGTTTATAATCGAAGTGAACGGCGGAGCTCTTCTCCGGGTTCACATCGATGCGCCATTTTTTGAACCAATCTCCTAGGTCATCAACTGACTTTTGGATCTTGTTCCGTATGAAGGGTAGTGAGACACCTTTGCAGTAGATGGCAGTGTCGTCTGCGAAGAGGGAGAGTTGAACACCTTTCGACGGGATGGGAATGTCGTTGGTGAACAGGATGTACAGCAAAGGAGCAAGTACTGAGCCCTGAGGGACACCAGCCTTGATAGTTCGCTGTGAAGATAGCATGCCTTCGTGTCTAAAACGAAAGGTACGATGCTTCAAATAGGAGGCCACGAGACGAACTAGACGATCGGGGAGACCTATTTTGTAGAGCTTGTAGATGAGGCCTGTGTGCCAGACTCTATCAAAAGAAAACTAACTCTATCTTCTGGTCTACCTCACTCACAGATGGGCGGAGGCAGTAGAGTTCAAGGGGGAGGCATTGGCCGTTAGTTTGGACATTGCGAAGGCCTTCGATCGGGTTTGGCACAAAGCGCTTCTTTCGAAGCTCCCTTCCTATGGGCTTCCCGAGAAATTGTGCGATTGGATCACCAGCTTTCTTGCAGATCGGAGCATCAAGGTCGTTGTAGACGGTGCAAGCTCCGATTGCAAGCCTATTAATGCTGGTGTTCCACAGGGCTGCGTGCTATCGCCAACGCTGTTTCTTCTGCATATCAATGATATGTTGCATACCCGTAGCATTCATTGCTATGCAGATGACAGCACTGGTGATGCTCTTTACACCGGCCGAGCCAATATTTCTCGGGAAAACGTCTCCGAGTGCCGGGACAAACTTGTGTCTGAAGTCGAGTCTTTGCTGAACAGAGTCTCGGATTGGGGACGACTAAATCTAGTCCAGTTTAACCCCCAGAAGACACAAGTTTGCGCGTTAACCGCTAAAAAGAACCCCTTTGTCGTATCCCCTCAGTTTCAAGGCACTCCCCTTGTTGCCTCAGCCAGTATCGGAATCCTCGGCGTCGACATATCGAGTGACGTGCAGTTTCGTGGTCACTTGGAAGGGAAGGCCAAATTGGCCTCTAAAAAGCTTGGCGTGCTCTGCAGAGCGGGACAGTATTTCATGCCGGCACACCGCCTGCAACTTTACAAGGCGCAGGTTCGACCGCACATGGAATACTGTTCCCATCTCTGGGCTGGGGCTCCCCAATACCAGCTCCTTCCACTTGACCGCATCCAGCGCAGAGCGGCTCGAATCGTCGACGACCGAGTGCTTTCCGATCGGCTCGATTCACTGGCGTTGCGAAGAGATGTTGCATCTCTTTGCTTATTTTATCGCATCTATCACGGGGAGTGCTCTGAGGAATTGTTCGGACTAATCCCAGCCGCCAAATTTCGTGAACGCACGACACGGCAAACGTCCCGATACCATCCACACCATCTGGATGCTTGGCGGTCCACCACTGTACGTTTCACAAGGAGTTTTCTTCCACGTACAACCTTTCTGTGGAATAGTTTATCACCGGCGATTTTTCCGGACCGATACGACCTGGGGACCTTCAAGAAAAGAGCTTACTCCTTTCTAAATGGCCGGCAACGCACCCGCAATTCTCCTGGTGTTGCGGTTGATCATGGGCGGCAGTAGTCACTTAACATCAGGTGAGCCGCATGCTCGTTTGCCCCCTCTTCTATAAAAAAAAAAAAAAAAAGCTTTGGCTATATCGAAGAAGACCGCGATGGTTTTATGACGTCGAGGATAGAAACCGCTGAGGATATATTCCACAATGCGGTGAACTTGTTGGGGACATGAGTGTTTGGCTCGGAAGCCGAATTGGTGGGGAATGATGAGAGGGTCACCGTCTGTGGGAAACAGATAGCGCCTCATCCGTGTTTGGATGACTCTTTCGAAGAGCTTGCCCATTGCCTTGAGGAGGCTAATGGGGCGATGGCTGGAGGGGAGGTTGAGAGGCTTGCCTGGCTTGGGAATTCCAATCACAGTTGCCTCTTTCCACGTAGTGGGAAAATAACTAAGGTTGAAGCAGGCGTTGAAGATAATAGATAAAAAGGTTAACACCTGCTCGGGAAAGTGTTTAAGGGCTTGGTTGGAGATGCCATCCGCGTCCGGAGCCTTTTTAGGCTTAAGTCCTTTGATGAGAGATGAAATCTCATCATTGGACACAGAGATAGGTTCGGAGGCGGTAGGGGGTGAGTTCCGGCGGCGGACCTCATCCTCTACTGCCTGGACGTATGAGGGGTCGACAGGTTGAGAACTAGGGGAGCATTGATCGGCAATGCTATCCGCAAAGCACTCAGCCTTCTCCTCGTCCTCGAAGGCAACCGTGCCGTCGGGACGGGAGAGAGGGGGAGTGTGGGTGATAGCGTCTATGTGGAGGGCTCTAGCCATCTGATAGTACGCTGTGTGAGATGGAGAGATATTCTCCATGAGCTTACTCTTTTCGAGATCTTGAAATTCAGAGAGGCGGAAGAGGAGTTTTCGTTGAAGACGATTGGCCGCGCGCCTATATTCGGGGGTGGGATATTTTGCTGCTCTCCGGAAAGCAGCTTTTTTGGCTTTTAATAGGTTGCTAATATGTAGGGGAAGCCCACTATTGTTAGCAACCGGGACGACCCTTTCGTTCTCCTTAAGGGAGGATTTAATAAGGGTGGAGAGTGAGTCGACCGCGGTGTCGATTTTTTCGGGACTGTCTAAGTCCGACGGTATGGAGATGGTAGAATCCTGTGAGTCCAGAGCTTTAGCTAGGGACTCCTTGAATCCCTTCCAATTAGTGAAGGTTTTTGTGTGTATTGGGGGAGGTGGCTGATGGCCAAGAATGAGGGAGACCGGTCGGTGAACTGATCTTAGATCGTCTAGTGTCTCGATTGCTCCGGGGTTGAGAGAAACTCCTTGGAGTAACGCAAAATCTAACACAGGAAAGTGAGTAACACCGAGAGGACTATGGACAGTGATATCAAGAGACTGCGTGATATCGAGCAGTATCTTGCCACTAGGGGACGTAGTGCGGCATGTCCATTCAGTATGCTTGGAGTTAAAATCTCCAAACATAATGACTGAATTGCCCAAGGGTAAAATGGCTTCAAAATCTTTTTTGAGGGGATAGGTTCCTGAAGGGATGTAACAGGAGGCTATGAGGATGGACTGATGTCCAGTCATAGCTAGCCTGCATACCGTGGCTTCCATATTGGTAAGCTGCGGAGTAGAAATGGGCGAGCAATGAAGTGTCTTCTTGTAATAGATGGCCGTTCCGCCGCCTCGGCGGTCGGGTCTGTCATTACGAAGAAGAGAGAAGTTTCTAATAGAAAGGCTTCTAGTGTCCTTAGCTTTAAGATTAGTTTCCTGTAGGAGGAGGAAATCGACTTCACGATTTCGAAGAAAGAGCTTAAGCTCTGGGAGGTTATTTCGCAAGCCGTGAATATTGAATGATACAAGCGATAAACCCTTAGGTTTGATACGACCGTGGGATCTTGGTAGGTTAATATTATTCTCAGAGATTGAAGTTAAGTTATTTAAGTTAACTTAACTTACAACAGAGCTAGCAAAAGATCATTATGTTCGGCAAGAGCGATGAGACGCTCTTGAGGGGACTTCGCCGCGCGCAGTTTGCGTGAGATTACTGTAATTTCCCTAACATCTATATTCCTAATCGCGGAATATAGCGTGTTGTAGTCATCTATTGTGGGCTCTGCCTCGTGTGCGTACGAGGTTGTCCGCGGAGGGTCTGCCTTTTTGGGCCCCCAGGGAAAGACTGGAGGCTGCATTGGCTTTGAGAAGCCCGGAGGGGGCCGAATTATGCCCTGAGGGGGCCTAGGGGGACCCTGAGGGGGCCTAGGGGGACCCTGAGGGGGCCTGGGGGGACCCTGAGAGGGTCGAGGGAAGCCCTGGATAGGCTGAGGAGGGCCCTGGCGGGGCCGTTGTTGGAGGGCCGGGAATGAGCGGTCATTCACCGGCGGTGGAGCTTTCCTACTGGGGCGAGGTTGAGGTGCGCGTGGGCAACCCTTGTAGTTCGCCGGGTGACCTGTCTGGTTGCACAGGACACAGGCGGGCGGGGATTCGGCGTCTTTGGGCCGGGGACACTCTTTGGTGTTATGTGGCTCCAGGCACTTCACGCACCTGGGTGGGGCGGAGCAGTTGGCCGCCGCGTGACCATAAAGTTGGCAGCGGTGGCACTGCGCCGGGAAACCGGGCCTGTGTGGGGGCTCAACCTTTACCCTTGACAGACCGCACACTGTGCGCACCTGCCGGAAGATGGCGTGACGAAAGTGATCGGGCGTGGGATATATGTATAAGCAAGAGTGAGCAGTGCGCGCGCACATTTTCTTTCTCTTTTTCTCTTATAGCCATTTATTTTTTGTAATTTTATTTCGTTTTGAACAATTTTATGAATTAATATTTTGTTCAATACATTAAATATTCTACGTTTAAAGTGAATAAAATTGTACATTCATTTTAAAGTTCATGTCTTGTGAATTTTCAGGTGAATAATAACAAATTATGGGAGGAAGCCGATATTAAATTTAAATATTTGTAGAAAATTAATATATGTATATGTATATACATACATATGGAGAGAAAGAAGTTTTACTTCAGTTGTGTGGCACAGTCGTTTTTTTTTCGTAAAACTGTAGGTACAACTGTAACTGTAGGGTGACAAACGAGCTTACAGTCACTTGATGGTAAATAGCTGCAGCCCATGGACACCTCCAACCAATGTTAAACAAAGAATGCAGATGCATAGTCATCTCTGAGGACTAAGAAATGCTTCACAGTCTGTTATTATAATAGCTCTCTCTACCCTTTTTAGTGGAACACGTCAGTATTAGCACAACTAGTCGGTGACGGTAAGAAGTAAGGGAGTGGCACCTAGGAGTGGCTTCCTAGGCAGTAGAAGGAAGCTTACTACGTAGAAAGTCACAAAAGGCCATGTTATTGAATGTTACTTAATGATACACGTTATAAAATAATGTATGAATTTGAATAATTAATTATATTATTAGATAGTAATATATTATTGAAATAATACTAGTTTTTACGGAATTTATCGCGTATATTTATCTTTTTAATACCCGAAGTTTCGAGAGCTTTACAGCACCCATGGTCACGGGAAGGACTGAGATGTTTAACGTCCAGATGTCATAGTTAACCGCGGTTACCATAGATTAAAATTTAACTTTTGTTCCGATCTACACAGTATGAACTTATGGTATCATGAAGTCTTGCAATTGTATGCTTGGGTTGGCATTTAATTTTATTTATTATAGGATCCCAAGCAGATGGTAGCACCCAGCCATCTTCTCTATTGAAATTAGGATGTTTTTTGATTTCAATAGCCTCGCGAATCATCCTTGGAAGGAATCGGTGTTCTTTAGCGAGGATTTGTGGTCTATCAAATCTGATGTAGTGACGGGGGCGATCCTGTACATGTTCACAGACTGCAGACTTCCCGGAGCGTCGATTCTTCACATCAGCTATATGTTCTTTGACGCGGGTTTTAATTGATCTTTTAGTTTGTCCTATGTAGGAGAGACCACATTCACAATGAAGCTTGTACACTCCTGCATCTTGCAGAGGGACGTTACACTTGACTGATAGTAAAAACCGACCAATCTTCTTCGGCGGCTTGAAGTATGTTTTGATGGAAGCGCGCTTCAAGATGTAGCCAATCTTGCCAGTGACTCCTCTAATATATGGCAGTATACAGGTACACGCTCGACTGTGGCCGGCTTCACTCGTTCTCTGTGACGTAGGCGCGGGACCCGAAGCTTGTTGTCATGCAAAACTTGCTTGACGTGTTGGAGCTCGGCAGCCAGGTGTTTACTGTCACAGATCCCTCGTGCTCTCTGAAACAAAGATTTACCCACGGTAGCTAACTGTGAAGGATGGTAGTGAGAATCACCGTTTAAATATCTATCTGTATGGGTCTTTTTTCTATACACAGTATGGCTCAAGGTGTTATCAGGATTCCGAATTACTAACACATCTAGAAAAGCTAAGGAATTGTTTGCCTCTAACTCCATTGTGAACTGAATTTTAGAATTTATAGAGTTAAGATGGTCTAAAAATGCAGTTACTTTATCTAAAGGTAGAAGGTTCACGACACTTTCACAATTCTACCTAAGGTACCTAAGGTAGAATTGTGAAGTTAGCTACCGTGGGTAAATCTTTGTTTCAGAGAGCACGAGGGATCTGTGACAGTAAACACCTGGCTGCCGAGCTCCAACACGTCAAGCAAGTTTTGCATGACAACAAGCTTCGGGTCCCGCGCCTACGTCACAGAGAACGAGTGAAGCCGGCCACAGTCGAGCGTGTACCTGTATACTGCCATATATTAGAGGAGTCACTGGCAAGATTGGCTACATCTTGAAGCGCGCTTCCATCAAAACATACTTCAAGCCGCCGAAGAAGATTGGTCAGTTTTTACCATCAGTCAAGTGTAACGTCCCTCTGCAAGATGCAGGAGTGTACAAGCTTGATTGTGAATGTGGTCTCTCCTACATAGGACAAACTAAAAGATCAATTAAAACCCGCGTCAAAGAACATATAGCTGATGTGAAGAATCGACACTCCGGGAAGTCTGCAGTCTGTGAACATGTACAGGATCGCCCCGGTCACTACATCAGATTTGATAGACCACAAATCCTCGCTAAAGAACACCGATTCCTTCCAAGGATATTCGCGAGGCTATTGAAATCAAAAAACATCCTAATTTCAATAGAGAAGATGGCTGGGTGCTACCATCTGCTTGGGATCCTATAATAAATAAAATTAAATCCCAACCCAAGCATACAACTGCAAGACTTCATGATACCATAAGTTCATACTGTGTAGATCGGAACAAAAGTTAAATTTTAATCTACGGTAACCGCGGCTACCTATGACATCTGGACGTTAAACATCTCAGTCCTTCCCGTGACCATGGGTGCTGTAAAGCTCTCGAAACGTCGGGTATTAAAAAGTTAAATATACGCGATAAATTCCGTAAAAACTAGTATTATTTCAATGTGTAGTGTTCGCGTAAATATAAGAAATCATAATATATTATTGTCTAGTAATTTCATCATCTTGATTACAGCCCTTCACAAGTCCACTGCTGAACATAGGCCTCCCCCGGTCCTGAGCCACCTGCATCCATCGACTTCTTGCATTTCTTCCCAGGTCGTCACTCCATCTAGTCTAGTCATTAACTTTAGAAGTTTTGCGATGGTTTCATAGAATAAATTATAATACAAAAAGGTTCAAAATCCAGGCGATGTCTTATATTGAAAAATTACGTGTAATGTTTAAGTCAAACATTAGCAAAAGTAAATATATTGCAATGACCCACTTTGTTAAATAACTTATACTCTATTATTATTGATATCTTCCTATGTGTAACAAAATCATATGTTTGTGAAAAACGATCTAATAAAACGGTAAATACATTTAGAAAACAGACGTTGTCACTTGAAGGAAGAGCCTGGTAACAGTACACGTCCTTCCGCTTAATGGAGCACAGTTGGTTCACTTGAAAACGTCAATTTTAATTAGAGCTCAATTACAGATGGAAAAGGTCACTGAGTGTACAGAGTTGAAAAGGGATATTCGTAAACTTTGAAAAAAAAAACAAGATAGCGTTATAATTTCCGACACAGTTGCGCACTGGATTTGATACAGTTCAAACATAAAATTTAAAGATAACTACCACAGCGCCGAGATTTATTACGTGAATACACTCTCAATTTGTTAAGTTGTTCAGAAATAACACGATGACTAAAATAAATAAAAGCTAAAAGGCACGCATGTAATTTGATGATCTATTATTTTAGATAGTTATTCCTAACCAGTAATGAGGTCTCTGATATTGCGCGGTGGGGATCCCTAACGCCTGTTAATGTAACCCCTGAAAAGAACGATGATTTGAAAGTGATCTCGACACATCGCGTGTTTTAAACAAGCATTGCTACGAAAATTCTCGCTGATGATGACAGCCGCACTGTGAAGTTTTGGCCAATAAAAGTCCGATTTAAACCGTTCATTGACCCGTAGTTGAAGGTATTCATTAGGATTTACCCACGATAAAAAAAACTACAGAGAGGGGGGACAGAGGTGGGGGAGAGATATATCATTTGAAAACCATTAGAATTTGACTGTAGGGAATTAAAACGTGGAGATTAAAACTTGGACTTCTGAAAATTGGATTCATTAAATTATACTAGCAAACAAGAAGTAAATAAAAAAATCCACGCATGTCAAGTTATTTAAAAATTGGAATCATTATTCGCGCCTCTTATCAGCATCAATAGTGAGCGCGGCACTAAGAAAGTAAACAGTATGTAAAACTTTGTGAATTGAATTGAACAGAGAAACGTACGCGTAGTTGATGCTCATGAATCACATGACATGATTTTATCGTATTTTCAAAAACTGCAATAACAGTATGTAATTATTTATATATTTGAACTTAAATATAACATTTTGATACTCTTTGGAAAATAACCTTGTATAATCAAAGCATCCTCTGAATTTTCCCATGCACAAAAAATATGTTTTGTAAGTTCAACACCGGTGTCAGTAGTCGAACAACCCCTTGCAAATTGATTTTTATGAAGCAATTTATTCATATTTAAAAAAAAAACATTTGATCTAAATTATATTTTCAAAAATTTTACTAAATGCTGGTCGTTCACAAATTGGTCTAAAATTGTCTGTATCTACCGTAGTATGTCTTGACTAATCATAAAACACATCAGATTCGACGCTTTTATTAAAAACTGACGATCCGATCGCGCTTCGCACAAGTGATTTTTGGATTTTTGGATGTCGACAACATATGCACGTATTATACATATAAACCTTTCTCTTGAATCACTCTGTCTATTGACATAAACTGCATCAAAATCCAATGCGTAGGTAGTTTAAAAGATCTAAGCGTACCTAGGCTGCACTAAAAGTATCGGGAATGGAATATTTCCACTGTTCCTGTCATATTAAAATCTTTTTAATTGAAAACTCCTTGGTTTTAAAAATCGAATACAATTTATTTATTTAAAAAAAGATTCTCGGTCTTGTCACAAGGTTTTATCAAACTTGTTTAGTCGTTGAGAAAATGGAATTGACTCGAGAAAATTCAAGAGCGACGATTTATTATGACTTTCGAAGTGGTTTAACACAAAAACAGTGTGATGACCGGATGATTTCTGAGTTTGGTGATGAAGCCCCATCTAAAACCACAACTTATCGCTGGTTTGCTGAATTTCAACGTGGACGTGTCAAGTCACCCAAGAAAACGTTGATGCTGTGCGTAAGCTGATTGAGGAAGATCGACATGTGACATACCGTGAAATTCAAGCAACTTTAGACATTGGCAAGAGTTAAATACAAGTAATCTTGCATGAAAAATTAGGTGTAAAAAAGTTGTTTTCCCGATGGATACCGCATTCGCTCTCTGAAGAGCAAAAAGCGGCTCGCTCGCTCGTTACTTGGTGAGTCAGAACTCTCGAAAGATTCCACGCAGGATCCTCAAATGCTGTATACAACATCGTATCAGGTGACGAATCCTGGATATACGCGTACGAACCTGAAACAAAAAACCAGTCACGAGTTTGGGTGTTCGAAAATAAGTTAAAGCCAATAAAAATTGTTCGTTCACGGAGTGTTGCAAAAAAAATGGTGGCCACGTTTGTCTCCAAAACCGGCCATGTTACGACTATTCCTCTTGAGGGACAAAGAACGGTTAATGCAGAATGGTATGCTAGCATTTGTTTGCCACAGGTCGTTTCTGAACTCCGTAAAGAGAACTGCAACCGCCGCATCATCCTCCATCACGACAATGCGAGTTCTCACACCGCACACAGAACAAAAGAGTGTTTAGAGCAAGAAAACATAGAATTATTAGACCATACGCCGTACAGCCCCGACCTAAGCCCTAGTGATTTCTATACTTTCCCTAAAATAAAGAATAAATTGCGTGGACAGAGATTTTCATCACCTGAAGAAGCTGTGGACGCCTACAAAACGGCCATTTTGGAGACCCCAACTTCCAAATGGAATGGTTGCTTCAATGATTGGTTGGTTGAAAAATGTGTCAAATTTCGCGGAGAATACTTCGAAAAGCAATAAATACATTTTTAAATAGAAATGTTGTGTCACTTTCTTGATTCCCGAAATTTTCAGTGCCACCCTCGTACTGACGGCGGAAAGCGACTTTGTTATACCATGTAGAAATCGTAGCTAGATATAGTGCTATTGTATTTATGTTGAACATAATATATAAAAAAAGCTCCACCACTAAGTCAGGGCAAACAGGGAATTAAGTTTATAATGTATGACAACTTTCTAGTTTTTGCCCTGACCTTGTAATAATCCTTCGTTCACTCTAAATATTTCGAAAAATTAATCTTTTTTATTATATTGACTTATTTTATTATTTTTAGTTCTTTGAAGTCAGTCGGCTTTAGCTTTTATTAAAAGTCATGTCAAATAAGACTTTTTGCCATCAGAAACCCTTGTGGACTGCCGTAGATTTCGCAACGCTGTCCATAAGCCGTAGATTTTTAACCTGTTATTCCAATTGTTGTAAAAACACGGCATTTGCCGCGATAATGGAAATACTCTTTGGCATTGATATGTTGTTATCTTAAAATGTATAGTTACGGCTTATATACGTTTCAGTTGGGCACAGGCCTTCTCCTATTTCTAAGAATGTGAATTAGTCCGCCGTACTGCTTCAGTGTGTCTTGGCGGACTCCACCTGTTCTCTAGATATTTTATTACTCAGATATGCAGGTTCCTCACGAATGTTTCCTTCATCGCAGAGCACATCAGCACCTAATATTGCCATTAACAACTTCTTCGGCTAGGATCAAACCCAGGTAGCTCGTATACTGTGAAATTTACGGTTATTTATAATTTTAATTTAAATAAAAATTTTATTTTGTATAGTTATTATATGTGTATATCTATAGGTACATATATAATTAGTACATACAAATGACTATGGATATATACGTCTGTTTAGTAATACATATTACATGAATGAATGTAAAAAACATCTACTTACAAAATGTTTAAAAGCATACTTATTTGGTATACGTAGTTGTATCCATAGTTGGATAATATGATCCTTAGGAGATATTCTATCGGAGGCCTATGTTCAGCAGTGATCTTTGACAGGCTGGAATGAATGAATAAATGAAAAAACCCTAACGTTATGGCAATATCATTGTATGGCAACACTCACTATATAAAGCGAGACAAGAGTAAAATACCGTTTACGTGCATTTAAATAAAAATATATCATAGACTTAGTATTATAAAGACTAAACATTCAGTGACGCATATATGATTAGAATGAAGAAACATGATAATGGATGGTAGAGTTATTTATTTGCCTAAAAGTCCGTCTGGGCTGGTACCACGTTCTTACCTATTCCTAACGCAAAGAGGCGGTGTACCAACTGCGTGCTGGTCTGAAATGTAAGAGACATTTCACGTAAGTCCTTGAAGTTGTCATGGCAATCATCAAATAAGGTTTACTGTTACGTCGTTTATCACACTATGTGAACCTGTGTGAAAAATGACAGCTTACAGTAATTGTTACCGTGAGTTTACACTGACGCAATTTTCACAAACAAACATGTTTTAAACACTGTTTTATGTCAATGTAATAAAAAGCGTTTGCATAGTCAATGAACATGTTGTAGTTAAATATGTTTGAGATTTTATTGTACATTACATATTTTAACTATATTATATCTTTATAACTACAGAAACTAAATGTTTGAAAACAAATTTGCAGTAGTATTGTCATGTTGAAAGATACGAGTACTCGTAAGTTTGAATATCTGTTGAAAATTTACCACAGCAACCGAACTTCCTCTCTCCTTACACACACCGTAATTAACTAAAACTCATTGTTGACCTGACCTCACCTGAACGTGACCTAAAGGTAAAGGTTAATAAAATTTTAATAACGTTATCATCATTCAGCTTATTGTTTTTATTTATCTAACAGATATATTTAAATATTAGGTATATAAGTTAAGATGGTGATAAGATAAATAATGTCGAATAATTTCAATGTTAGAAATTAAACAACATTGAGATGTTTTTATAATGGAGTGTATTTTCCTATATGTTTTACAAACTTTAGAGCTAAATTAATTTAAATATAATAACTAAAACATTTTAATATTAACGAGCGGTAGACGGGATCCTTTACTTATCACCTATAGCATACTATTATTTATTCTGTGCGTGGGTTGGTTGGTGGGTTGGTTTTACCTGTGCATCTATAAGTAACAATTCGCTTAGTCTGGTGTGATAGGATAGGACAAGGGACACCTCGAGAGGTATATTCTAGAGATTCGTGTGCAATAATTTTGGCAAACAGGAAATCATTTTCCATGAATATCCACCGGATGCTCTGAAGTTTGTTCTAATTATTTTCATTCAATGATTCAAAAATTATTGGGGGTCAACGAAAAATGAACCAAAAATAAGGCAAAAATAGAAATTAAATACTTACTTAAATTTAACATACGGCGAGGAGTAGAACTAGTAGTAGTACAATTAATATTTTTAGATTTAGTTTTTTAATATGATAATGATATGTGCGGATCTCAGATCATATAAACAACAGTGTTGTTTATATGATCTGAGGTGCGGATAAAGAATGAGATTAGAAATGGCTGCTCATCGAGCCCGTACCGTCAACATGCTCAAGACCAATAACGAAAACCCGCTTATAACAGTACATAGTTACAACGTTATAATAGTTAGTTAGTTCCAACGTTAGTTAGAAACATTCAATTATTGGGAAAATATTTAAAAAAAATGGTATAGCCAAGTAGGTATATAAATTTTAAAATAACATTTACAACTAACGACCCGTCTCTTGGGTAAGATCTAAGGTTATTTATACTTAATAATTTATTTTGTCTTATCAATATTTCTTAAACCTAAATTTTAATAAAATCTCCCAATTTTTCAGATAAAATTTAACACTTGGTCTAAATTACTCTCTATTTGAACTTTTGTCGAACTTTTATTACGATCGGTTCAGGACCATATACAGGTAAATGTGATTTGTAAATATTAAGCCATAGAGTTTCAGTTACGTAAAGTCTCTTCAGTGCCTAATAATCCGTGTAGCGCCAATATTTGAGTTGCGATCTTAGCTTAAAAAAACACTAGTAATGTGCTTGCACACAAAGGAGGCTTTGCCGACACAGGATCGATTGAACTACATTTCCGTCAACTATACCCTTTTGTGTAGCTATATACCGAAATCTAAAGTGATGGCACGCCAAAACGTTGTAATGGGAAAAAACCTTATGTTCCTATTGTTGTCGAATTGCTACGAAAGAGATTTTAAGACTAAAATTGTATATTTCTAATTAGCTGCAACCTGCAAATGTTAGTATTGAATAGGAACTTTACTAAGTGTTTAATATAAACAATATAAACTTTAATATATATCATAAATAATTCAGTAATACGTGTGTTATTAAAAACGTACGTTTTATGAAAATAGAATATTTCTCTCATTTTATATTATTTCTTGCTCATGTATATGAGGCCATGCTTCCAATTCTTCTAAATCATAGAGAGAGTTCATGCACAAATATGACATCAATATTAAACATTCAACTGTTTCTAACATCACCCAAACCTGGTTTAAGTATCAAGACGTCCTTCACGACCTTCCGTACCTGTTGCTTATTCACTGAGAAAGTGACGCGACTAAAATGCGCCACCGCCCCTTGTGTTGTCAGCATAAAGCCGCATTATCTGTAATAGGTAATATTTAAAATAATAATTTCTGAATTTACGTTTAATTCTATGTATCGCTAATATTAATTATAATCAATACTGTCCTAATAAAAACAAGAAAGCTATTGTTTCAGTTTACAGTTCAGTTAACAGTTCTTACCTAATAAAATAAAGAATCTAAGAGTCTAAATATTATTAGCGAAATGTTAGCAATATTTTGGAGTTATTTCTCAGCTTACTAGCATCCATTTTATTCTCTCGTCTTTTTTATTTTAAGATTATATCGAAACTGCAAATGATCCAGTCGCTTAATTCAAATTATAAAAATGTAGACGTTCCTTATGCAATAAACTTTATAATTACTGATTACGTGTACAACTGGTAAAGAAAGTGAAATCCGTCGGCGTTGACCCGAGAGTCCCGATTATACAGATGGCTACGTTTAAAATTAATACCTAACGCGATAGACATATTTACCCTATACAGGGTACGGTCGGTAGAGTCAGTGAAATGGCAACATCTAGGGCCCGGGCGGCGGCAGTGTGCGCGAGCCGCCGACCCAAACGCTACTTTCGCGGCGCTTATTAAGTGATAACCCCCAAAAACCATAACATTTTTAATATTAACGCGTATTTTAAAAAATATCATTATGTTAACCCGCGTTCCTTACAGTTAGTGTTAAAATTTTCAAAACATCAATACCCCCGTAATTTATTACATTGAATTGAAACATAGGTGACTAAACTTCCTGCATTTCCCTAAATATTATTATTGATTGATTTGATTTTTAATTAAATCTTCATTTGCAATAAATAATACTATGCTTTATCTGCAATCATCTTGTTATTATAGCAAAAACTTAACAAATTAACTAACTTAATAAATAACTTATTAATATATTACTTAAATCTTTAAAAATTTGGAAATTTCAAATATGTATGTCAAAATGCTTTTATTTTTAACTAAAGCACTTTTTGCAATATAATAAAAACCGTACATTTGAACTTCAGTCACGTTTGCGAATAGTTTTAGATTATGGCCCATGGAAGTTTTGAGGCGCAACAGATAGCCTATAATCCGGATTCCATGTGACATTCTTTGTCTCCTATAAAAGTAGGTTATTCAGTTATTAAATATTGCAAGTATCTTGGCACGGGGAGTAGCACTGTATGATAACTCAAATTATTAATTTTAGTTTTTATTATAGTTTTTTTAATATTGTAAATAATAATATTATTTACATAAATGGTTAAAAATAATTAAATATTATAATTTTTCTTAAACCTTGAATTGTTAGACAGATGCTGAGCCTTTTCAACCTTTAATAAATATATGCCATAAATTTTAATTAAAAATACGAATATTGCAAATAGTGAAATAGGTTTAAAAAAGTAACGATTACATTCCTAAAACTGTTAAGTTAAACCCATGTCCGTATAAAAGTGCAATAATGTTTTTGCTTCCATGCTACGGTAAAATCTACTACGTAGAACGTAGTAAACAAACGCCCACGTAGCAGAGCTACACGCGGCCCTGCCCACACCTACTCCGAATTGCACACTGTAGGGTGTTGTACTATCGGCGCCCACGCAACGCTGCCGCCATAATCTACGGGTCTAAAGTCTAAATGTCTAGCCTTTTTGAAAAAAAAAATATTTTAAAACTGGATTAAAAATATTTTCACATCATATTTATATCTTAATACGCTATTTAATTGTTAAGATTTCAATATTATACAAATACATAATACAATTACACATTTCAAAATATGTTGTAATAAGACAAATATATTATATATTAATTTTATTTAAAAGTCTCCTGATATACATGATTTCATTTCAGTTTTATTAACTTAGATTGTATTTATTATTATTAACTTAGATTGTATCCGATTGTAACTTAGATAGTAGAAACAGTGGCAAATTTATTATAAAATTTTTATTTTTTACACTAATATTATTTTTCCTTAATAAATGTTTGCTATATTGAGTAATCCTAGTGACTTTGCATTTCGTAATGAATTTAGATAGTTAGATATTTAGAAGATAAGTTAAAGTTAAAAAGGTTGTGAACTAGGGATTATATTTTTGTTTTAATTTTTTATCTCTTCGTAATAAAGATTCAGAATGTATTTATACGGAATAAATAATTTTAAATACAACCGTACGACAACTTTCTACAAACTTTAATCGCTATCTGATGCTATTTAAATATTATTAGGCGACAAAAACTTGCAAAATACATTTTACTGCCTGTTTTAATTTTTACAAGGCAAATAATGTTGAACACACACTGAATAAATCAAGTTTACGTAAATTTGTCATAAGCGGATATCCGACATGTGCTACTACGCTAAAAGAGAAATACATTTTGTTAATTTGTTGAAACAATAGGAAATTTTGTTTATATATTAGCTTTAAATAAACATTATTTTTACGGATTTCATCGCGTTTAATGTAACTTTCTATTCCTAAGGTTTTGGGCACCCAGGTTCACCGGGGGAACTGAAATGTTTGACGTCCCGATGTCATAATTAGCTCGGCTTCCTTCAGTTTTTGTTGTTAATATTCGTTCCGGTCTACGCAGAATGAGCTTATAGTATATAGAAGTCTTGCAGTGGTATGCTGCCATGATTCGAAATTAAAAAAAACACCCTAATTTCAATAGAGAAGATGGATGGGCGCTACCATCTGTTTGGGATCCTATAATTAATAAAATTAAATCCCAACCCAAGCATACCACTGCAAGATTTCAAGACACTGTAGCCTCGTTCTGTGTAGATCAGACTAAAAATTAATAATAATAACTGAAGGTAGCCGGGCTAATATGACATCGAGGCGTTAAACATCTCAGACCCCTCGGGGCCCATGAGTGCTGTAAAGCACCCGAAACCTCGGGAATTAAAATGTTAAATTAAACGCAATAAAATTCGTAAAAATGAGTTTCATTGTTCATTAGTGTAGTGTTCGCGTAATATAAGAAATATTAAATATTCTATATAGTGCCTAATGGATTGTTTTAGTGGTCTATAACTATCTTTGCAATATTGCCTTGTTAATTAAACCGGTCTAGGGCACATCGGTTGGATAGTTTCAAAGTCTACAACGGATATAGGTAGATTTTTTTGTGTTTTATATATAGATGCTAGCTTGCCAGGCAGACATTGTTCTACCCTTTTCGACGACCCTTTGTCATGTCTTATTAAAAATTCTTAAATTCGCAAAATAAAATTGTGGGTCACTCAATTTGGTTGGACACATGGTGTGCGTAGTTAGGTCCAACGTAAAAAGTAGTTTAGGAGTCCATCGCGGACAAATAACGTAGCACGTAATTTATATATATTAAGATAGATAGACGTAATCAATTAAAATAAAAAGCGGTTTAGGTGCGACCCGAAAGGTCCACAGGACTAACTTCCCAGTGGAGAGACTAAAAAAAATATCGTATGTTTTAATATTTTATACAATTTTTCGTTCGGCACAAAAAACGAATTGACCGATTTTGCTCATAATTTAATGAGGTCTAAGTTACATAATTATGCGTTAAATAAAACTGGACCCATGTCAATATCACTCTGTTCTCGAGATATACGAGGCGAAATTTGAGTCCGAACATACATACATGCATAAATACTTGGGCATACACGGACATCCTCTTAAAACCATACTATTCGACTCTTAAGACCTTGAAACGTGTTAAAATTTACAATTTGCAAAATCGGACCCATTACAATAACTTCCCACTGGGAAGTTAAAAAACAATAAAATCCATAAAAGTAACCTATATCCAATGTTTTATTATTATTAATTTAGTACCTGGTTGACCGAGCCTTGCTCGGTATTTTTCGCTCGATTTTTTTTAATTCGTGTGTTTTGGAAATTATATTTAGATACAAATTACATACTGGTGAAATATAAATAATATTTTTTGATCTTAGCGACATAACAGAAAAAACGGAACTGGTTATTTGAATAAAAAATAATGAGTGCAATTATTTTAATTTAAATTTTCGTGTTTTTAAAAAATACTAAAAAAAGGGCTCAAAAAATAGATTTTCTCAAAAAAGAAAGGAACATGAAAAAAAAAATTAAAAAAAGTCGGTCGGTCGGTCTGGGCTCGAACCGGGGTTTTAAGATTCTGTTACCGACCATTATACCAATTAAGCTATTTATAATCACTAACTATCTGTCAAAATTTACCTTCTTATTCTAACGATATTGTAGCAGTTTTTATTGCCTAAAAACACGGACAAAAAGACATTTTCTAAAAATAAATCCTAGCTAGATCGATTTATTATCCCCGAAACTCCCTGGACACTAAATTTTATGAAAATCGTTGGAACCGTTTCCGAGATCCTGATTATATATATACATATATATATATATATATATATATATATATATATATATATATATATATATATACATATATACTTATATATATATATATATATATATATATATATATATATATATATATATATAAGAATTGCTCGTTTAATAGTATAGGATTACAGCCCAGCAAACGTCCACTGGTGAACGTAGTCTTTCCTCATAAACTGTCACTGTTTCGTTTATTTTTGTTTATGGTTGTTAAATAGTAAAGTCTTTACAATTAATTTCAGTTTTTTATTTTATTAAGATTAGATAATATATGTACCATATGGTGTTGAGCTGTTGAGCACTTTATAATGTATATGTATGTACATTTAAATGTGTATGATGTAATGATGTATATACGTATGTATTGATGTATACATAGATATACATACATGTGATAGGCAGGTGTACAGTTCACTTATTGAATGTGTTATCAGTTCCAAATAATATCTCTTTTATGCTGATTCCTTCCCCACTCACTTTTCTTAATGGTTGTTTTTAATTTTTAGCTTTAAGTAATTTAAGACCGTCCGTGAAGTGAATATTGGGCTCTATTTGAAAATCAGCGCTGCTGTCATTTAGTACAGCAGCAGTTACCTGAAAGAGGGAGCTAATGTTACTTCACAAAAATCCGTTTTATTTTTTATTGTAATATTTCGTAATTTTTTCTTTGTTATTTCAAATAAAGTTTTTCTTTTTCTTTCTTTCTTTATCATAATATTTGCCAAAGTTACCATTCTTGGCAGGCGGGTTGGCAACCGCAATTTATAATTATTATTATTGAGTTGCTAGTAGAAAGTTGCTTCTGCTCATCTCTTATGCTAATAGAAATTATAATGAGCAAAAAACTAAAAAATTGTATGACATTCACGCAGGTACAAAATTCTCTGACTACATACAACGAATACAGACCTAAAACGCTGCTAGATTTTTTTTAAAACATATATATTTTCGGCCTAATATATAATGCAATATTGGAAGATATAATATTTTTTACAAAAACGTGAGAAAACATGTGTAAGTGAAGTCGTTTCCTTCGAAATGAGTGGGTTAGGGCCACCTAGCGTTTGGGCTGCCCAGAAGAGGCTGGAGTCTTGGGCGAGAGCTGCACGGGAGAGAACTTCAAGTGCTAGTAGTGGGCAGAGCCACAACTCTACGGACAGTTTCGGCGACGACAAATCGCATAGCCCAAGTGTAAGTATGATCTGTGTTTTGAAACAAAACGATATTTCCCGAACAGATTTTATAAAAACTTCGATGGATGCTAGGCGCAAAACCGTAATATCTCATAGCACCAAAATATCAAAATATTTTTTATTCGAAAAGTGAAAGAAGAGCAGACCACTGGCGCTGCGAAGAGATGTTGCATCTCTTTGCGTATTTTATCGCATCTATCACGGGGAGTGCTCTGAGGAATTGTTCGGATTAATCCCAGCCGCCAAATTTCGTGGACGCACTACACGGCAAACGTCCCGATACCATCCACACCATCTGGATGCTTGGCGGTCCACCACTGTACGTTTCACAAGGAGTTTTCTTCCACGTACAACCTCTCTGTGGAATAGTTTACCACCGGCGATTTTTCCGGACCGATACGACCTGGGGACCTTCAAAAAAAGAGCTTACTCCTTTCTAAAGGGCCGGCAACGCACCCGCAATTCTCCTGGTGTTGCGGTTGATCATGGGCGGCGGTAGTCACTTAACATCAAGTGAGCCGCATGCTCGTTTGCCCCCTCTTCTATAAAAAAAAAGACCAGAATATTAATTGCACCTTCGCTACTTGCCTTACCCTATTTATAATGTGTCAATAGACCACAAATTGCATGATACTACAGCTCGGACATTTGATCGCTTTCCCGGAAACAGACGAAGCGCTCCTCGCATATCCATCAAGGATACAACTTTCTGCATGTAATGTGCTTAGTCATTGTTCTGAAATGCAATGCGTCCATGCTAGAAATGGACGCATTGCATGTCAGACAAATAACTTTTTGAATTTGTTAGATATCCTGGCAATCTATTTATCTAGTATTCTGTTTACATTTTAACAACCTATAAACATATTCATTTTTTTAAATAATTTTGCACAGATATTCTTAATGATATTTCAACCTTAAAATTAACATTTCAAATGAATATTATATCGTTTGTTGTGTAGCTGCAGGCGTATAAGGATCTATCAGTCCATTTTGTCCCATGGAATATTATAGGAGGCGACTATCGGAAATGTCAAAAAATATTTTGTCTTCCGATGTCTTGAATATGCGGCGCGTGAAATACTTAGACCGGCGATGGGCTGGAGCGTCAAAAGCGTGAGACGTCTGACGAGTGCGAATCTGCCTGCGAAGCCGAATGATTAAGAGGGTTGTCCCCCCCCCCCCCCCCGTACATAGCCATTTTTTATAATTTATGGAATTGTTATAAATAATAATGAAAAACTAAGCCCACACGTTTTTATTTAAAAAAAAAATATTACATACGATATAAGTTACTAGCATCTAAGTATCTATATTTTTACCTTAAAAACTTCCTCGGGCGTTTTTTTTTAGTTAAACCAAACTGAGTTACTAAAAAAACGTACAGACCTAGATTAAGGTGTACTGAATCTAATGAGACCAATAAGTAAGAGAAAATTGTCTCATTTCGTAATCGTTTACGGGACTGAAAACGTTATCGCCCAAAACAATATTTCAAAAATGAAATGTACACATTTGCCTCCACGCAATAGCCTCCAAGACTTGCAACTCTGTCTATCGCACGATACGGCGATACGAAGCGAGCGATATGAAACAGATAGCATGAAAATACCTACTCGCGCCGCGTATCGACACTTCACAATCTTCTCAGGGCAAATACTTTCTTCCAATAGGAGAAGTCCATGCTTAGCAGTGGATATGTAGAAGACGACCATATTTTGTATATGCATCTTAATCAGCCAATAATAAACCACAACTTGTCACTCTCACATTGCAAGAAGTAATTACCACCCATGACAAGTGAACTGGCGATAGCACTAGCAGAATTATCGCATCTCTGACACACGGGGACTTCTGAACATATGCCTCCCCCAAGGAACGTCACAAACATGGTTCTGATCCACCGATATCCATCAACTTCCTGCATTTTTACCTGGTCGTCACTCCATTTAGCGGTGTTTATTATTATGAAAGTTGCCACGCTTGCCAGACAAGTTGGCAGCTACTGCTTTTTATTTTGTAATTGGGAAGACGTTGCCGCTCATGTCCCGGTTTATTTCTCTCTGCTGCCTGTTACGACAGCTCAAGTACAGTATTGGACAGGATATTCTAGCATCGTCACTGCATGGCAATGAAAGTAATTTGAGCAAATTTCTCTAACTCTTACAATTTACATTTTATTCTAACTGACTCACCCCAACGTACCTACCCTGTAAAGTCTTAAGCGTTCTCAGCCGATTGGTGATATATCTCTCACGCCGCCACCAAACGGCATAAAATAATGGTAGTAGTAGTAACAGTACACTATATGAGTTGTATCTTCAGTACTAATAAACCCGGGTTTGAAATCTGGGTAGCGCCAAAAATCATTTATTGTGTTTTTTGTCAAGAAATTCTCAGTCGCAGCCCCAGGACTGAGTCCAAGAGTCAAGAAGTATGCGATGCTTCACCTCCGTGCTTCGGAAAACACGTAAAGCCATTGGTCCTGTGCTTGATTTTTACGTGGTAGAGCCATGATGCTATATTATTATAGTTGTAGCACGAATGGGTCGACTCGACCGAGATAGGATCACGCTCTCACAGAATGTCAGCCTCGAATTGCAGCTTAACGCTGCTGCTATTTCGTTTGGTGAGTGCAGAGAATCAGAGGCCCTTTTTACTGGAAACATTCCATCTTAGTCCTAACGAGTGACAACGCATGTGTATTTTTATTCGTTATTGAAGATAAAATATAGATGTCTATGGGCCACAGCAACCACTTACTATCAGGTGCACTACGTGCTCGTTTGCCAACCTTATACTATAGAAAAAAATATTTCCTCAGGTCCTGTCGTATTGCCGTCCCATGGGACTAATAGAGTGCACTCAGTTGAGCTAACCGCTGTAATCGAAATTCACAGTACATTTCATTGAGAGACTCAAGCATCTCTCATTTTTGAAAGTTCACTGCGGTGTCTTAGCTGCTCAAATATTTATGTCGCAACATTTTCACTACCAAGCACGTATCGCTTAAAATTGCGAGCAACAATTCTGTGGCGCCAGTAGGAATCGATCTTAGGTTGTTCAGACGAATGTACAGCATCTAAGATACTACGGCTCTACAACTACAACAATGTAATCTCTAAGTATACTAAATATTTTTAAACCATTAACAGTGATGAAGGAGCACACATACCAACTAGTGATGTAGATGTGGCCCATAGAGCACTAAATCGCCGCGTCGGTTTACCTCGGCTATTTCGTGTTAAGTGCTGTAGCCCAAAGAAGCCAAAACATCAGCGGCGTGGCGATTCCGTGCTTTGTGCTGTGATCTATAGGCACCTATCTATCATCAGCATTTACCAGTCAGTAAAAAGGATCTTCAGTTCTCGACACTCCCCATGCAAAACGCGAAAGCAACATATTGCTATTTTGTGAGCCGTTTATGTGAACCACCGTTAGCGCTCGCTGTAAATTTCACAATACGCGAGCGAACCGGGTTTGAACCCCGCTGGCAGCAAAGAAATTGTTAATTGCAATTTTAAGTGCTGTTTTACCACGTGCTCGACGGTGAAGGAAAACATCGTGAGGAAACCTGCTTGTCTGAGAAATAAGAAAAAAAATATTTCGAAGACATGTGAAGTTCGCCAACACGCATTGGGGCAGCGCGGCGGACTATTAATTCCCCTTAAAGCCTCTCAGAAATGTGAGGAGGTCCATGTGCCCAGCAGTGAGACGTATATAGGCTGTAACTTTTTTTACAATTGTATTCTGTCCGAACTTTGCCCTTCCCAGGTTGAACCAACCCATGCGAACTGAAGCCAGACAGTGGCGTAATAAAGTCCACTACCCCATATCATTGCTTAATTTTCAAGATTGGCAGCAACATCTTCCAGAAATTTGCTTAAAATAATAAAAACTGCTATTGTCAACCCGCCTACCAAACGTTGCCTGAAGGCTTACATATGTCAGCAATGAACTTTTGATAAGCGATAGTTGCTACTCCATAGCAAAGGTCTGATGAATTGCAATAAGTTTTTCGCAGTAAATTAACCTAACCAGTACCCACTTCTTAAGTAATTACCCTTTACTCTTTTTACATCATTAAAGGACACCCTGCCGGCCTGGCTGGTTAGGCCTAAATTAACGCAGCAGCCACTCTTTACTGTAGACTCTGTAGACCTGATCGAAGAATGTTAAGATGCAGTTCTATAAACATAGAGATGTATATCTAATCAATTAAAAACAATATATTTCGAAGACGCGAAGTCCGCCAAAACGCAGTACGGCAGCGCGATGAACACTTCCTTACACTAAAACAGTTATTAGAGACCTATGGCCAACATTGGATCGTATATAAATAAGCAGTAACTAATCTTTTTACATATTTTTTATATAAAGAGGCTTATAATAATATAATTAAATCATATGGTTGATAATAGCCCCATGGAATAAGCTGTTTCATAAATACAATAGGCATCCATGTCACAGTTTATTAGAACATTACATATTTATTAGAACAGCGGCCGACTTTAACCTCTCAATGTAATTGATGGTACTTTTTCTTTAAATAGTGTTAGTTATGATGTAAAATTAGTGAAGAGAATAAACAAATTTTTATTATTATTATTATTATAAATGATTTTTGAAATTAACTTTACACATGTGTTTTATTGTTTAATTTGAATTTTACATTAAAAAGAAGATGTGATGCTTGGCTTCGTGCTGGTTCTTCTCAGGACTGAGGTTTTTTACTGGATCCGTGATAAAAGTAAAAAAAATTACTTTTAACAAGAATAATTTGTAACTTGTATTAAATATAAATTATTCTATAATATTCTAAGCATAGTTTGCGACAGTAGTGGAATAAACAAAGCTGGTGCTTTTCGTGTGATCCCTATATAATTTTAGATCAAGATCTGATCAGTATTTTATGTGTATTGACTTCGACTACATTGATGTTGTTTTTATTCTATTTGTATTGAATTCGGAAATTTGAAAATGTACAAATTTTTTAATTTTACCACTTGTTGAGTGTCGCGGTTCGCATCCTTAATAGTCTAATATCGCTTCATTACAACCACAAGTTTATGGTATTTAGGACTTGTTATGATTACAATAATTCCAGTTTTTTATATGTAAAATTAATACACAAATAAATCACGTCTTCATTTTCGTCATAAATCACATTATTTACTGTAAAACTCCACTGAGGGACATAGGTCACTCAATTTGCAGAAAGGGTCTCCAATAACTTGAGGTTTGGCAGGCAAATTAGCAATCGTATTTGTAAGGAAATAAGTACGGGCTGTAAAGTCTTAAATATCTTCAGAGGTGGCAAAGCGTCTGTGGGAAAGCTCTAGCTCTAGCTCTAGATTGTCCAAAAACATTATGTTTGTCACAACTTTAGGGTCGAAATCACATTCAGCCTTAGCTTTTATTGCAATGTATAAATTAATTACGCTGCTATAATCTTAACATAACATTATACTGCGAATGTCCTTTTTATTATTTTACTTACCATAATAAAGTGTCTTGCAAGAAGTACGCTCAATTCTTAATAAATTTGATTTGTGATTTAATTTTGATATATGAATTTTTGTATGAAATGTCCGCACTATTTTATTTTATTTGAAAGAATATTTTATGCCAGTAAGTATGGAACATAACGTCTTTTAAATGTAAGCCGTGACTTTGGTTACTGGAGGTCCAATTTTCGATGACTGTGGTATAAATCTGGCTGAATTTGCTAGATAGCATTCCATGGGTTAAAGCTCGCCAGGCAGACGTTCTGCCCTTTTTAACGACCCTTTGTCATGTCCCATCAAAAATTCTTAAAAACGCGAAAAAAAAATTGTGAGTCACTCACGGGCAACAAAATTATCCTATCTCTCAAATTGGGCCAAACTGCACACGGTGTGCAAATGTGATTAAAATCAGTTAAGTAGTTTAGGATTCCATCGCGGACAAACAACGTGACACGTAATTTATATATATATATATATATATACATGTTATATATATATATATATATGTTACGTATATATATATATATATATATATATATATATATGTTACGTGTTATTACATATATATATATATATGTAATAACACGTAACATAATTAACGCACTTTCCTATCGTTTTATTATAGGTAATTTTTTATCCAAAAAATAATTAAAACCGTAAATTACAGTCACACTAAGTCTGTACAGTCAAAACAAACTGAAATGGACCGTAACTTAAGGCAATAAGACTTTTAAGAGTGCAGTTTTATTTGTATTATTACTAATTCTGTCATTCAATAAAAATAAAGAAAAATGACGAATCACGATCATTTTCTTTAAGTTCCCAGATCAATTTGATATTATACGCGTACAGACTTAATCCCGACGCAAAATTCGCTAAATTAATGTCGCTGAACAGAAAAGTAAGCGATGAGAAGTTGACTGTTTCGGGTTCTCCCGTACACCCTCGCGCACTGCAGCGATGTGAAAACATGCACACTTTGCATTTCGGTGATTTACAGGTATTGGCTGATAAATTGTCGAACCGGTTGACTTGAACCTTGCGTCTAATAGTCGAACTGACAAGGAGGTTTTTTTTATAGAATGAGGATGACCAACGAGCACACAGTCCACCTCATGGTAAGGGGACGCCGTAGCCCATAGACATCTACATAAATCCTCGATTAAGAATATGCAGATGCGTTGTTACCCCTGAGAACTGAGATGGAATGCCTCGTTTCCAGTAAAAAGGACTTCCGATACTCTACACTCACTATACGAAACACAGCAACATTGTGGTGCTATATTACGCTGGTATTCTGTGAGGGCGTGGTCCTACCTCGGTTGAGCCGACCTATTTGTGCCACAATTATAATATAGCAGCAGCGTGGCTTTACCACCTCAAAAGGTTACGAAGAGACTAGGCCTATGCAAGTGCCGATGTGGTAACACATGCGTGGAGGCGATTGTTGGTGGACAGTACGTACGTAAACAGTACGAGGTAATCTATAGTAAGGGTCTGTGTTCAGCTGTGGATTTTATATACCGTGATTAGTGAATCATTATCTCATAATGTAAATGAATGATTGATACACAATGCATATAGAAGAGGGGGCAAACGAGCATGCGGCTCACCTGATGTTAAGTGACTACCGCCGCCCATGATCAACCGCAAGACCTGGAGAATCGCGGGTGCGTTGCCGGCCCTTTAGAAAGGAGTAAGCTCTTTTCTTGAAGGTCCCCAGGTCGTATCGGTCCGGAAAAATCGCCAGTGGTAAAGAACAAACAACGTGTATACAAACTTAACTCGTTTGAAGTATTTTTATTCATTTTATGTTTATTTATTAATTTCATCATTGAAAAGTTACACATCATAACTCGATACAATTCTTATTTTTTACACAAAATGTATAATGAAATGTGATTTTCAGATGTACTTACATATCGAGACATCTGGGGGCACGGCAGTGCCCCCGCCAAGTCGAGCAAAAAAGCGCCACGGCGGTACCGTACTTTTCTCGAAGCAATTCAAGCCATTTTCGACCCCCTATAACTTCGTAGTGGATAATACTAGAAGCCTTAATTGCAATTGCGCTAAGCAATCTAATTTAATATAATATGTATTACTTGTGAGATACATTGTGTTTTCATGCGATGGCCAATTCAATCTATATATTTAAAACATAAAAGATTTTAACATTGATATGGTCACTATAAAATGTTGTTACGTTAGCTAATTACGTAATAACTTAAAACAGAAGAACCCTTAAGTAGGGACTGAATAAATTAACCGACTTGTTATTACATGAATCTCACAAAATTTTTACGGTAGAACTGAGTTGCGAGACTTGGTTTTTTTACAAGTTATGTTTTTGATGGCATATACATTTCTTACATTAAGAGTATTAATTAAAAACTATTTATAATGAAAAAAAAATAAAAACATTATAAGTGATTAAAAATTACAGAATTAACGTAAAGGTATATTAAACTGTTTATATGAAAGATTTAATTAGTAATTACTGAGTGTACGCCACTGGACAAGGGTTGCTGCCGCACGGGGCTGCTAGAGCCGAATACACCGCTCCCCTTCTCCCTCTACCCCTTACATTCAAAAGTAGCTTAAAAACGTTAAAACAATAAAAGTATTCTATTGTGTGTGTATATTATAGGAAAATGAATAAAATATAAAGAGTTGTTATAATTATCTTGTTTTATATACTTTTATACCTTTGACAATTGTAGAATCTTTATAAGCGAGGAAACGTAAAATTGCCTTGGATGCGTTCAATTCTATTGCTATAAATTTTATAGTAGGGATAGGGGTTTGAGCAGTGGCACATATTCAAGTAATATGCTACGAATTAAAGCGTTGCATGAGTTATGAATAGTTATAGAATTTCTCGAATATCACACGTTCGTTTTATGAAACCACAGCTTACATTTACACCTTAAATTTCCTTCGTGTTTCCATCCATCTATTTGGGGGGGGGGGGGGTGGTAGGTAACCTTAATGTTTTTTTTAAATATGATCAAAAATAATTATTAAATTTTGTATAGCTTCGACCCGGTAGTGTATTTAATATTTTTATACAGAATACTGGTGAAAACCAAGGACACAGTCCACCTCATGGTAAGTGGATGCTTGAGGTCCACAGACATCAACATCTATCATTAATTTAGAAATAAAATGAAGATGTGTTGCGTCCCACCCCTAGAATGCCACGTTTCCAGTAAAAACTGTCTCAAGTTCTGTTTACTTACCATACGAAACACATCAGCACTAAGCTGCTATTTCACGCTGGTATTCTGTGAGAGCATTTCCTGGGTGAGTTGACCCATTCTTGCTACAGCCGTAATATAGCTGCAAAATGGCTCCAACATGTAAAAATATTTATTGATATAACATGGCAATAATATTGAAAGAAATATCGTAAGACCGGCAATACTACTCTTAAAACCATTGAACGTTGGGGTGAATTATTTTCGAGTGTCAGCTTTTTATTCCACAGCAGGTAAGTGGATACTTCTTTGTGAATTGTAAAGAAAGAAAATCAGTCCGAAACTCTCGCTCATATTATGAGCAGGCAAGTCATGTTTTATGTTATCAACAATATTTTATTGAATACTAGCAATGCTCACGACTTTTTGATTTCGCGGTCCGCACCTTGCCACTAGACTACTGTACGAGTATCTTTTAAACTAATAGATTGGCTAACTACAATTATTGTGAAATGCGTTCGGAATAAACTAGTTTGTAGATATGAATGGTTACTGTATATATACATACATACATACATAAACACTCACGCCTGTCACCCAGAGGGGTAGGCAGAGACTACGGACTTCCATTTGGCACGATCCTGACATACCTCTTTCGCCTCCTTTACATCCATATATCTACGCATACATGCTCGTCGGTTAAGGGTACTTCTAACGTGGCCCATTTTCAAAATATCGCCAATTTGGTCGATAAACTTTTTTCTAGGGCGTCCCTTTCCGACTCGGCCATTCACATCTGCCATATAAATTTGCTTTGTCACTCTTTCCTCATTCATTCTTTCTACGTGACCAAACCACCGAAGCATTCCTTTCTTAATCCTGGTCACAACATCATCTTGCATACCACATTTATCTCTTATCACGCAATTTCTCACCCTGTCATTCAGATTAAACCCTAGCATATTCCTTAAAGACCGCATTTCTACAGCATTTATTCTACTTTCGTGCTTCTTCTGCCACACCCAGCTTTCACTACCATACATTAAAGTAGGGACTAACACAGCATTATGAATTACCATACGTGCCTGTTTTGACACATTCTGGTTCTTCATAATAGAGTGTAGTGCCCCATTCACTCTATTCCCTGCATTTACTCGTCGTTCTATTTCCCTATCATATCTACCATCCCTGCTAAATACACATCCCAAATACACAAACTCATCCACTTGCTCAATTAACTCTCCTTCTATTCTTATTTCACATACCGTTTTGCTTTCTTCTCTTTCAAAAACCATCACTTTCGTCTTACTTGCGTTCACTTTCATTCCCCTTTCTTTCAATTCCCAGTTCATTAATGTAACCATCATTTGCAACTCTGCCGCCGATGACGCAAGTATGACTTGATCATCGGCATACAAAAGGCATTTGACGGTTAACTCGCCCATTCTTAACCCACATTCCTCATCTTTCAAAGTTTGCAAACACCGGTCCATAAATAGGTTGAACAGCCAAGGGGAAGCTACACAGCCCTGTCTGACACCTTTTTGGATGCCAAACCAGTCCGAGTAGACCCCATTGATCCTGACACAAGCACTAGAGTCCCTATAAAGAGACCTTAATGCCTGTATCAAACCAGCGCTCAACCCATATGAGTTCAGTGTTTGCCATAACACATTCCTGTCCACTCTGTCATAAGCCTTTTCCAAGTCCATGAACGCACAAAAAACTTTCTGGTTTTTGGCCAAAAACTTCTCCGCAATCATGCGCATGGAAAAGACTTGATCTGTACACCCCATTCCCTTTCTAAAACCCGCTTGCACATCCCAAATTTTTCCATCAGTTTCTTTCATAACTCTTTCAATTAACACCTTAGCATACAGTTTACCCACAATACTAAGCAAGCTGATACCGCGGTAGTGTTTGCAGTCATGCTGTGACCCTTTTCCTTTATATATTGGTACTATAACTGCTTTACACCAGTCATCCGGTACCCGTTTTAATTCCCAACATAAATTAAACAAGGTGTACAGCAGGCCTGCCACCACTTCCTCTCCAGCCCTTAGCATCTCGAGTGATACTCTATCATATCCAGCTGCCTTACCTGCTTTCATGCTTTTCATTGCTTTCATTATTTCATCTACACTTATCTCCATACCCCTTTCCACTTCTTTCGGAATTTCTAGTTCATTTAATTCATACGACTCTTCACTCATAAACACGCTTTCAAAGTATTCCTTCCATCTGTTTAAATTCGAAACTTCATCATTCAGAATACATCCATTCTCGTCTCTTATAGCATTTATTATAGGCTGTTTTGTATTTCCCCTGGCAGTTCTTACGAGTTTCCAGAACATTTTTATGTTAGCCTGGAGATTATCAGATATCCTTCTATCATTCTTATCCGTTCTTTCTTTCTTTTTCCTTTCAACAACTTCTTTTACTCTCTTATTTAGACGTCTAAATTCTGCCTTTTTTCTTTCAATCTCATCATTCATACCAGAAGAATTACCAGCTTTGGTTGCTAGTAAATCTAACCATGCTTTCTTCTTTGATTCAACTTCCACCCGTACCTCATCATCCCACCATAACGTATTACTTTTCCTTTCATTTGTTCTCTTACTTACACCACATACTTCGGTGGCGGTATCCACCAAACCTTTCTTAATATTATCCCACACAGTATTCAAGTCTAAATCATTCATACACAACTCATTCAAACATCTAATATTTTCTCTCAGTCTACATTTATACTTCTCTATCACATCTTCATCTTGTAACTTCTCTATTCTTATACGCTGTAACGCAGTGGTAGATATAGATGTCCGATGCCGCCAACGCTTGAAAAGACCATTAATTCGACATAAGACCAAGTAATGATCCGTCCCTACGTTGGACCCCCGGTAAACCCTTGTATCTACGACTGCGCTCCTCATTCTTTCATCCACAATTACGAAATCTATCATGCTTCTATCATCACCTCTTTCCCATGTATACATGTGAATCCTCTTATGACGAAAAAAAGTATTCGTCACAAAAAGATTCTTTTCCGCACATACGGTGAGGAGGTCTTCACCATTCTCATTTATACTTTCATCACCAAACGTTCCCAATATCCTTTCATAACCAGACCTCTTCACCCCAACCCTTCCATTAAAGTCTCCTAACATAATAATATTTTCATTTTCCTTACATTTTGTCAACACCATCCTTACCATGTCCCAAAACTGCTCTCGGATGTAAGTGGGCTTAGACATGTCTGGGGCGTATACCCCTAGTAGGAACAGCTTCTTTAAGCCCACTTTCATTCGTATCCATAGCAGTCTCGGGCTTACACATTCATACTCTTTCACACATCGTCCCATTCTTTCTGAAAGGATGAAACCGACTCCCTGGCATGCCCGTTCGGTCTCGCCCACACCAGACCAATACGCGGTATACATGCCATGTGCAGTGGCATCCTTTCCCTTTCGTTTCGTCTCATTCACACATAACACATCTATTCCTCTGTCATTCATCATTTCGCATACTTCATCCATCTTATCATTCATTCCTCCACATACATTCAGCGTAGCCAGACGGGTTTCCGCAATCCACTTTTCGCCCCTCCGGGAGACAGAACGTGACGGGTGGCGAACCTCGTCGCCGGTTTTTCTCCCGGAGATTCTTCGCACCCCTGCCCCATTTAAGGGGCGCCGGGAACTCGGGGCCATTTCTTTTATTTCTTGAGTCATGGTGCGAACAAGGGTTGGTGGTAGATTTTACGCCGCTACCATACGGCGAGGAGCCGAGTCCATTTTATCGGCTTTGTCGCTCGTTTAGCACCACCCGGGGGACACGTGTAGGGTGGGCCTAAGGTTAGGTGGTCGAAGCCTACGGACGCGAGCGACTCATCCCCCTGTATATATATATATATATATATATATATATATATATATATATATATATATATGTGTGTGTGTGTTATATAGTGGTAGCTCAGATGGTTAGCGCTCGCTGTAAATATAACATTCGGATTCGATCCCCGCCGGCACCAATGAAATTGTTAATTGCAATTTTAAGTGCTGATTTACCACGTGATCGGCGGTGAAGGAAAACATCGTGAGGAAACCTGCATGTCTGAGGAATAAGAAAATAAAATATTTCGAAGACATGTGAAGTTTGCCAACACGCATTGGGGCAGCGCGGCGGACAATTCCTTGTCCTAAAACCCTCTCAGAATGAGGGGAGGCCTGTGCCCAGCAGTGGAAAGTATATAGGCTGTAACTTTACTTTATTTTACATACTTTACATATACATATATACAACATTTAACAAAAACCCTGTGGTTTCCGTTAAGTCTGTTATCTGAATCAGTGTCCAAGCGTATAGAAATAATTATTATTCAAAAAAACACATTACAAAAAAAAATTAATGAAAAAAAAATTAATTTGCGAATTGTATTGCATTTGGTTTATTTCCTCTAACTCACACGAGTATCGGTAATGCGGGGTCTTTGACAATCCTCTTACTCCTCGGCCAATGCAGAGATAATAAAACCACATACAATTTGCAAATTATTATTTTTTTCATTAAGATTAATTTCTTTTAATGTGTTTTTTTTCTTTGTGCTTCGATACTGATTCTGATAACGCAGCTAACGTAACACAGGGTTTTGTTACATGTTGTATATGTATATATATATATATATATATATATATATATATATATATATATATATATATATATATATATATATATATATATATAATGGTGCGTCTGTTAGTAATTGCTTACTCTGAACGACATGACCGTTTAACGTCAAATTCACACAATATTGTTTTATCATAAACGATGACTCATAAATAAATTAAAACTCGTTCAGATTTAAGACGGCTCTTACTTTTTATTAAAAATTGTTTTTTAGCCCTTTTAAGTGTACTAAGGAATTAGAAGGTATTATAATATAAATGTCGTCTAAATTTTATACATCTAGTTACATAAAACACTTTATCAACCATTTTGCCACCCTTTGAGGTGTTTTTCTACAAATTTATATATGTGACCACCCCGATTTCTTGAAGAACTACAGACTGATTTCCCTTCTGAGCCGCGTCTACGTGCTTGTTTCGAGAGTGTTTACGGTACGGTACGGGGTAGTTCTTCAGCAGAGCGTTGTCACCTTTCTTGAATAACAAGACATCCGCCTTCCGCTCCATGCCTCTGGAGAAGTGCCAACATGAAAGACGGAATCAAAAAGCTTCTGAAGAACTTCTAGTACTAGGTTTCCACCCGCTTTCGGAAAATCCACTATAGTTCCATCCTCGCCCGGGGCCTTGCTGTTTTTAAGGTTGTTCACTGTTCGAAAGACCTAAGTCTTAACCTAAAATCTGTGACCATTCCGAATTATGAGAAAATTCCCATGATATAGCTTAAGCTTTTCGCATTATGCGATCTCATAATAATCGTGGATCATGGCTGTCTGGACGTTACAATTTGACGCGGGAAGAGAAGCTAGTTTAATATATTATATAGAAATTCTATCCTATAGGTAATACATGGCCATTGAACCGTGTCACAAGTGATCTACTTATCTCCAAGTGTTAATAAATTTGTATGAAAATCTATACATATATTAACGCGTGAAGAGAAAGTCTTGTACCCTTTTTAAAGCATATTGCGCGCACGAAGAAATGTGAGACTCGGCATTGTTAAAGTTCGATATGAAGAAAGGTGCAGAATGCTAAAATTATTTAAAACGATCTGGTCAGGCAGACTTTGTTCTGCCCTTTCCGACGGCCCTTTGTCCTTTAAAAAATCCTTAAATTCGCAATAAATTTATTGTGAGTCACTTATCGAGATAAAAGCTATCCATTCGCTCAAGTAGGAGCAAGCAATGCACATTTACAAAATTTCATTAAAATCTGTTTAGTAGTTTAGGAGTTTGTCGCGGACAGATAACCTAACCTTTTTTAATAGGATAAGTGTACAAACGAGCATACAGTCCATCTGATGGTAAGTGGTTGCTGTGGCCCATAGACTGTACATCTATCTTCGATTACGAATCAAAATGCAGACGCGTTGTCACCCATGAGGACTGAGACGGAATGCCTCGTTACCAGTAAAAACCCAACCCATTCGTGCTAGAACTATACTACTAACGTAGCTGCAGCACAGCTCCATTACGTCTAACATGTTGCCATTTTATGTATACCTACTTAAAGATTTCGCTTACAAATTCAATAAGTGAAATAAAATGAAACATACATTATTTACGTTGATTTAGTGAATTACGATCCAATTTTGACCACTAGGTGACCACTTATTATGATATTCGGTAAATTACATAGACTTGTCGTGAGCTTTATAATCAAACGCCATAAAGGAGACGATCCATTTCAGGCCCAGTCTATATACACTATACCGTAAAAAGCGAAAAATTCAGGGATTTTATTAAAAATAAAATAAGGGAATAAATAAAACTAAATGACTTGCTAAAAATAAAAATGCAATCCCTATTTTTGATGATTTTACAAGATGGCGCCCTTCCAGTTATAAAATTATATGGCAAATGGCATGTCTGAAAAGTGACCTGAGTCATGAAATAATGTAGTAGGTAGTGTGATATTTTTTTATTCCGATCTTGTTCGTGCAGTTGTGAACTCATGATTCACGTGAGACTTTGATTTCATTGATATCGGACATCTGTAGAATCAGATTTTGAATCACTAGGCATCAATAACCTCATGACAGTCGACTGCTAACGTCAAAACGACATCAATTCGCCATTAGTGTTGCAGTTTTTGCTAAGAATAAAATATTAATACCACTGAAATAAAGGCAAACTCGTGTATTTGAATGACCAAAGGTAGTGTAATATATTATTTTAATTTATTTCCCTACTTGTACAAAATCAAGCCTACGTTTCATACAAATTTGGACAGTCTCCTTTATTTAAACGTTTATAATGAGGTAAAACTGACTTCAAAATCTATGGGTGCGTATGGCAGAAAAAAACGCTAGCAAGCGCTTGTAAGCAAAATGGCGAAACTAAACAGTTTTCGGCCAGGACACGTTTGCTAACTTCAGTAGCGCTGACACAATCCGCCATTTTGCTTATTTAATTTGTTTGTTTTGAAGTAGAGTTTATAAGCTGTTTTGTGCAATATAGTTTTAAGTAATATAATGACATGAATAAACATATAAGTACAGGTTATTAAAAAATTCATGATTGGTAAGTTTTTAATCTGAATACTTTACAAACATATATTTAAATTATGTTAGGTTCCCCGGTTAAAACTAACTTCGTGTCCTAGAGGAAAATAGCTACTTACGATTTGACAGCGCTTACCGCTTACGATCGCTATTTTGCTTACAAGCGCTTGTTAGCGCTTTTTTCTGCCAAACGCAGCCTATGATTTGTAATTGTAATTGTAAATATGGGAAGGAACTGAACCCTGACACACAGCTAATGCTAGTTCGGGAGTAAGGGTTTAAACTTTGTTGTTTCTATATGGTTTTATTTTATAAATAAATTTAATATAATATTATTATTGTATTATAAAATAATTTATACTGTTTGAATGCATACTTTATTCAATGTTAAATTATTGTATGGAAGTTTAATGTATTTAGCCTATACACAGCATGAAGTAAAATTAATATTATCTATCATTAGACCAACCTGTTTCTTAACTGTTTCCTTACAGAAATTCATTAGGCACACTTTGTACTAAGTGTCGACCCCCGCAGCCGAACGACTCTTATTTTAATGTATCCTGAATATTTATTCTAATCTAAGTGATTATATTTGTAAATAATATATAGTATGTAATATATCTGCATATTCAGGGTTATTTTTCAAAGAGTAACCAAATTTTAAAACTCAAGTTCAAATTATATAAATAATGATATACCGTTATTGAAGTTTTTGAAAATATGAGTAAATAAGGCTTCTACTTTTATTTGAAATTATCCCAAATTGAATGTGATTTATAGGCAAGAATGTTTTTGCCTACCAATCCGCGATTTACCAAGCATTTTGAATTTAAAAGATAAAAAGGACGGAATATTTGAGATTGTTTTAAATTAATTTTTTTTTCGCCCATTTGCGTATATTACTTAGTTTGAACCTTCTCTGAAAATTTGGCCGGTAATTCCAAAATAACCCCGTATTTGCCATTTTTCTGTAGCAAATATTGATCTTTTGCTGAATGAGTTGTAATTAAATATTAATAAATTTTCTAATGCTTATTTGTATGTAACACATGTTAGAGTCCATGGGCTTTAACTCAATTCGTTTGTGCCTGGCGCTTGTTGCAACCGGGACACGTTTGAGGGCTAAGTTTAAATAAGTATGCCTTCATTCGTTCTGAAGTGCTGTGTAAAACACTTGAGAAAAAAAAGATCAAGAAGATATTTTTTGCTCATAAGTTCCCTGTACCTACCATCGATAAAACTTCAGCGCTCGCGGCCATGTTCCGTTAAAATTATGCCCGACTGACTTTCGAGCATGACAACTGATTTAGAATAATTAGAAAACATCATATTATTATATATTATTATAATTCACATTTGACGTTATGATGCGACAAGTATTGCGCAAACTCCTAACTTGCCAGTGACAGGGGCACATCTGATCACAACGGGGTTTTGAACGCCTTTCCCGGAACAACCGAGTATTTGGGATATTCCCACGTTAAAAAAGCTAAGCACCTTGACCACTGGAGCATACGTTGGTATAGATAAATTATATTCTCTAACAGGTCTTCTTTGCGAGCTAGGAGTCTATCAGAGAACGTATCTACCTCCATAATCATTGCCGCCGCCACATAGTAGCGACTACACTACTATGTTCCGGTCTTAAGATTAAAGAGAGCCAGTATACATGCCGGCCAAAAGTTTAAGACCACCTTAATTAAAATAGAAAAATTAAATATAACTCCAATAAAATATTAAATGTTTAATTAAACTGTTAAATAATCCACTAAAACACTTTTTGATAATCAATATACAAATATATAAAAGAAATATTAACATTCCATGCTAAAAAAGACTATAGCTAGCTAAACTGATTTTCCATCGAAAAATCCTCCTTTGCATTCTATAACTTTTTCCACAAGTCTCGGCATACGGACAATCAATTTGTTGATAGTGTCTTGTGATATATTGCTCCTCCAAATTTCGCACAAAGCATTCCATATTTCTTCTCGCGAGAATGGACCACAATTACGGAAGTTCCTATCAAGCTCTTCCCACAAAAGTTGATGAGATAGAGACCCAGGCTCTGAGGAGGCCAAACGATGTTTTTAACACCCCTTGTGCCTCTTTCTCTTCCAAATATCCTCTGCATAATTTTGAGCTATGCTTGGAATCATTGTCCTATTGGAAAATGAATCCATCTCCAATTAATCGCAACCATGAAGGAACGGATTTTGTTCTAAAATTTTTTGTAGTCTTTCTTTTTTATAATTCCATCAATTTTGATCAATTTGCCAGTTCCTTGGCTATAAAAGCAACCCCAGACCATAATTTAGCTACCACCATGCTTGATTGTTGGGACTACACAGTCTGGCATCATCTTTTCTTGGTCACTGCGCCGAACGCAAGTTCTTCGTTTTGAAGCGAACAGCTCAAACTTGAATTCATCAGTCCAAAGAACTTTTTAAAATCTGCTTCAGTCCAATCTCGATGGGCAAGGGCCCATTGAATTCGTTTTATCTTCTTTCATTATGTAAAACAATGATATCAGAATACACTTCACTGCTAATTTCGCGTGCTTTTCCCATTTTAAGACGTCTTCACTGTAGAAACCACAAGTTTAGACTAATTGAGATTGTTTGTCAACAAAACCATGTATACTCAGGTAATAATAAGTCGGAAATACATTTTTTAGAAGCTAAATAATCCTAATTATTGACCAATGGGAAACAAAAGCAAAGTAATTAGTTATTAGCCCATCATAAAAATATTATTACGACTCTACGACCTGACTCTAACGCAGCGTTTGTCGGTGTTTGGAAACAATACATGTTTATTGTCCAATAACTTGAAAGTGAATAAAAGAATGACTTGTTCAGATATTCGATATTAACAATAGAATATGCAGGTGTAATGGAGGTAAATGGTGCAGGGATTTCGTTACAATTTATAGATGTTGTTTAAGTGTGGTCTTAAATTTTTGGCCGGCAGTGTAATTGTATGCTGTGAGGCAATCAAAGGTGATAACTGTTGCCATACACGATCCAGTTTACCGTCAAGTTTGCAGCACACTTGAAGCGGCGTCCAGTTTGCAGTGCATCCGTATAGACTACTCACGTTCAAATTCGCCATCGCCATGATGCCGCACCAGTGGAAACCATGGCGCCTCTCGTTATTGCTCCGACTAATGTCATGCATACTTGACCGCTCATACATACTATCAAGTTTACATGACACTGCAAGCTTGATCAAGTCGGCAGAGTTGAAATTCAATTTTTGCTTCAAGTAGACTTGTCAAGCACACTGATAGCCATACACCGTCAAGTTTTGGTAAACTGGATAGTGTATTGGATCTATGACACATATGTATTAGCCTTGTTTGAAGTTGGCTGCACACGTCCATCGACTGCAGTAGCCACTTATCGCCATCAGATTGACTGAAGTTCGTTTGTCATTTCAACTTTATAATATAAAAAATATTTATCTGTTGTTCACAGGAGATGCTCATACCAAAAGAACAATGTCGAGTGCAACCTCTGAGCGAAGCTCGCACGGCTAGTTCACTTCCTCACGCGCGACTTGCTCGGACACCCTCTATTTCATCGCAGAGTAGTCTGGATAGCGGCACGTCGAGAGCGACTGTGAGTAAATATGTTTTTATATTACAGTACAAACACAAGGTTTCAGTGTCTATTCTTTTTCTCGCACGCGCGTGCTACATTTTCTTGAAATTTCAGATACCGTCTTTGGATCCAGGTACGTTGTGTGTGGTAAAGTTCCAAAGAGAAATGATTCCGCCACTAGTCTTCGCCGCTCGAACAAGAAAACTTGTTCCTTCCTAGCTTAAAAGCTAGTTTAGTTTTTACATATAATAAAACCACAATAAAACTGCACTAACAGTCGTGTCTGCTCTCATATTTTCTAAAAAAAATATGAAGCCACCAAACAAAGGATACTGAAGCCAATTAGTGGTTTTAAATTTTTTTATTCATGATTCACGCAAAAACTATAGAAAGAATTTCCATAAAATTTTGTATGTAGGTAGTTAGGAATTCGGAGCAACTTATAGGCTACCTATTATCCGATTACGGAACTGCAAAAGTGGAGAGTTAAGTATTTTCTTCGTTTAGATGAAAGATGATTTAGATTTAGATGAAGATTTTATACGTGGTAGAGCCATGCTGCAGTTATATTAGAAGTATAGTTGTAGCACGAATGGGTCGGCTCGACTGGGGAAGGACCACGCTCTCACAGAATACCAGCGTGAAATAGTAGCTTAATGCTGCTGTATTTCGTATGGTGAGTGTAGAGAACCGGAGACCCTTTTTACTGGAAACGAGGCATTCCATCTTAGTCCTCACGGGTGACAACGCATCTGCATTTTGATTTGTAATCGAAGATAGATGTGGATGTCTATGGGCCACAGCAACCACTTACCATCAGGTGGACTGTGTGCTCGTTTGTCACCCTATCCTATAAAAAAAAAGATGTTAAAATCTATATAACAGTGGATATTCTTGCACTATAGGTAAAAAAGTAATGCCTTATTATGTATTTCTTAAAATATATTAACCGTAATAACGTTGTAATGTAGAGCTTGAATGAAAGAAAACAAAAACAAAAAGTGAGATATTCTTCTGCTATGAACATTTTCGGCCACCAGAGCGGCGTCATTTAAAAATGAGTTATAATATTTGACTGATTTCATAGCGAGGAAGTTAATTTGTTCGAAAATTGTAAAGGTTAATATTTGTTTGTGTACGCGGTTATATTTTATATTAATCAGATTGAAATTCAATAAACCAAACCACAGATATTCATAAAAGTAGATTTTTTTTTAAAAGATAAGATGTTCAAAAATTTGAAAAGCAAACTACTGAGGCATTGTTTTATGTATTAATTCAATACCATAGAAACTGATAAACTTTTATTTACAACTAACTTCTCAATTAAATAACATTGTGTAACAAAAACTTTACCTCTGTGTAAAGCAGCGACATTTAGTGAGTGGAAAATATTAGCTCTTATTCAAAAGTACGAGGGCGGCACTGAAAATTTCGGGAATCAAGAAAGTGACACAACATTACTATTTAAAAATGTATTTATTCCTTTTCGAAGTATTCTCCGCGAAATTCCACACGTGCAGAAATCATCCGGTCAACACACTGTTTTTGTGTTAAACCACTTCGAAAGTCATCGCTCTTGAATTTTCTCGAGTCAATTCCATTTTATCAACGACTAAACAAGTTTGACCTTGTGACAAGACCGAGAATCTTTTTTTAAATAAATAATGGTATTCGATTTTTAAAACCAAGGAGTTTTCAATTAAAAAGATTTTAATATGACAGGAACAGTGGAAATATTCCATTCCCGATACTTTTAGTGCAGCCTAGGTAACCTTACAGCTTTTATACGTGCCACTGCTGGGCACAGCCATCCTCATATTTCTGAGTGGGTTTTTAGAACAGGCAAAACTCTACTCTCATCGCACTATCATACTGCCTGTTGACAAACGCATTTATTTACTTTTATCTTTTTAAATTTAGATTTGCCTATGACGCAAAGAAAACGGTATATTACCATGGGTTTGCCCACAATGTTTGTATTTGCCTACCGTCTTTTCTTTTCAAGAACTATAGATAATAGCACCATCTCTTTTTAAATATAATTTAATGTAATTTTTTTTTGTCACATTACTAATAATCTGTTTTTATCTAATCGTCAAGTGGGTACCGTAAGAGGTGACAGAGGAAAACTGAAAGAGCAGATGGGCTGAATCTTACTGAAAACAATTAAAAGTAATAAAAATTGCTGATGTGGATGTTTTATTTTATTATTATCTGAATTCTGTCACTCGCTAAAGGAAATCTTAAAAGTTGACTTTTTTTACCACAAGTCCTATATTTTTACTCAAAAATATCGATCAGTAAACTTCATTTGTATCGGATGGACTCAAACCTGTAAAAGTATCAATAATTGTATCATAAAAATTACCATCGCGATATTTAATTTAGTTAGTCGAAGATTGAGTTTGTTTATATTAATAGTTTTTAACATTTAGCGACAGGTGTTCTCCATTGATATACAAAGAACCCTTGTCTTCCAAATATTTACTATATATTATAAAGTAAAGTAAAGTTACAGCCTATATACGTCCCACTGCTGGGCACAGGCCTCCTTCATTTTTGAGAGGGTTTTAGGGCAAGGAAGTGACCGATGCGCTGCCCCAATGCGTGTTGGCGAACTTCACATGTCTTCGAAATATTTTTTTTCGAAATATTTTACCGCCGAGCACGTGGTAAATTGGTACTTAAAATTGCAATTAACAATTTCATTGGTGCCGGGTTACTCGCGTTCTGTTATATTTACAGCGAGCGTTAGCCATCTGCGCTACCACGGCTCACTATATATTATAATCGGCTCAAATGTTTCATTTCTTGAACACATATTAGAGACGAGACAGATATTGCCACCGGTTATGTTTTTTACATACGTCTCACTGCTGGGCACGGGCTTCTTTTCATTCTTAAGTCGATTTATCAAAGATGTGTGATTGCGTGGTGGCCAATTTCATATGTATTCGTAATATTGTTTTTTAATTTATAAGACATGCAAGTTTCCTCACATATTTTACTTCACCATCGAGCACGTGGTAAATCAGTGAAATTTACAACGAGTGCTTAGCCCCTGAGATACAGTTGCTCATGTTGATTGAACGGTGTTTTATCCCACGAGCTCGCTCAAAAAAGGAACATTCACAATTTATATACGTGGTAGAGCCACGCTGCAGCTATGACTATGCTCGCAGCTATGTTTGTATCACAAATGGGTCAGCTCGACCGGGGCAGGACCACGCTCTCGCAGAATACCAGGGTAAAAAGCAGCTTAATGCTGCTGTGTTTCGTACGGTGAGTGAAGAGGACCGTAAACCTGTTTTACTGGAATCGAGGCATTCCATTTTAGTCCTCAGGGGTGACAACGCATCTGCATTTTGATTCTTAATCGAGGTTAAATGTAGATGTTTATGGGCAACAGCAACCACTTACCATCAGGTGGACTGTGTGCTCATTTGTCACCCTTATTCTATAAAAAAAAACTTTGCAGGAGCGGATGTAAAGATTGTTGTTATGACCTATATTATGATCTATCGATCGACATCAATAGACTATTGATCGATGTGGTTGTGGGTTCATCATCAGATTGACGTCGAGTAATCCATTCCACCAATAAAAAGTTTCTGTTTCTGTTTTAAATTTTAATATTAATGACCATCGACGTTCAAGTCATCCATGTAGATATTTAATCGGTGTTACGTAGAATTAACTCCTTATTACTGTTACTGTTTGAGTTGGAACATCAGCGTAGTTTATAAAATACTATCAATCAAGCCCGAAGTACTAAAACTTTAAACAAATAAAATACTAACCAAGATTCTATGCGAACCAAGTCGCGGGTACATCTAGTAAGCAATAAAAGAAGAACATAATACATAACAACACTGAAAGCGATTTCTTCCAGACCAACCTGTTACGCAGATCATATTGTGACAAAGGTATGAAAAATACAAAAAAATCTTGTCCACGTCACACTAGGTACATATCGGTGAAAAATTAAATGAAATCCGGTCAGATCTTAGAGTTTTGCGCTTTCAGACAAAAAGACACTTTATCATCATTACGCATTGTACTATATCATGCGTAGTGATGATAAAGTGATGATAGCCATCATCATCATTCATCAGCGAGGACTAGCCGTTTCGCATCTTTGACGCCATTGTCCGTTACACCGCCATCAGACAGAAACCTAAGATATTCCTAGCACTTTCCATAGTCGCTTTTAATTTACAAGGTAATTCTCTGAATGGTTACCACCGTCTAACTTACACTTTCACACAAGAGCGTGGCGCTTGAAACTCTCGCACAGTTGACAATAACACGGAGTGGGGTTATTATAGCTGTAGGTGTTAGAGTGTTCTAGAACGCAATGCACTTAGTACGTCAATATTCCGTAAGATGTTTTTTTATAGGATAATGGTGACAAACGAGTAGTGATGCAACAGAACTCTGTTTCTGTTTCCGCAACTGCGGAAGTTCTGCAAGGTTTTTAACATATGTTTCTGCTTCTGTTTCCGCAAGTTTTATAACGGAATTTTGAACGGAACTCAGCGACGCATCCACATAAATAGATTTATTGTATTTTTAGTTAATTAGAAATTTAAATCGTGTGTGTAATTTAATTGCAACCAAAAACAAGTCGTGTTTGGAACTATTATTTTGAGATTGATGATTAAGCAGCCAGATGTAAATTGTGTGAAAAATATACTTGGGGAAAAGGCTGCACAACTACCGCTTTAAAGAGCCATCTTAAACGCCGAAGAGTTTGCTGAGTTTGACAAGTTAGTTGAAACTGTAAAACTTTCATCGCAAACTAAAAAACAAATGGTCAGTCAAGGAATTGCATACATATTTATTCATAAAATGTATGCAATTTTATAAATAGGTATTTGTTTATAAAATACGGTTTCTATGTTATAATTAAAACCAAATGTTAGTTAAAACATGTTTTCACTAGTCAAAAATAGTTTTTAATAAATGCCTTTGTTATAACTTAGATTTGCAAATTAATTGGGTAGCAGTAGGTAAATTATAAATTAATTATTTTTATTGACTAAAACTACTTTTACGGATTTTATCGCGTTTATTTATGTTATTTTTAATACCAGACGTTTCGGGTGCTTTCCAGCACCCATGGTCACGGTAAGAAATAATTATTTTTAAAGAAACTTTAATGAGTATTTTGGATACAAAGTTCATTTGCGTCGTACTTTCGTGCTAGGGCTTCACTAAATTACCTACTCGCTAAACCTAAATGCAACTCTTTAAGGGGTTTGCCCAAATTCCAGTGCCTATTTAGCTTTAGTGTACAGGCGGTACGCAGCATCACCAGTGAGCAACAATTGCTATAGCAATAATAATTATTTTTCGGAGCTGGACTTATATATATACGAAGAACACTGGGACAGATTGTTAGGTGTAAAAGTGACCGAACTACTTTTCATAAAATATAACTTACCGCTACTTAATTTTGAATGTTAATTAAAAGTTTTATTTGTATTTTTTAAATAAGTATTATTTCCGTTTCCGCATCCGTTTCTGTTTCCGTTTCTGCAAAAAATATTTTTAACATCTGTTTCCGTTTCTGCTTCCGATATGACACTTCCGTTGCATCACTACCAACGAGCATACAATCCACCTGATGGTAAGTGGATCCTGTGGCTCATTGACATATCTACATTTAACCTCGATCAAGAATCAAAATGCAGATGCGTTGTCACCCCTGAGGACTAAGATGGAATGTCTCGGTTCTCTACACTCATCATACGGAACACAGCAGCATTAAGCTGCTATTTCACGCTGGTATTCTATGAGAGCGTGGTCCTTCCCTGGTCGAGCCGACCCATTCATGTTACAACCATATCATCCAAATCAACCTTCAAATCAAATCATCCAAATCATCCTTCCTCACTTCTATTCCTTTTATTTCACATTAGTACCTTCTTTCCAAGAGTTACATTGTATAAGATATTCAAGCTACGCTCTTGTGATAATAATATATTTCTGCCGTGAAATTGAGTGCTTGCACTGTTTCCGGAGACCCCTTTATACCGGAAACGAGGCATTCCATCGCAGTCCTCAGGGCTGGCAACGCATTTACATATAACGACAAGAACTTCAGAAAATACTTGGTGTTGGAACTGTTGTTGGCACTAATGTTTTTAAGACTGCTGGATCTTTTGCCTTTTAGAATACACCATCAGTATTCCTGTAAATAGCTGGTAATACTCACCACAACTCACATTGCCGAGACCCTCGCTCTGGTAGTGCACCCTACTACCGGGTAGTAAGTCTTGGATTCGGCATTTTTTGATTAATTTTTTGCCATCTTTCGGTCGAAATAGATATATCCTAGGGCGAGGCCTATGTTTAGCAGAAGACTTGTGTTAGGCTGTAATAACGATGATGATGAAATAAAGCAACAGAACAAGTCGGTTTTTCAGTGCGAAACGTTCGCGCCAAATGCGTAAATTGTTACCTACGGACGCACGGTACGGACAGCAGCTGCGGCCTCCGTCGTTTCCACATGTACCCGTCTAGGACACATAGTTAACGTGATGTTAAGTGGCTTCTGTGGTCCAGTCATATACATATCCTCCTTAAGAATCAAAAATCAGATGCATTATCACATCTAAGGAGTTGAATAGAATGCCACTTTACTAAAGGCGCTCCATAATACGCTGCAGCTAGAAGTAGGTACTTTCATGTGAAGAATTGTAATAAAGTGATAATTTATACAGAACGATTATTTTTACCGTCTAAAAAAATAGTGTGTAACAGGTGAACGGAATAGAAGCCTATGGCAGGGGTCGGCAACCTGCGGCTCTTTGGATGTGAAGCTGCGGCTCTTTAGTTCCATACGCAAAATATATCAATTATTTTATAAAAAAACTATAAAAATCGTTCTGAATCAATTAACGAGTATTAGGCACCATTTTTATCTCTCAGCCACTTGACACACGAAATCTGCACTGGGCCATTTGAAGTTGATACTGAATTTCTTAAAATGTAATTGATCGATTTAAAAAAACTAATTTCATATATATATATATATATATATATATATATATATATATATATATATATATATATATATATATATATATATGAAATTAGATTCTACTTTATTGTGAAAATATATATATATATATATATATATATATATATATATATATATATACCAGGCGGTCCCATAATGAACTGGCCTGATATAATTCAACGCGACATGTCGCTACATGTTGTGTTGCATTAAATAGTACGTTTATCGTGCACTTAATATAAGAAACATGCATCGACATGAAATGCTTAGTCTTAGTTTAACAAGCATTTGAATAACGAGAGTCGCGTATTTTTTCAAAATGTCGAAAACTGAGTATCGAAGTGTCATAAAGTTTCTGTTTAAAGAAGGTTTATCCCCTGCCCAAATAAAAGAACGATTGGATGGCGTGTATAAGGAGTCTGCCTCCTCCTATAGCACAGTGAAAAATTGGGTGAAAGAGTTTCGCCTCGGGAGAGAAACCGTCGAAGACTTTGGCCACGGCGGTCGACCTGTGGAAGTGCTCACTCCCGAAACGATTGCTCTTATCGAAGAGGAGGTTCTGAGTGACCGCCGTTTGAAGATTAGAGAAATTGCAGCAAGGCTTGGGCTCTCTAAGAGTACCGTTCATCGCGTGATCCATGAACATCTTCACATGAAAAAAGTGAGTGCAAGATGGGTACCGAAACTTCTTTCAGCGGTACAGAGACAGGAAAGAGTGCGCTGCGCTTCGGAGTTTTTGGATCTTTGTGGTGAAAATCCAAAGACTGAGCGGCTAGTGACTGGTGATGAAACTATGATCTTGTATTATGATCCACAAAGCAAGCGCGAGTCAATGGAATGGCGTTATAAGGGTGAAAAGCCCCCTAGAAAGGCAAAGGTGCAACAATCGACTAAAAAATTGATGTGCACAATATTTTGGGATTTTCAAGGCATTTTGATGGTGGATTTTAAAGAACGTAATACAGTCGTGAACGGCGAATATTATGCTTCTTTAATATATAAATTACGAGACAAGATAAAGGAAAAACAAAGAGGCAAGCTGTCTAAAGGTGTCCTGTTGCTCCATGACAACGCCCCTGTTCATACCGCTGGTGTTTCGAAGGATGCAGTTCGTCAATGCGAGTTCACAGAAGTTCAACATCCACCTTACAGTCCAGACATGGCCCCGTCCGACTATTATTTATTTCCAAATTTAAAGCGGGACTTAAGAGGAAGAAAATTTTCAAGCGATGAAGAGTTGCAGGCGGCCGTCTTCAGTCATTTTGAGGATAAAAAATGTGATTACTTTTATAAAGGTTTAGAGATGTTGATTCACAGATGTCAGAAGTGTGTTAGTATTCATGGTGATTATATTGAAAAATAAAATTGGTTTCGTTTCATTTCCTTCATTGGTTCATAGTTAGGCCAATTCATTATGGGACCGCCTACGTATATATATATATATATATATATATATATATATATATATATATATATATATATATATATATATATATATATATATATATATATATATATATATATTGTTCCTATGAATAAACAGATAATTTTTTTATTAAAAAAACTTTGTTTATGCAAGTACTATTTATGGTTGGCAAGAAAAAATTTGTGGCTCTTTAAAAACTTTGAAATTTTGTTAATTGTAATTTTTGACTCTTCTGACTTAAAAGGTTGCCGACCCCTGACCTATGGCATTGATATTTTACAATTTTTTTTTATTCTACATTAAAATATTATATATTGAAATTGATCTATCAATAAATACGACTAATTTAAAATAAACTATTGGTACTAAAAATTATCAACACGTATGTTTGAACTAAATAAATAAATCAGTTAAAAATTATCGAAATTAAAATAATACGTACCCATAATAGATCGATTTCATAATAAATGTTAATGTAAAATAAAAAATAAATTATAAAATATACATGTCTTCTATTCCGTGCACCTGTTACACCGTATGTTTTCGGACGGTAAAAAAATCATGCAGTATAAAGGAGTTAAATGGGATGCCACGTTACTAAAGGGGCTCCGTAATACGCTGCAGCATGAAATAATTTAATTTGAAGAAGTTTATTGAGCTAATAATTTATATAATACTCCGCAAAACCCATATTTAAGTACCTACCTACTAATGCTATTGAAACGATAGTGTACCTAACGCACATCGATCGTCTTTTCTATTATTTATGGACCATTCGCTTGTTCTTTCCGTTATTAATATTTCAATGTAACACTAATATGTAATGGTGTTGTATTTTTCTTGTTACAGATGGAATAAGTTTTTTTTCCATCTGTTAACAAGAACCTCAGTTACCTCAGTATATTTAACTTCGATATATTTGAAATGGTTGTTGGTGGATGTCTCGACTTGCCATTTAAACGTTAAAAAAACGCAAAATTCTCTTCTAGGCGCTAAAGCTCTTGAATTCGCGCTAAACTTACAAGTGTAGTACTAAAAGTGTCTACTTGTGTCTAGTGCCCCAAATGTAAGTTGATGTAAGATCATCATTGAAATTGCAGCTGCGCTAATATCTATATTTCAGAACACCAGAATTAATGATTAAATAATAATATGACTGTGAACTGGAACCAAGTGTCACAAGCACCTTTAGGACAATGGACGGGCGCGCCGCACACCCCTCCACACCGTACCCCTCCCTACCGCGTACACACCGTACACCCGCGTGCCTGGGCGGCTTTCACCACCCAGAATACCGAACGATATAAAATCATATAATACCACACATCCATATCATACAATAGTAACACCTAGCCACTTTTTATATCGAGCATGTCTTCTGACTCATCTTCATAAAGGGTAAATTGTCTTGGAGTCAAAGTTCGACCACCGACTTCAAAAAAGGGGGAGGTTCTCAGTGCGACTGTTTTTTTATGTCTGTTACCGTGGAACTTTTTCCTAGGTGAACCGATTTTGATCATTCCTTTTTTTTTTTTGAAAGTTTCTCGTATACATTTGATGAAGATCTGACCAGTAGTTTTTGAGTTATAATGCGTATTTAATTGACTTTGACTACGTTGATGATGTTCTCATTGTATTTGTATTGTAGTCAGTTGTATAAAATGTTTAATGTTACCTTTTTACACTCATAATTAAAATCACTTTAATTGTGACTAAATAATGATGACTTTCATAGTCTTCCAATAATTGACGGCATTATGTTTATTTGCGATATTTGATTATACCGAACTCTCACTTAAAGATAGCCTTCGAGATAATAATAGTACTTAAAAGAACTCCATGATTTATCATTTGGCCCATTTGGAATCAGAGGCGTCGTAAGACATGGGTGACGTGGACCACCACCTACGGCCTCGCGGTCCGAGGGGCCTTGCGCCCCGAAGGTTTAGAGGACCAGTGAGAGCTGTGGATTTCCCATTTCGTTCGTTTATGTTACATTCACGATTCTCAATGGCTATAAAGACTGCTTAGAAACAAGTAGGCTTGCGCCGTACGTAGATGATATTATTTTGTATTTTTCTGACAGTATTTTATGTAAGAACGACGTGTGGTTAATTGTTTGAAACCGATTAATACTTATTAAATAAATAGGTAGTGTTTATTGTCCATTGAACTAAAATTAATAAAAACGATTGACCTATCAATGATTTTTTTTTTGTTTGAAGTTTACAGTTGTAGTTGTAGCTTTGTTTGTGATATGAACACTACGACCTTCTTACGTATCTTAACATAGAGATATCGAGAGAAAATGGGAACCTGGATCTGCAAAAATAAAAAGAAAAGCTGAGCTGTAGCAAACCAGATTTTGAGTTCAGTTATGATGAAGTTTGTCAAACTGCATCTGGTAGTATAGAATCACCTGAATCGATTGCTTTGACTTCTAAAAAACATAGAGCCACGTACGAGACTTGTTGAAATAGGGAAGTACTCTAGTCTAGACGGACTGCATACTTATAGTGTACGGCTGTCGGAAACAGAGAAACGTTCAAACTTTAACCAATCAACGAAGTTAACGTTGTGCAATATAATTAACGATCACGAAGAAAATATTGAGATATGTTCTCCGTCAGTTAGCAGCGACACCAGTAATATATTTAAACAAACATTTGTTAATTCAGATCCAGAAATGTGGTCGTTTCCCATAACGGATTCTCAACTTAATGGTATAATTCAAAACTGCCTCAAGCAGCCCTTAAATAAAAGTGATAAAGATTATTCCAAAGATGATGATCATAGCCAGTTTTTAATTTTTATTTCCCTCTCACTCTGGTTGGTTTCTTTAAATTCTGAAAATAAAATTTTCTATTTTCGGATGCTGTGACTGGCAACAGTTAATTAGTATTTTACATATACAACAGAATACCAAAGAACATATGACTTTTATGTTCGAGGAGATAACCTTAGAAAAGGAAATAAATCACTAAAAAACGATGGACCAAGAAAACGAAAGGCTAATTCTTGAATCGCAAAAACATTGGCACAATTTGATTAAGAGATTAATGATATCAATAATATCTAATCTTTTCATAATCTAGCATTTAGAGGTCACTGATAATTTTTATAGTCGGATGCTAGGAATTCTGCCAATTATTGCGCAAATATGGTAGGCGTAAATAGTGTAGTTAAAACTGGAATATCAAATATTAAACCCATGGCATTTTTCAGACTTTCGGTTGTGATTGCTGAAATCGGCTATTGATAGACGCAGCTATTATTATATTTCACAGAAAATTTATTTGCTATCTTCAAGTTCTAGCAAACACTGGGAATTAATAAAAGAAAAAATAAAGATCACTATGAACCCTTTATTAGACACATAGTAGAAAAGCATAATCGTGGTAGTAAAGACCGTATTATTTCAATTTGATGATGTTGTTGAATGCATGGAAAGATTAAAAAATCAAACGAAACCATCAGACACACTCAGCGAATGTGATTTGGTTTTAAATGAAATGCTCCGTTAAGAATTTATCGTATCGTTAGTATGACATATTATCGCTTTTAATATTACGTAGGCGGTCCCATAATGAATTGGCCTAACTATGAACCAATGAAGGAAATGAAACGAAACCAATTTTATTTTTCAATATAATCACCATGAATACTAACACACTTCTGACATCTGTGAATCAACATCTCTAAACCTTTATAAAAATAATCACATATTTTATTTTCAAAATGACAGAAGACGGCCGCCTGCTACTCTTCATCGCTTGAAAATTTTCTTCCTCTTAAGTCCCGCTTTAAATTTGGAAATAAATAATAGTCGGACGGGGCCATGTCTGGACTGCAAGGTGGATGTTGAACTTCTGTGAACTCGCATTGACGAACTGCATCCTTCGAAACACCAGCGGTATGAACAGGGGCGTTGTCATGGAGCAACAGGACACCTTTAGACAGCTTGCCTCTTCGTTTTTCCTTTATCTTATCTCGTAATTTATATATTAAAGAAGCATAATATTCGCCGTTCACGACTTTATTACGTTCTTTAAAATCCACCATCAAAATGCCTTGAAAATCCCAAAATATTTTGCACATCAGTTTTTTAGTCGATTGTTGCACCTTTGCCTTTCTAGGGGGCTTTTCACCCTTATAACGCCATTCCATTGACTCGCGCTTGCTTTGTGGATCATAATACAAGATCATAGTTTCATCACCAGTCACTAGCCGCTCGATCACAGTCTTTGGATTTTCGCCACAAAGATCCAAAAACTCCGAAGCGCAGCGCACTCTTTCCTGTCTCTGTACCGCTGAAAGAAGTTTCGGTACCCATCTTGCACTCACTTTTTTCATGTGAAGATGTTCATGTATTGCGCGATGAACGGTACTCTTAGAGAGCCCAAGCCTTGCTGCAATTTCTCTAATCTTCAAACGGCGGTCACTCGGAACCTCCTCTTCGATAAGAGCAATCCTTTCGGGAGTGAGCATTTCCACAGGTCAACCGTCGTTGCCAAAGTCTTCGACGGTTTCTCTCCCGAGGCGAAACTCTTTCACCCAATTTTTCACTGTGCTATAGGAGGGGGCAGACTCCTTATACACGCCATCCAATCGTTCTTTTATTTGGGTAGGGGATAAACCTTCTTTAAACAGAAACTTTATGACACTTCGATACTCAGTTTTCGACATTTTGAAAAAATACGCGACTCTCGTTATTCAAATGCCTGTTAAAAAATTAAGTGCACGATAAACGTACTATTTAATGCAAGACAACATGTAGCGACATGTCGCGTTGAACTATATCAGGCCAGTTCATTGTGGGACCGCCTGGTATAAGCAAATTATGGCAATCTGTACAAGTCCATTTAAGCATTGCCCTTGAACATTTGCGTAAATTTTGTACTCAAAGACATTTTGTGACTGCATCAAACAATATCGACAAACTCCGTTTGAAAAATTATTATATGTTTTATACGTCATTTTATTGAGAAAAACAGTTATACATCTGTATAAATCATCTGCCAAAAGACTTTAAAAAAACATTTTGAAAATTTTGGATATCAATATTATCTGCCTCAAAAAGAGTTCAGTCAGTAAAGTTATGAAATAAACAGTACAAAATGTACTTATATATAAGGTGAGGTATATATACCTATACATGACAAACACCTTACCCCGAGTTTTGCGCAGTGCTTCAATTATTTTGTGCCGTAGTTTGTTGTTTCGTGCCGAAATTAGTAAAATATAACACTATTAGTCACCTGGGTAACGTTATTCTTATACTGTTTCACGTAAACGATTGGAATTTGGCGTTGATGCAGTCACCCAATAAATACATACCATACCTCCCTTTATGGTTTCGCAGATATTAAAAACATGTACTTAGCCTTAAACGCTATAATATATTTTTTAATTAAATTTTTCAATACCCTACACTTTGTCTTAGTCACCGAAGTCAGTAGTTATTACATCATGTTCAAACATTCCATTACTTTTCATTTTTAGAAAAATGTATGTATGTAAAATGCCTCCAAGATACAAAAAGTTATTAGTGTGGGAATAGCTTTTCTTATGATTATAAATTCTACAAAATGCTGCTTTATTCTTCAAAATGGAAAGGAATTAATTTAAAGTTTCTATACCTACATACAAACATTTACTCCAAGATTACACTGGAATAATAAAATAATACGAAGATGCTCATGCAAAGCCTAACATAATTCACTGTATATTTTATACAAGCTAATCTGTCGTGTAATTAAAAGCTTTTTAAAATTCAGGCAATACATTCCTCAACCCTAGTTTTATGGGCTCATTTTTATAAGGTTATAACATCCTGAAAACATTAACTAGATTCTCCATTTCAAATCTCTCTCATTTCATAACGCATAATATTTTTCAAATAACTAAACATAAATTCCGCAGAGCCATCGGGGTTCGTCTCCGGCCATACGTACATTCGCACCCGACGGCCGGACGCTGGAAGCTGGAAGCACTGGAATCCCACGATCACCATCCCCTCTACGCGCTGCTTCTTTGGACGTTCGCGGCGCTCCTCTAGCACACGGCTCCTTGGCCTCGCTCGCTGACTCCCCTACTCCTTCCAGCCCGAGGCACGCGCCTCCAAGATGCTTATCACCTCTCCTTATGCCACCGAGGTAATTATGCGTTTTAATGGGTTTTCACAACGGAGATCTTTATAATTACTGAATAAAACCTTTAAGTCGGCTTAACTAGACAGAAAGATGTGGTATACGTGGTAGAGCCAAGCTGCAACTATGTTATGGTTGTAGCACGAATGTTAGATCGGGGAAGAACCTCGTTGTCACAAAATAGCAGCGTAAAATAGCAGTTTAATACTGCTGTGTTTCGTATGGTGAGTGTAGAGATCCGGTGACCCTTTTTACTGGAAACGAGGCATTCCATCTTAGTCCTCATGGGTGATATCGCAACTGCATTTTGATTCTTAATCGAGGATAAATGTAGATGTCTATGGGCCACAGCATCCACTTACCATCAGGTGGACTCTGTGCTCGTTTGTCACTCATTATTCCATAAAAAAGACTATGCTTGCGTAGAATACAGGAGTAAAATAGCAGTATAACGCTGCTGGGTTACGTACGGTAAGTGACAAGAATCGGATGCTTTTTCTAACGACTCACTCCATCTTAGTCTTCAGTGGTGATAAAGCATTTGAATTTCGAGGTTCTTAATGTATCTGTCTAATTTCTATGGGCTACAGCCAGTTACATTAACAATCAGGTGGATGGTGTGGTCTTTTGTCACCCTTACTTCTATCTATAAAAAATTATAAAATATTTATTTTTATTATACAGTCAGTTTTTTAAAAACTTTTCAATACCTTCTCAATATTAATCTTTACTTTCGACATTTATCACGATGTTATAAGGTTTCACACAGGGATTACGTGTAAAAAAATATTCGATTATATTAGAAAGTGACACACAAAATATATTGGAGTTATTCGTCTCTACAGTAACATAGCAGTGTAAATATTGAAGGTAACAAAGTGGGGACGCGTGAGAATCAATCTGGCGGGAGTGTTCAGCCTCGCTTGTCGTAAATTGAAATAAACTCAATTTTCGAGGGCTCCCTCCACAGCTCGAGTTGCCTTATTCTCTTGACACTTTGCTTTAAGCACATATTGACATAGTAGCAAGATACCGAAGCAATTATGGACACTGGATGGATATATTACATATTTACTATTATTAGTAAATAGCTGTGCGATACAATCTGTAATGATAATAATTATATTCTCATAATATCATTACAATACAAGCCCGTAATTTTTATAACCGAATTTAAGTGAATAATGGCATAAGTAAAAACTTAAGCGTTATTTTTAAATATACATAATATATTCAATTGTATGTGGTATGGGGCACACTGCAGCTTTGGCATGACTGTAATACGAGTCAGTTGGATCAACCTGGGTAAAACCGCGCTCTCAATGAACACCAGAAGTAAAATAGCAACATAATACTATATACTTACTTCTTTTCTATACGAACGAGCAACGTGAATCTGAGTTTCTGGTAACGAGAAGTTTTCAGGGTGACAGCACACCTGAATTTTAACTCCTAGACGAGGGTAGATTTAAGTGTATGCGTGCTGTAGCATCCACTTAATGTAAGCTGTATTGTGTATTACTCGTATACCTGTCTTGTATACAAGACAGAAATATATTTTATACTAAAATGGATTTAATTATCTCGACCGAAATCAAACACGTAAGTAATTTTTTCCAGACGAATAGATCGCAGTAATTCCTTGGTGGAAAGCAGCAGTGGTTTGGGGCCTCTAAGCCCTAGCGCAGGAGCTACGATAAGTGCGTTAGGAGCCCTACAGCCAGACCTCTACACTAAACGTGAAGCGCCACTGGTCATAGAACTGGAGGGCGCTGGCCCATCTCTTGGTAGGATCCATCTGCGCTTGAAATATGACTTCGATAGATCCGACTTGGAAGTCCATCTCATTGAAGGTAATATATCATAGATGTCTAAATGTAAATATGATTTTGGAGTAATTTTTACACGTAAAACGTACACGCGTACACGTCCTTCACACTATAAGGGAAGATATTCGGAACTTAAAAAATTCTACGTATTTCATTATTTCAATCCAAAAGGATTTATACCAAATGTAAGTTACCAAAATCATCCCGTTTAATTCAAACTGTCGCACACCCTATTTCACTCCCTAAGCCTAAACCGGGCTAGGAGTCCAAACCAATATCCTTATTTCTGCAACAGTGCGTTCATTATGTTTTGAACTGACTGATAATTTTTCGGGTATGGCAAGCCAGAATAGAACTCACATTGGCACGTTCCATTTTAGTCCTCAGGAGTAATAAAGTATAATACGGGCCATTTACACACAACACAACGATCAAGTGAACTGCTATTATTAATTTGTACCTTTAATATCATAAATAAAATAATTTACAGCGCACGACCTTGCCGGCTACGAAGCGGGCGGTTTCAACGACCCGTATGTTCGTGTCAGCCTCCTGCCTGAAGTGGACACCCGCGTGCGACAAACACCGGTTCACAGGAATGAAGCGAACCCCTTTTTCGACCAGCACTTCAAATTTCCCGTGTCTCATGACGAACTAGGGGACAAAACGCTGCTGCTGCAAGTGTTCGATTATGACAGGTATTAAAGAAGATTTAATGAAGTTTTCGTTTTATTAAATACAAAATTGGTAATTATAAAACACTGCGTGGGATCACAAAAAGTTTTTATTTCTGACCTCTGTTCAAAATGAAAAGCTATACAAGATAAAATAAAGTCTTTAATAAAGGTAAAGATGTTACTACTAAAAAACGAATGGAATCGCTTACTTCCTTTCAAGGTTCATAATGTTGCCAGTAACAACTTAAATTATAACTTACAAATCATATTGCCTTTTAAAGGTACAGTTTTACGAATAATTTACAATTAAATTTTTTATGTTCATGTATTGAACATAAGTAGTTAGGGCGAGGCGAGAATTTACAATAATACATTTTGCAAATCATTTTCTTTATTCTAAATATCAGTACAATAATAATGAAAAACGAATGAAATCGCTTACTTCCTTTCAAGGTTCATAATGTTGCCAGTAACAACTTAAATTATAATTTACAAATCATATTGCCTTTTAAAGGTACGGTTTTACGACAAATTTACAATTAAATTTTTTATGTTCATGTATTGAACATAGGTAGTTAGGGCCAGGCGAGAATTTACAATAATACAGTTTGCAAATCATTTTCTTTATTCTAAATATCAGTACAATAATAATGAAAAACGAATGAAATCGCTTACTTCCTTTCAAGGTTCATAATGTTGCCAGTAACAACTTAAATTATAGCTTACAAATCATATTGCCTTTTAAAGGTACAGTTTTACGACAAATTTACAATTAAATTTTTTATGTTCATGTATTGAACAACCTCCTTACTTAAGAAGGAAGTTGACACCTGATAAATTTAAGCTAAGTTACAGCCTATATACGTTCTACCACTGGGCATAAGCCTCCTCTAATTTCTGACAGGGTTTTAGGACAAGAAAGTGTCCACCGCGTTACTCCAATGTGTGTTCAATGTGTTAGTAGACTTGACATGATTTCGTAATATTTTTTTATTTCCAAAACTTGCACTCTTCTTCTCCAAGCACAAGGTTAATCAGCACTTAAAATTAACAATTTTATTGTTAATTGCAATTTCAAGATAGCTTTTGCTACCTAATAATGATGAGAAAATAAAAGTATGATGTGTACGAGTAGACTGGTGCAACTGCCACAGTAAAGATTATGTGTATGGGGTATGAGGTATCTCTACATACTACTTTAATAGAACTGTAATTAATTAAACGAAGAGTATGAAGCGCTTAATGTCTGCCGTCAGGCTGTTGTTGTTGCTGTGTTTATTTATTGTACCTAATAAGAAATAGGTACCCAAATTCAGTCACGTAATATAAACCGGGGTTTTCATAAACTAAATAGAATAAATATTATTAATTAGGACATTACTTTTTTGAGATAACTGCGCTAAAGAAGTTACGATCAAGTCGTATCTTATATATTTGGTTTTTTAAATTTAAGGTTTTACACAAAATATGTAGAATAGAACAGAAATATAGATTGAAAAAAATACTTATTGAAAGTCATTCATATGTTCGGAAAATACCTGTTCCGGTTATTTGTTCTTTTTTTTCGGTTTCTTGCTAATCCTACAGGATTTTTATGGTATAGGAACGTTTTTCTTTTCTATCAGACATATGTTGTTAATTAAGAACACTTTATAGTTACGTTATTTTTTATAAGCAAATATGAATATTATAAGTACATACACAAAAAATTCATGAAAAGCAATGTGACTGAAAATGAGGACCGTACCACGCGGCAATCTATGGAAGAAGCCATGTTCAGCTGTGGGCTTGTGATGCTGATGGGTCTGTAATGATGATGATGATTCGAAAACTTGGATGATTAATTTATAATATGCTACATAATTTTTGATCATAATTTGCTTTAATTAATTGTTTAGTGTTAAAAGAAAACATGCACTTCTGAAAACTAAAACGCTATAATACCTTATTGTATATTTATTATATATGTACGTAAGAAAACATTTAAATAAAATAATGATTGTTATCTATATAAATTTATATTTCATGTTCGTCACATGCATGATTCAAAATTAGAAGATGCAAAATTTGCCGATAGCAATGTGACGTCACGCGTCGATCAAAACAATATTAGCGGCACTCACAGAATATTAGAAGGTACTGAGCAGATAAGGTGGGAACGCGATCGGCGGTAATGGGAGGGTTGATTATTGGCAAACCTTATACGCCCAGCTTATACGATCTTGAGGAGGTATGCTTGATATGGAACCTGACCTTGAATGAAAATGTTACCTTTCCCCCCTTTTAGCGGATTGATCATTTAGTACGTTATGTACGAACAATAATTATTTGTCACTCTTGTTTTCATGAAAAATACACCGTTGACGCTTCTCTTCCAGATTCTCCCGTAACGAGGTGATGGGATCAGCTAAAGTCCCTCTCTTTCGCGTGGAGGTGGCCGGTGGTGCGGAAGTCTGGGCGGAACTGTCGCGAGAACGACGCCCTCCTGAAGAGCTACAAGAGCTGCTGCTATCTCTTTCCTACCTCCCTTCAGCTGAACGCCTTACTGTAGTCGTGCTGAAGGCGCGCAACTTGCTGCCTCCTCAGGAAGGGAAAGACGCGTTAGGTAAATAAGTCACAATTAACTTAACTAATTGTTAAATGGACATTTTATAACATTAAAGTGTCTAATACACAAATACTTAACCCCTTATCGATTTAAAGATGCCGTTAAACTGTTGTTTCTATCACTTTAAGTCAAAGCGACTGTGACACTATAAGATTTAACAACATCGTTAGACAATCGAAATGTTACAACTCATGAGAAATGGTTATAATCACGGAGCAAATATAAAGAGGAGGTGTTATAATTAGATTTGCTCCGTGGTTATAATTGAGTATTTGGCTACATAAGTTTAACGTCGTAGAGCCACGCTGCCGCAGTATTTTGACTGCAAAACGAATGGGTCAACTCGATCAGAGAAAGACCAAACCAGCAACAGCATAATGATGTCCTTTCTTTTTTTTGATTAGTGACGCTCTAGAAGGCTCTAGAAAGCACTTTCTTTGCTACGCAACGCATCTGCATTTTGATTTTTACGATGATAAATTGTAGGTGTCTATGGACTAGAGATGAAACGGGTACCCAGTAACTATCAGGTATTCCGCCTATCCGGCCCAAAATTACTATCAGGCCGGATACCGGATAACAAACAGCTATCTGGCCGGATACCGTATTAAAAGAAGAACACAATATATCTTAGTTAAGTACTTCATTTATGTCACTTAACAAATATAATCAGTAATCACAAAATTTTCATTTTAAAACTTACAAAATTAGTACTCGTACTGCGTTAAGGCACAGAATAAAATAAATAATACTACTACGTAGCTAAGGGCAAATTATGGTGAATAAATATTAATTTTTCTGTATGGAAAGGTAACAAGCGTTTTCGTCTGTCTTTATATACAAGGCCACCTTCTAAAAAAAGTCTTTCGCTGTACACACTGCTGCAAGGTACTTAAAGATATATTTTGGCAAACTTTGATAAAGGGTATTGTTATGGCAATACCTACCCACCAAATGTAAGGGTCACGGTCGCGAACAGTTTGCACTGACTTTACTTTTCGCTTCTTGCGATGCCCCAAATGGCATAGCTGGATATTCAGCTATCCGGTGATAGGACTGGCCAAATATCCGATATCCGGTATCCGGCCAAACAGCTATCCGTTTCGTCTCTACTATGGACCCAAGTATCTTTACCGCCTTATCATCGGGTGGTAGCTGTTTGTCACCCTACAAGTGTAGAAAAGTCAAAAGTCTTGATAGAGAATTAAAGAGTTAGTGCTGTCCATTGGCATCTTTCACCAACTTTAAGCAAAGAAGGCTACAGATGCCCTATCATCCGGACACTACGATAAAGTTCCTCACAGCCTGTAATAGCCAATTAGCTGACTCCAGATAGCATTCAGACTGAAACAGAAAGCAAATATAAGTAAAAGGGCGGCAGCTACATAGACGGACCTCTAACTAGAAAAACTGGTCCTAGTGCATAAATAACTGGCAAAGATTCGTCCGACTCTTCCAATTCCAGTATGCAGTAGTAATGGCTCTTTATAGTAACTAAGGATTGCGTCTTTTTCCTAAAGCGCGTAAGGCGTATTAAAAAAATAATATATACATACTAGTAGTTGCCCAATGATCGCAATTCATTAAATTTTTAGGTTTGTTTTGTATTTCACTTTCGGCTTCACTAACTGCACATTAATATACTGTAAAACACATATATCTAACATACCAAATAAAGAATAAACGCTTTTTACTTTAATATGCACTCCAGTTAGTATCACTGACCTCTATATGTAGGTACAAGTACGCTGTAATAGAGGTCAGTGAGTCAGTACACAGATAACTTTATATTAAGTCTTTACGTCTATGAAGTTAACATTTTTTATAAGTCAACGTATTTTTTTAATAATTTTTATATAAATTAATCAAAGTAATCACACATGCAATCCATGCATCTTTGCCAACGTAGTGGCAGTTCATCTATGCCCTTCTTCAACAAATCAGCTGGACTCCCGTCAGCTGATTTGTTCAAGAAGCCTTCTTCGTGCTTCCCGGCAAGAAATTCTTCAAAGGCAATTTGTACTGCCTCTCAGGCATTGAATTTTTTCTCCGCCAAAAAGTTATCCAAATTCTGGAAAAAGTACGACGAATGACGAAGAACTTCCAACCCCAGCTATTGTAACTTGGAGACCGTCTGTTGGAGTAGTAAGGACGAATAATTATCCAAAGCTGGTGGGAGACGTGCGGCCTCTCCGTCATTGTGTTCAATTCCTTACAGTATACATCTGCAGCAATGCTCATCCCGTTTAGTAAGAAGCTGCAATGAATTACACTGGCGCTAGATCATTAAACAATAACCTTCACTTTACTAGGGGTATGCTTTCGTTTGAGGCAATGTGCTGAACCATTATACAATCAATGTGCTGAGCGCTTGCGATTGTCAAACAGAATCCATTTTTCATCGCAGGTAACAATGCGGTTAAACATTTCATCGTTTGTGTGTCTGTTGAGCAGTGATACGGACACGTCTCGAAGCTTACTTTGCGCTGGCGATCATCGAGTTCGTGGGGCACCCTTTTGTCAAGCTTTTTTACCTTGCCCATTTGACGCAAATGGACTAATATTGTTTTGATGCTAACGTCGAAAACTGCTGCCATATTCCGGAGGGTGATGGTCTACCTGACTCATAGATGAGATCTATGAGTCAGGTAGACCGTTAGTTTAGACATAGGGAAGGCCTTCGATCGAGTTTGGCACAAAGCGCTTCTTTCGAAGCTCCCTTCCTATCAGGTTCTCGTGAAATTGTGCAATTGGATCACCAGATTCCTTGCTGATCGGAGCATCAAGGTCGTAGTAGACGGTGCCTGCTCCGATTTCAAGCCTATTAACGCTGGTGGTTCACAAGGTTCTTTGTTGTACGTAAGTATCGGATTGAAGGCGACTAAATCTAGTTCAGTTCATTTCCCAGAAGACACAAGTTTGCGCGTTTTTCGCTAAAAAGAACCCCTTTGTCGTATCTCCTCAGTTTTAAGGCACTTTCCTTGCTGCAACAGCTAGCATCGGAATCACTTGGAAGAGAAAAGCGAATTGGTCTCTATAAAGCTTGGCGTGCTCAGCAGAGCGGGTCAGTATTTCATGCCGGCGTGGCGCCTGTATGTTTACAAGGCGCAGATTCAGCCACACATGGAGTACTGTTCCCATCTATGGGTCGAGGCTTTCCAGTGCTAGGTCCTTCCACTTGACCGTATCCAGTGCAGAGTAGTTCAAATTGTCAATGACTCTCGTTTTACTGGCGCTGCGAAGAGATGTTGCATCCCTATGCGTTTTCTACCGCACCTACCACTTCTAGTTCTCTAAGGAATTGTTCAGATTAATTCCACCCGCCAAATTTCACTAACGCACATTGCGACAAAACTCACGATATCATCCTCAGCATCTGGACGCTGGGCGGTCCACCACTGTATGTTTTACTAAAAGTTTTCTACTTTGTAAATCTCCTCTGTGGGATCGTTTGCCACCGGCAATTTTTCCGGACCGATACCACTTAGAGACCTTTAAGATAAGAGCTTACTCCTTTCTAAAAGACCAGCAACGCACCTGCAATTGCCCTGGTGTTGCAATTGTTCTTAGCACCCGGGCCGCCGGGGACGGGGGGCCGTCTTTTCGTAACTCTCATCATTGAGGGATGTTTTCCATAGTTGCCACGCTTGGCTAGCGGGTTGACAACCGCTGTCTTTTTATTATACAATTTCTGTTATCAGGAAGATGCTGCTGCCCATCTCCTGCCTGTTTCCCTGACTCTCTGTTGCATCTTACGACACCCAAAGGAAGATATGGGGTAGTGGATATTCTTAACCGCCCACATGGGGTGCTAAGAATCTCCGGTGGAGGTTCGATTGCCACCTAAGACGACTCGACCTGGCAACATACAACGCACGTACCCTGAGTAAAGACGAGAAGATCCTGGAGCTGGAAAAAGGGATAGACAATTTGCGCTGGGATATTATAGGATTATCTGAGGTCCGAAGAGAGAGCGGTGAGACGGTGATCCTCGATTCCGGCACCTTGTTTTATCACCGGGAGGGCGGCCATTTGTCCCAAGGAGGTGTCGGATTTGTCGTCCACAAATCTCTCGTTATAAACGTTGTAAAGATTGAAGTGCGTCGACGAGGGTTCTGTACCTTATACTCTAAATCACCAAACAGTATTCGTTGAAGGTCATGTAGGTTTACGCACCAACCTTGGCACATCCTGATGAGGAGGAAGAGGAAATGTTTGAAGATATCTCTAGAGCCATGCATTCTTCTAAAACCTACTATACGGTGTTGACGGGAGACTTCAACGCAAAACTAGGCACAAGAGAGAACAGCGAGTTGAAGTCAGGGAAAATCGGAATAGAGCAACAAAACCCAAAAAAAGCAGCTGACCGACTTCATGGAGAAAGATGGACGCTTTATGATGAACTCTTCATTCCAAAAGCGGCCCCTCAGGAAGTGGACCAGGTCGAGCCCCGATGATTCGACAAAAATGAGATTGACTATATTATGATTACAAGACGACAACTGTTCAGTGATGTCTGAGTGATAGCGTGGACGAAAACTAGCAGCAATCACTAAACCTAAACATCAAGTTGGAGAGGTCTCGTCTAATGAATTCAACGCTCAGTCCTCCTCGTGCTCTAATCCAAATTCCCGAAACTTTCAGCTCGGGTTACAAAACCGATTTTGGTGCCTAGAAGATTGCAATGCCGCGGACGATACGAATAATAAGCCTGTGGAATCCGTCCATGCGGTCAGAGCTAAGTTCTGTAAAACCCACCGCAGAAGAATAAAACATAAAACTTACACAGCATACAGGTAACTGAACAGACAGATCTCCAAATGTATGGAGAGGGACCTACGCAACTTTAATACAGCTCGTATTGAAAAAGCGATCGAGCAGAACCAAGGCTCCAAAGTCTTTGCCAGAGATCTGTCTGCCAGAAAGAGCAAACTGTCAAAGCTAAACACCGAGTGTGGCAGCATCGTTTCCGGGACATCGGAGATTTTGAGTGAGATTGAGACGTTCTATGGGCAGCTGTACACAACATCGTTGGAGCCACATGCAAGTGTGAGTGTCAATCCAAGAGCAAATCTTAAACGATACTATTCCTATGATATCCCGCACGTCATTCTGAGTGGGTTTAGAATGGCTCTCCAACACCTTAAAACGGCAAGGCCCCAGGCGAGGAAGAAATTACAGCTAAGCGTCTGAAAGCGGGTAGAAAACCCGTACTTAAAGTCCTTCAAAATTCTTTAATTCCGTCCTCCATGGCGGAACTGAACCGGCGGCGTGGAGCAGAAGTGCGGTGACCTTGTTCTTTAAGAAAGGCGACAACCCTCTCTCAAAGAGTTTTAGATCGATTTCCCTTCTGAGCCACGTCTACGTGCTGTTTTCAAGAGTCATTACGAATCGTCTCGCACGCAGACACGACGACTTCCAGCATCCCGAACAAGCCGGTCGAAAGGGCTTTAGTATACCATAGACCACATATATACCATTCGGCAAATTGATCAGAAGACCGAAGAGTACAATCTGCCACTTTGCCTTGCGTATGTGGATTATAAGGAAATCTTTGATTTCATCGAAATTTGGGTGGTTCTACAGTCCCTTCAGCGGTGCCAAGTAGACTGTTGGTATATCGAAGTGCTGAAGTTTTTGTACAGAAAACCTACGATGGCTATCCGAGTATAGAACCAGAGTACGAAACTTATCACATCAGTACACTCTTCTTCGATTTTCCGACGATATAGTCCTTATGTCAGAATCGCGGGAGGATCTAAGCACTATGCTCAATGACCTCAATAGTTTCTCCTAGCGGATAGGTCTTAAGATGAACATCCATGTCACACCTATGCCGGTATTTGTTGAGAGCACTAAGTTCGAAGTTTTTGAGGAGTATGTTTACCTAGGACAAATAGCCCGAATAGGTAACACCAACTTCGACCGGGAGGTCAATTGACGGATTCAACTCGGCTGGGCTGAAAAAGAGATTGTACAACTAGTGCGTGTTGCCAGTGATGTCTTTTGGATCTGAGACGTGGTCCTTCACTGCTGGCCGTATGATGAAGCTCAAGATCACTCAGAAAACTATGAAGTGGGCTAACCCCGGGGTTTCTCTGCGTGATAAGCCTGCAGTAAAATCAGAGTGACTGACATAGCCCAACGGATTCGTAAGCTGAAGTGGCAAAGATCTGGCCATGTAGCCGAAGAACCGACAACCGATAGGTGGAAAAAGGTTCTCGAATGGCAGCCTAGTACGGGTAGAGGAAGTGTGGGGCGACCCCCTAATAGATGGAGTGACATCTAGTAGGTCGATGGATGCAGGTGGCTCAGGACCGTGCTTTGTGGCGTTCCTTGGGGAGGCCTGTATTCAACAGTGGACTTGTGAAGGGATGTATTGATAAATGATGATGATGCAGTTGTTCATGGATGGAGGTAATCACCCATTATCAAGTGAACCGCATGCTCGTTTGCCTCCTCTTCTATAAAAAAAATGATTATCATCAGCTTTATTCCACATTCGCCTTTAATTCGTCATTGTCGACTAATTTTCCGACGAAAAATATTCAAATGCGATGAAAACATAACGCTTGTCAATAAACAAATGACTAATTAAAAAAATCAATTTTTTTAATAAAATTAATTTAAAATTAGAATTTATAGCCAAACAAAAATTATTTTGATTTGAAATGCCTTATACTCGTACTTCAGGACAGCAATATATTAGGTAAGTAAAGTTACAGCCTATATACGTCCCACTGTTGGGCACAGGCCTCCCTCATTTCTGAGAGGGTTTTAGGGCAAGGAATTGTCCGCCGCGCTTCCCCAATGCGTGTTGGCGAACTTCACATGTCTTCGAAATATTTATTTCTTATTCCTCAGACATGCAGGTTTCCTCACGATGTTTTCCTTCACCGCCGAGCACGTGGTATATCAGCACTTAAAATTGCAATTAACAATTTCATTGGTGCCGGCGGGGATCGAACCCAGGTTACTCGCGTTCTGTTATATTTACAGCGAGCGTTAACCATCCGAGCTACCACGGCTCTTAATATATTAGGTAACGTCCTATTATTATTCAGTCAGTAATTTATTGTCAATAACTTAAAACCTTTCCCATTGAGAAGTCTTAAGACAAGATGTGATAGACAAAAGATAGGACATTGGCAAAATCATTGTGGGAAAAAAACATATTTTGCTGCTAAATAAAAAATTGTTTGAGGATATGTAAAGTCCATCTACAAACATTGTGACAGCTTAGACATGCAGGTTTCGTCATGATGTTTCCATGTTTCCTTTCTTTTTCCTACAATTAACAATTTCGTTGGTGCCAACGGAGATCGAACCTGGGTTGTTCGCGTACTGCGAAATTTAGGGAGCGCTTAGCTCATATAGAACTCTGTTTCATGACTAATGTATAATTTACTCGTTCCAGATGTTTATGTAAAAGTGTACCTTCTTGTCAATGGAAAACGTGTCAAAAAGAAGAAGACAAACAGGAAAGAGATAAACAACCCCGTGTGGAACGAAGCACTCTCCTTCAGCCTGCCCTCTACTAACCTTCAAGAAGCTTCCATTGAGGTAAACAAGTAAATTATTATTTAAAAACAAACAACCCGACTGCACTGATCTGACATGTTTCATATGCAAGTTAGATGTGTACCATGGACCACTCCGAAATTATTGCGAAATAAAAAAACTATGGTTAAAGTTTTTATTATTTAAACTTTTCAAAGAACTTTAAAAAAAAACTCACTACCAAATTCTAAATTTTATACAAAATATCATGCCGTTACCGTTACTTACCAAAATACCATAGGCATAGATTTTCCCCAGTGGCGGATTATCCTAAAGGCAAACTAGGCACGTGCCAGGAGCACAAGGTTACAAAGGGGCGCGTGGGGAAGTAAATTCCACAGTATGGTCCTACGAGGCAAAAAATTCCGTGTAAATCGTACATTAGTGAACCGTCAGCCATCGAGACCGTGAGGATAGAATTTCAAAATCTGTTTGAATGTAAGATGGTGGAATTCAGCAGCTGGAGTTAATGCGAACAATTTCTCTGAGCACTCCCCGCGTGGTTTATGCGATAGAAGATGCATAGAAATGCAACGTATCCTCGAAGGCCAGTAAATCAAGCCGACCGTAAAAAACTTGGTCATCGACGTTTCGGCCTGCTCTCCGTTGAAGACGGTACTCTCGGTATATCCCGCAATGTCGACGTGAAGGATTCCGATGCTGGCTGAAGTAACGTTGGGAGTGCTCTGAAATTGAGAAGGTACGACAAAGGGGTTTGTCTTTGCGGTAAACGCGCAAACCTGTTTTTTGGGGGTTAAAATGAACTAGATTTAGAAAGACTCGACGTAAGACACAAGTTTGTTCCGGTACTCGACGTCGTGTTCCTGAGAAGTATTAGCACCGCCGGTGTATGACATCGCCAGTGCTGTCGCCGGCGTAACAATGAATGTTATTAGTATGAAATATTCATTGATATGCAAAAGGAATACGGTTGGCTATAACACGCAGCCTTGTTGAACACCATCGACTACGACTTTAATACCCCGATCTGTAAGAAAACGGGTGATTAAATTGCATAATTCCTCGGGAGGCTCAAGGCAAAGAAGAAGGAAAGAGGGAAGCTTTCAAAGAAACGTTTTGTACCAAATCCTATCGAAGGCCTTCGCTATGTTCAAATTAACCGCTAGGGCCTTCCACTTGGTCTCGACTGCCTCCGCCAATCGGTGTGTCAGGACAAGTTCACCAGCTGAACTACCTCGACAGAAACTGTATTGACGGTCCATAATCAGCTGACGCTCTTCAAGGTACCTGATGATCTGGCAGTTACTTTTTTTAGGGATCGGGTGCACTAAAGCTGTCTTCCATGAGCTTGGAACGACGCCTAGACTAAGAGAACAGGAAAAACTGCGTAAGAACTGGTTGATTCCCCCTGTTGTCGAAAGTCGAGTTGGACGCAAAAAAATAACCTAAAAGATCGGATTACGGCGTGGGTCAACGAGTTATCCTCCCTGCACAGAAATGGTAATTATGGCTAACAGGAATTCCCTTGGGCTGTCTTGACGAGAGAACAAAATGTACGAGTTTCCGAAGGAAGGCGAACTACTTTTACGCCAATTCTTTAAATGTGCTCTGACTTCACCCTATCGATAACTCTTTGGAAGGACCTGGAGGCAGAAATGCAAATCATTTTGAGTGCGCTAGCGGACACCTTTGTGTCGGCCCATGCCAGCACAAAGCAGCAGGAGCACCCAAACCAAGTCTGAGATCTACCGCCGATAGGCACTACAGATGACGGGGTGAATGCAACGATGTTGGGATAATGCAGAGAGAAGCAAATCCGCCGCCATAGGTAATGCATTCTACCTATGGTGGCGGATTTGCTTCTCGCTAGATGAAAAAGCCCGCTTCCTATCCCAATCCGCTGACTTATAGTGCCACACACGGCGACAGCCTACGGATCAAGCAGTGATCCGAAGAGCCAAGAGGGGCATAGACGGAGACCTGTAAGGATAAAAGGTCAGCGGAAAGTCCAAGATGGAAGCATGATCATCCACATCTGGAATCCGCGTGGGTGAAATGACCAGTTGTGTCAGACCATATGCCAAGGCATAGTCGTCAACCGATCTCCCCTCATGATCGGTAGTACGAGAAACCCGCGTTGAAATCGCTAAGAAGCACGAACTCTGCGAATGGGAACATTTGAACGTGGTCGTTGAGTCGGTCGAGCGTCGGCCGAGGCGGTCAAAAACAGATATCCTTTCGAGTCTCGAGATGGTGGCGGACAGCGTTAAGGTTAGAATCCAGGATTATCGATTCTGGTACCCTCATGGGGTTCCTATATTTTTATTTAACACCGCTTTCATGGATTTCGCCATAGTTGCCACGCTTGGCAGGTTGGTTGGCAAGATGCTGCTTTTGTTATCAGGAAGATGCTGATGCCCACCTTATGTGACATTTTCCCTTTGTCACCTCTGACGGCGTCACGCGACTATAACATCCAAATTTAGTAGTTTATGGATTGCTTGCAAAAAATGCCCATTTTTTCTCGAACACATCTGTTGTAACAAAGAAATTTAGAAAGCGATTACAAATGTTCATTAAAAGAGACGAATTCAAAGATATAGAATTACGTCTAGTCAATAACGAAATTAGTGTCTGTTGGTCATTTCCTGGACATAATACAGAATTTATAAATTACTTATTTTCGTTTAAGTTTAATTTTATTTTAAAAATTAGTTAATAATAATCATATTAAAGTATGAATACATTTTCTTTTGAACTGTACTTGGGGTAAAAAGGCGGAACAACAATGGATAAGTGGGTTCCGATTATCTACCGTTTTCGAGTATCTTGGATGGATTTCTTAGGATGGATCATAGATTACTGTGTATATACTAGGATAAATGGAAACTGTGTGCTTCACTTCGGCGTGTGTCCAAAATTAACTGTGTGTCCAAAATCTAAAGTACAGGTTTAGCAGTCTGTACAAATGTAATTCAAACTGTGGTTCCCAATCCGCCAGTGAAAGCGTGACAATGGAAAATATATTAATGGCAATCTATAGGAGCCTTATATTCAGCAGTAAACTTTTTCTTCCTCGCACAACCTTTTTCTGGAATCGTTTAGCAATGGTGATTTCCCCGGACCGATACGACTTAAGGACCTTCAAGAGCTTTCTCCTTTCTAAAAGACCGGCAACGCATCTGCAATTCCCCTGGTGTTGTAGTTGTTTATGGGCGGCGGTACCGGTAGTCACCATCAGGTGAGCTGCATGCTCGTTTACCCCCTCTTCTATAAAAAAAAATTTATACGTGTTAATTGAATTAATGGGTGCGTTTGGCAGAAAAAAGCGCTAGCAAGCGGCCAGGACACGATTGCTACTTCAGTAGCGCTGACACAATCCGCCATTTTGCTTATTTAATTTGTTTGTTTTAAAGTAGAGTTTATAAGTTTTTTTGTGCAATATTAGTTTTAAGTAATATAATAGCATGAATAAACATATACATGCTATTAAAAATTCATGATTGGTAAGTCTTTAATATGAATACTTTACAAACATATATTTAAATTAGGTTAGATTCCCCGGTTAAAACTAACATCGTGTCCTGGAGGAAAATAGCTACTTACGATTTGACAGCGCTTACCGCTTACGATCGCCATTTTGCTTACAAGCGCTTGCTAGCGCTTTTTTCTGCCAAACGCACCCATTGTATGAATGAATTATAACAAAACGACAAATCTTTGCTGCTGATTCCCATCGTCACTCTGAATCTTAAATATGTTACATTTGACACATACGAGATAGCTGGAGCGGACTTTATTGGAGACCATAAGATCTTCAAGATTGGCAGAGGAGTAAGAGGATTGTCAAAGACCCCGCATTACCGATAATAGTGTGAATTAGATGAAATAAAACCACATACAATTTGGAAATTAATTTTTTTTTTCATTAAAATAATTTTTTTTAAATGTGATTTTTAAACTAATATTTCTATACGCTTAGGTACTGAGTCTGATAACGCACTTAACGGGAACCACAGGGTTTTTGTTACATGTTGTACATTATAGTTGGTAGCTCTATTATGTAGAATGTTCTATTTTTAAATAAGTAGTATTTCACCAGGTGTTTTTTATTTCTTCATTGACCCGTAAAAGTTCACGACTGGATTTATACCCTCTTCCGTGTATCCCCAACGGGAACAGAACGGGCCCATCTCACCAAACGATATGGCATGCCTTGTTTGCCCAAGACCCGGGTTCGATCCCCGCCGACACCGCTGAAATTATTGATTGCAATTGTAAGTGTAGATTTACTATGTGTCCGGCGGTAACAGAAAACATCGTGAGGAAACCTGCATGTCTGAGGAATAAAATATTTCGACATGTGAAGTCTACCAACACGCACAGGAGCTCCATAACTCTCAGAAATGAAAGGAGACTGTGCCAAGCAATGGGACGTATGTAGGCTGTAACGTATATTGTGTGTGCAAGGTGTGCGTGGTGACGGGCGGCGGCAGCGGGCTGGTGGTGGGGTGGTGCTGCGTGGGCGCAGCCGAGCCGGCGGCGGAGGGCCGCCACTGGGCACAGATGGCACACGAGACGCGCAAGGCCGTCGCCATGTGGCACACGCTCAGATAGACTGCTCAGCGCCTATCATAATATGATCTTTTGCGCAAACACACCTACACGTCTTTAGTATTATATCAGACAGAATAAAAAATGGGAAAATACATATTTTTAGAAGCGACTAAAAGCAATCTTGAACCAAACATTATGTAACAAAAGTAATCGTATAAAAATCTTATTTTCTAAGGTCGGTATTCAGATATATTACCTAGGTTAAACTCAAACTTCACAATAGAGCCTAAATCATATTATGTTCATAAATTTTTACATTATGAATTTTCGAGATTGTATTTGAATAACTAATCTGAATACCTACTTAAGAGTCCGACCGTGTTGTTGCCTCCGTTACCTAATTCTGCAGCCAAGCAAAAGTGCACCCACTGGTCTGTTACAGTTTGACTATATACAGTACACTTACAGGCCGTTCATCTCAGCCCTTATGAGGTTACAATGTGTCTTGAATTTGATAGCAGGTGTTGCCACTTTAGGTGTATTGTTAGCTCGTTTGTCATTATTTTGATAATGTAATTTAATTTTAATCATTTTTATATTTTAATTTTGTTTGTTCTTTTTAGAAAATTATAATTATATCGGTACGTAATATATAGTGTATTGGTATTATACACACGTACTTTCGTATGTGTAAGACATATACCGGATGGCGTTTTTTACCGTCTGGAAAAAATAGGGTGTAACATGTGAACGGAGTAGAAGTATAGTATTTTAGCACTGATATTTAATAAAAAATAAAAACAAAAATTTTGAATTAAATTAATTAATTAATTAAAATCTATCGATATTCAAATCATATCCATCCTACTTTACGAACGGCAATAAAACAATAAATATAGTAGGCATCTTTGACTTTCTCACTACGCAGGTTCACAGGCTCAAGGCCAAAGGGTAAAGTAATTGTTAAAAAAAATTCAAAATTTTTGATTTTATTTTATGTAAAATATCAGTGCCATAGACTTCTACTCCGTTCACATGTTACACCCTATTTTTCTCCAGACGGTAAAAAAAAGTCGTCCAGTATATTAGGCTAAGCGTAACTGTGTAGTTTTATATTATAATTATTTATAATACTGAGCCCTTGACTTCTATCACGTGAATACAAGTCAAAAAATAACCATGTTTAGAAACCATTTGAGACACCGTGAAAAAAATAATTGTGGTTACTATTTGCAACTGGAGTAAATTTTATGTCGATAGATTCAATATTTTTTACAGATACAGAGGCAGATAAAAATATTTTTTATATTAAAAATGAAAATAATATACAAACACATAAGCTATATGTAACCTAAATTTTCGATAATTACTTACAGATATTATATCTACTAAAACAGATAGCTTAAGTACTTAATCTGAATAATTTGGTACTGTCCTTCACCGATAAAGACACGTTAGTGCGATTTTTCATGTGCAAAAGATCATATTTGAACAGAATGTGTATTACCAATATAATATTCAAGGCAAAAGCAAGATCTTCAAATGTCTTTTAGATAAAATCGATTATTTGAGAAAATTGCAATAGTATATCTGCCTTCTAAATATCTTGTTGTCCAGTGTTAACTGTGGGCTCTATCCATTTCCATCATCACTAAATATAATTACATTTACATTATCGTAGTTGCCAGTTACATAAAACATCCTATCTATTATACCCTTAATCTATCGTGTTATCAAATAACGCTCTTCAATTAAAATATATCTTGACTGAAAATATAAATTATATTATAATTGATTGAGCTTCGAAACACCAAACTAATCTTATGAATTTAAAGAATTTTATATAAGAGTATTAATTAATTTTAATAATTTATTCAATCATACCCAATAAATGTTAACTGGTTGGTAGATTAATAAAATTAAAAAAAAACCCTACACGCCCACAGTTATTTGTTCTTATAAATGTTTACCTGTTAATAGTCTAGTCATTCCAATGTGAGATATTTAAAATAGAATTTTTATGAGTATAAAAGTCCATATGTACGTATTTTTGTCTGAATAATCGTATCTGTGTGGAGAAAAAGAATTTAATTTCTAATTTCTTTTAAATTGTCTAAATAAAATATCTATCTGTTAAATTTATTTCTAACGTTTCATTTAAAACTTTGTGATGTGAATAAATAAAAAATCGAATTTACAACAACTTGTTTATTTATAACTTTTTTACAAAATGTACAATGCATAATTTAAAATAAAGGAACCAACTTAAACTAGGCTTCGGCACTAGTAAATTATTACCATTACCGCAGCGATCACGATGGTGTCCCAGTAGAAGTGTAACAAGTCTGTGTTCAGGGCACTACTAATTCATTATTTTATACCTAAGTTACACGCAACTTACCACTGCCGCTGATGTCTCGCTCTCACAGGAACATCACCAACTAGAATTGGATGTAAAAGTAAAAAAAAAAATATTACTTCATAAAACACTGGTTATATAATCGGACGACATTACGAATTAATAAATCTAATGTTACTGTGTTATTATTCCTAGTAAGGAATCGGCTAGCACAAATATTTATTTGGCACTAATTGTACATTAAAAAAGAACTTGTGCACTTCAAGCATACGTTGTTTTTACGACCGCTGTGTATTTATATATCACCATTAAATGTAGCTTGTGATGATCCGGAAATTTTGATTAGTCTTTATGACACCTCACACTTAAAAACTCCATAAAGTTTGAAACTTTAAAAAAACGTAAAGGCTACATACAGATTTCAATTAAATATTGATACGTACACATATATAAACATAGAATACTATAATACACAATAGAATGGCTGTCAACCTTATATTGTACTGAGGTTCGGCGTCGCCGGGAGCACACATACAAGCAATTACGTCGTATTATCAGTTAATGATTACTACAAACCCGATTCGCTGTGTTGACAGACGGATTTTAATATATATTTATTTGTAAATAGCGTGCAATTTGGCATTTTCTATATATTAATCATAATTTGCATGCGAAATTTGGAAACGATTGTAACGTCAAAACACATCTCGTGTTGACATTTATACGTGTGAATAGACGTGTTAGTGGCATTTTAGTGGCTCCACGGGCTCCGTCCACACCCCCGTTATATTATGTATGTGTTACAGTATTCTATGTATATAAACATACTCTCGGAAAACATAACCCTCTTTCTGGAACAGTCGGGTGTAAACTTATCAAAACTGCATATCAATAACATGTCGTTATTGATAATATGCAGTTATAGATTGAAGTAAATAATATTTACTACCAGTAGAATATATTACTGTTAAAGAGACACAAATTAATTCGCATCAATTTGTAATAAAGGATTAGAAATAATTCATCAATATTATTGGTGTACGGAAAAATTTAAACTTTTCTTCAAATTCTTTGGTACCCTTGGGTAAAAGTTAAAATAAACCACGCATTATAAAATAATAATATCAAATACGACAAACCTTTCCGGACGTACTTAAAAAATGAAGCAGTAACAAAATATGATAAAATACTTTTAAATATTTCTTCTAATTAAGATGTTATTCATGCAATACTATCAACGCAACTTTCATAGGTTAAAAATCTACAGAAAATACTTTACACGTCGCTGTTGAGTCCATTGCTGTCGCAGCAGATAAGAGTAGGGGAAGGAGGCAGTACCATAAGGAGTTGACATTTCAGATAAGTAGTGCATAGACGGGTAAAGTTTGTGGGATTTAAGGGCGTGTGTCATTGATGTGATGGGATTTTAGGGTGAAGGAATTTGCAATCTGTATCCCTGCAACTGCCGCCGACCTCGTAAGGGCAGAGGAACGCGTTTGGGTCTTCTTTCCAACTGAAAAACATATACTCCAGAAGTTATAAAAGTCAAACAAGGCTCCGTGGATAGTCTAGATGCATACTTACATCGCGGTGCTGAGCGGCGATGTGCGTACGCAGAGCTCAATCCACGTAATATGCTTGTTAACGATGTTACTACATCAGATATAAATACTGAAATTCTTGTACAACGGGCCTAACAGATTACTGGCAAGCAAATGTTTTTTTCATAGACAATATAAATAGCACATCTCTCACTGTAAATAGACAATTACAAGATAAAATTAGATTTTAGCGACATGCCAGATATAAAAAACTAATAGTTAACTTGGTAGTGAAGTATGGTGTGGTTATGTAAAATATTAATTTTAAAATTTAATGATCACCGAAAACATCTCTTTTAAACAGTTAGCAACACAAACATTTATAAATGAATTCGGAACTATAATAATTAATTAGTATTTCACAGAGAGTATGAAATCCAGCATGTCCCTGTAAACAATTCTAATTTTAAATTATTTAAATATTCCGAACTACTTTCTACTTTCTTTCTGTATATACATGCATATATATATTGTACCAGAAATTATTTAAAGTATGCTTTTATAGTTCTTATAACCTTTGCTACGGAAATTACGTAAAGTAAAAGTTAAAAAACTTTTTACTTACGTGGTTGTTCCAAATGCTTCAAGTGGAGACCGATAATCATTTACACCATTGTCTTTTTTTTCATGATCACTTGAGCAACTAGTTTTCGGAATTTCTTCAACACCAGTAGATTTTTCTTCAGATGCAACGGCTTCTATCCTTTCATTATTATCTGTTTTTCCAACCAAATTAACGATTCTTTCTTTTTCTGGACTCTTAGGCAGTTTAACAATCTTTTTATTACTTTTTATATCAACTTGAACCGACAGTTTGGAATCAAGTCCAGTATTTTCTTTACTTAAGTCATTGACAAAACTTACTTTTACTGCTTTAAGCATGGTAGAGACTTTATGATCATCTTTAGTGGGATTATTTTCTTTTTGTAATTTATTAGCAATAATTTTGTTACTAGTTTGGTTTACTAGCAGTCCTCCAGTGGAATGTTTAAAATTTGAGCTGAAAAATATTACAAGTACAATAAAAGTTTAAATAAATATCTTTATCAAATCTTAAATAGACAATACCTTTTTAATAGCATTTGATGTTGCGCTCGGATTCTCGACAACTTATTTTGTACAGTCCTTTGCTCCTTTTTGTTTAGCGTAATTGCAGTTGATATATTTCGTAACTCTGTTGCGACTATTTTATATTTCTGCAGCAGTTTTGTTCCTTCTTCTTTTAGTTTAAGCATTTTTGCAGATTCTACTGCAATGTTTTTTCTGCATAAAATTTATATTTAATATCTGAACATATCATTACCTAGTCTATATGTATACATATTTAATAATTAATTTAAATAGTTAAAGTGGTTGTGACTATAACTGCTTTGAAGTGTAGGTAGTACGGAACTAAGAATCACGCACGGCTACTAGTGAGAATTTCTTGACAGAAATACGCAATAACTGAATTTGGTCCCACTCAGAATTTTATGATCAGCGATCGCGTTTATGATGAACGAGGCAATTTCCTATCAGTTATTGTATTAATCAATCACAAACGTGGTAGAGCCACGCTGCAGCTGTAATATAGTTGTAGCACGAATGGGTCGGCTCGACCAGGGAAGGACCACGCTCTCACAGAATCAAATCACCAATCAACCATCGTAAAATAACAGCAGGAGACCCTTTTTACTGGAAACAAGGCATTCCATTTTAGTCCTCAGAGGTGACATCGCATCTGCGTTTTGATTCTGAATTGAGGAAAAATGTAGATGTCTATGGGTCACAGCATCCACTTACCACTAGGTGGAAAGTGTGTTCGTTTGTCACCCTTATTCTATAAAAAAAAACTGACAGTACTGTGGACGCCAGAATAGTAACCTCATTAAGGACTGGGTTCTTTTTCATGTCGGATGAATACGGAAAACAATATACTATACAGATTGTTTCAAAGATGGGTGCAAAGCCTGAAGAAGGTGATACCTTAAACCATTTAGTACATATTAACCTAAACTTATCTTAGACGAAGTCTGTTCCTTTTTTTACATAAATTTCTAAGGTTCTAAATGGTTTAAGTTATCATCTCCTTCAGGCTTTGTACCCATTTTCTAAACAACCTGTATAATATGCTTCAACCATATCAATGGCACATGCGAAACATTATTTCAAGCTTTGTATGTTTTTAACACAAATTGACATATTTAAAAAGCATAATCTTTCATGTTTTTCTTACAAACAAAAACGCAATAATCTTAAAATATAATAATAAAAACTAAAATACCTTGACTCTGCAATTTTTTCCTCCAAACTATTACTGGGAAGATTTGTATTTTCCACGGCAACATTTCTAGGCTTTAATGTTTCTTTAAGTACTGAAGTGTTATTTTGTGACATAGTAGATGACTGTCTTGCTTGTTTTATCTTCTCTAACTCAGCCATTCTTTTAACCAAATTTTTATACTCTATTTGTTCAGATTTAGGTAAATGATTTACTGCCTAAAATTTAAATTTTTATTATGCATTTACAATAACCAAGAAACAAACTAAAACTCTAATTTTTCCTACCTTAGCAACATATTTAACATGCGGCTTAGGAATCGATGGTTGCTGCACTACATCAGGTAATTTAGCGCTTTCAACCTTCTTCCGAGTTGATTTTAGGAACAAATCTAATTTTTGCTGAAAATCTACTTGCTCTGATAATTTCATATGCATCTTAGTTAAATTTTTTGTAGCTTCATGTTCACCTTCAGAATCAGAGTCACCTAAGTTAATAATAAACTTCTTTTCTTCTGAAACATTCTGTTTGACTTGAGGTGTAGCTGAAGATTTTTCAATACTTTTTGAATTATCTATTTTATTAACCACACCCACCAAATTTGGTAAATTTTTACTCAAGGATATTAATAATTTTGCTCTTAAAAGATCTTCATCTTCTTCAATTTCATCTTCTTTAGAAGTATTTGAGGTAGTAACAGTTTTACTTATATCTGATAAAGGTTTCTGTTCTGTATGCTCATCACGATCTACAGGTAATTCTTTTGCTTTATCGTCACCATCGGATCCTATATCCATATCAACCGATTCTATATCAGTATTATTTTCGACGTCTGTAACATTGCCCAATTCCTCGTGATTAATCATAAAATCTTCCTGCAAACTTGTAGATTTTGTTTTTAATCTTTTTCTTAATTTCTGTTTAAATTTCATTTCAATTGCTTTTTTTAAAAAAGCTGATTTAAGGCAAATAAGTCTCAATTCAGCAGTATCGCTATCATCATCTTCTGACGTTGGTTTATTTTGAGCTGCAGCTGATACTTCTGGAATATCTGGTTTTGATTTTAAGCTTTTTGTTTTGAGAGCATGTTGACGAAGCAATTCAAGCTCATCATCCGAATCTTGCTTATTAATCTTATTCCCTTCTATCACTTCTATGTTTTCTTTAATATCTGAATCCACCACATCTTGAGTTCTCATTTCTGTCACAGGTTTTTCCATTTCTTTGCTGTCTTCAGAGCACAAATCTATTAGATCACATGAAGATTGCGCTTTCTCTTTATCTTTTTCAAGTTGAGTTGTGTCTATGTTTTCTTGACAATCTATTTCTATTATACTATCTGAATCATTAGTCTGACTATTGTTTTCTTCTATATTCTTCACACTATTGTTCTCCTCATTTTTTTCTACACTATAATCGTCAACCAATTTTTCTACCATATTACTAATTTCTATATTCTCAACACTTACATATTCTTTATTATTCGACCCACAGAGCATCTTATTCAATCTAGCTTTTAAAGAGCTAGTATCCCCTTTTACTTTATTAAATGTAACTGCATTTGCCAATTTACGTCTTTTATTTCTGTACTCATCATCAGATTCTTCACTTGATTCATTTACAACTTTTACCTCTAATCTTCTTTTACGATGACTTTTTTTCTTGTAGTCTCTTCCTTTCCCATGACCGTTATGTACATTTGCTTTCTTTGGTCTATGATTTGATTTTGGATATGTTTGGTCTTTTTGATATTTAAAGTCGTTTATTGGAACATTATCTTCAAAATCAGTTGCTGATATTTCCGAAAGATCATGTAAAAGGATTTCTGTTCTTCTTTCATGATCACCTAAAAGTTATTTTTATATAACCTATGTGATGTATAAAAATATTCAGGGATAGGCAATTATACATAACCTAATAGCTTTATGTACTATGTTTGTATCTCTAACCTTGAAGGTTTTCTTTATATTTTAGTTAAATTACTGAACTGTAAGAATGCTATGGACATTAAAAAAATATGCACTAATAAAATCATCATCAACCTTTCATTCTATCATAAGTTCATCGCAGAATATAGGCCTCTCGCACAGATTGTAATCAAAGATGGATTTAGACCACCTACATCCATTAATTCTCTCCATGCCTTATCACTGTATTCAGTGGTTGGTAACCTAAAACTATGCCTGCTGGTATCACACTGATAAATTATAATAAAAGGAGCAAAAAATCTTAATGTAAAATTGTTAGAAATAACTATTTTTTATCATCATCAATCTGTAACTGTCTACTATTAGACACAGGTACTATCTCATGTGAATAAACAAGCAATTAACACATAAGCACTTGCATCACACAAAAATATGTTTTATATATTCTCATTTTTATTTATTTTTATAAACTGTTGTTACAGTTAAAATTAGCAATTTAATTTTAACATAAATCACTTTTGCATGGTTACTATAATCATGGAATATTGCGTTTTTCATATGGCCCATAGAATAAGCAAGAACTTACAAATGTGCAAAAACCATTACTATAACAAGCTACCACTAAGATGTCTGATGAAGACAACACATACGGGTGGGAGAGCTTCCAGAAATGGATTATTATGTAAGTGTATAGGGATAATATGTTGTAGTGTTTCTATAAAAATTTTGTATTTTCTAAAAGCTGTCAAAGTTAGTGTTTTTTATTTTCGATATGTTACAATGAAAATTCATTGATTTAGATTAAATAAAACGCGGCCAGGAGCGTATCGGACCACGCTCAGTGTAGGGTTCCGTAGTTTCCCGTCCGTCACAGTAAGTGTTCCCACTTATGAGTTTGTACAAAAACTGTTGTTTCCATCCAAGTTCAAAATAATTTTCCTAGAAAGTCCTTATAAGTTCTACTTTCCAGATTTTTTTCATATTTTCTAAACTTATGGTTCAAAAGTTAGAGGGGGGGGGGGGGACACATTGTTTTTTTACTTTTGGAGCGATTATTTCCGAAATTATTGACATTATCAAAAATGATTTTTAGTAAACCCCCATTCATTTTTAAATACCTTTCCAACAATATACCACACGTTAGGGTTGAAATTAAAAATAAAATCACTTCCCACTTTACATATAGGGGGCTACCCTAATAAAACATTTTTTTTTCCAATTTTTATTTTACCACTTTGTCGGCGTGATTGATACACATATGGGTACCAAATTTCAGCTTTCTAGTGCTAACGGTCACAGAGATTAAGCGAGGGCGCACAGACGGACAGACAGACATGGCGAAATAAGGGTTCCTAGTTGACTACGGAACCCTAAAAAGGGGCTTTATTGTATTAAAATTTGTTTTCAAATAGTGTGAGTGATCTTGATTTATTATTTGCATTGACTGAATAAGAAAACTTATCGACAAATGCATCTAGATCTAAATAATTTGAATTAACTATAAGTTTTTTATACACTTATACATTATAATACATATTAATTACATGTTATTCAAATTATTATTTGAAATTTTAAATTAAATTATAGAAATATTGTAAATTAATAGTCTCAGATCTGAACCAACATAAAACTTCACCCTGTCTTCTTACTGGATTAAAAGTATTTTTATCAATTATTGTGTTACAAAAAAGAAACTACTTTAAACAAAATATTTAGATAAACATCAAAAATTTCATAACTTTTTAGCAAATCATAATTGTATAATCGCAAATCTTCATTTTAATCTGTATTTAAAATTATCATCCTAATTAAATATGTGGTAGCTATGAGCATATATTATGCATATATTCTGTTTCGTTAGATAACCCATTCACAATATATTTTGAAGAAATAAAATGAAACACACACAAGTATAAGCAAGAGCGTTTTAGGAGGGCTTTGCTATGCGATCAACTAACAGATATTTGCAGTTAATGGATGACGTTAAAAAGTTGTGCAACACTGCAACAACATCATGTTACTTATACAACATGTAACAAAAACCCAGTGGTTCCCGTTAAGTGCGTTATCAGAATCAGTATCCAAGCGTATAGACATAATTTTTTTTCTCAAAAAGCATATTTAAAAAAATTAATTTTAATGAAAAAAAATTGTTTTTGCAAATTGTATGTGGTTTTATTTCCTCTAACTAACACGAGTATCGGTAAAGCGGGGTCTTTGATAATCCTCTTACTCCTCGGCCAATGCAGAGATAATAAAAACCACTAACAATTTGCAAATTAATTTTTTTTTCATTAAAATATTTTTTTAAATGTGTTTTTTTGGAAAAAAAATTATTTCTTTACGCTTGGATACCGATTCTGATAACGCACTTAACGGGAATCACAGGGTTTTTGTTACATGTTGTATAGATCAAGAAAAAGCACTTGTTACCAATTGCTATTGTTTGAATATAGTTGATGATAACACAAATGATAATGGCCATCCGGCTGTTATCATCTGAGTCAGGTCATAAATGTCAGTAACACTAGAAATATGGAAACAACTAGCAAAATGTAAAAAATTTGCTACCAGCTTACGTGCAGTCTATGAGACATAGACACCTTCATTATATATGCCGATCAATGATTTAAAAGATCAAGTACATACAGCCTTTGTAATAAATCTTCAAGAAGACAAAGATGAGTAGTATTACTCATCTGTATATGTATATTAATTTCATAATAAAATATTTATATCAATTTGATTACGATTTATTTTTACTTCATTTAACATTTAAAATGTAGATATGTTATTACTCCTGAGGACTAAGATAGAATGCCTTGTTACTAGTAAAAAAGTTTCCAGTGTAGGGAACACTGTACATCTGTAAGGCCCGCCACACACACTATATACAGAATTCCGTTTCGGAATTCGAAACAGAACAAATGAGTCGGCCACATACATACGGAATCCCGTATTTGCCCGCAAAATTCCATAAAGAAAACTGCCGTAGGTGTGTCATTGATTTTATATGGACTTGCTGCGTTCGGAATCCTAAATCTTGTAATCCGGAATCATGAAACGGAATTCCGTATGTATGTGGCAGTCCGAAAGGTTTATTGTTTCCTATTCATATATAGTGTTTTTGTAATTCTATGACATGTAGTCAGTGGTTACAATCTTTTTCATACTGTAGTTGAGAATACTAACTTACTTTCACCACATTAAGGTTTTTAGTGATAATTATTTCTTTAAGACTTTGGGATATGAAAGCGGGATTTATAAAGGGAATGGGGTTTACAGATCAAGTCTTTTCCATGCGCATGATCGCAGCGAAGTTTTTGGACTTGGAAAAGGCTTATGACAGAGTGGACAGGGATGTGTTATGGCAAACGCTGAACTCATTTAGGTTGAGCGCTGGGTTGATACAGGCATTAAAGTCTCTGTATAGGGAATCGAGTGCTTGTGTTAGGATCAACGGGGCCTATTTGGACTGGTTTGGCATCCATAAGGGTATCAGACAGGGCTGTGTGGCTTCCCCGTGGCTATTACACTGGACACTTGTTTGGAAAATTTTAAAGTTGAAGAAAGCGGGTTAAGAATAAGAAGTTAACCATCAAATGCCTTTTGTACACTGATGACCAAGTCTTATTTGCGTCGTCGGTGGCCGAGTTGCAAATGATGGATACATCAATGAACAGGTCATTAAAAAGAAATAGGAATGACAGTGAATGCGTGTGAGTGAAAGACAAAAGTTTTGGTTTGTGAAAGAGAAAGTAAAACAATATGTGAAATAAGAATAGTAGGGGAGATGGTCGAGTAAGTAGATGAGTTTGTATATCTGGGAAGTGTATTTAGCAGGGATGAAAGATATGATAATGATATCGAATGACCAGTGAACGCAGGAAATACATAAAGCAAATAGGGCTCTACACTCTATTGTGAAAAGTCAGAATGTGTCAAAAAATGCATGCATGGTAATTCACAATGCTGTGTTAGCCCTACTTTAACGTATTGTAGTGAAAGTTGTGTGAGGCAGAAGAATCACGAGAGTAGAATAAATACAGTAGAAATGCGGTCGCTAAGGCTCCTTTCATTCTGCAGCGTGTCGCCGGTCGCGTGCAGCACTGCCGGTCGAGTTGAGCATTTCACAGTTTTGCGTGTGCACTCGACCGGGCTGGACGTGTACAGTCATGGATACAATTAATTAAAAAAAACTTATTTTGATCTCTGTGCTATATCATCACAACAAAAAACGCCGTGCTAACCGAAAAAGAAAATTGTTCATGCACCCTATAACTTCGGAGCGTTTGTTGAGTGTTGCATTCGTATCGCTCGCGATGAAAATAAATTTTTCAATTATTTTAGGATGTCAATAAGCACATTTAACGAACTGACTTTTAAAATAGAAAACGAAATAGCACATACTGGTTTACTCCGAATAGCTATAAAACCTACGGAACGCTTGGCAGTCACAATAAGGTACGTTTGGCAAACTTTTGTTAATGAATTAGTCATTTATTTTACATCATCATTTAATCACAAGAAAAGTAAAAAAAAAACAAAAGTCAGTTAAAGTGTTGTGAAATCAAAATTAAACGAGTCCGCTGTATCATAGTTGTCGGTGGAGCACGATGATGCACTCACAGGAGATACTTTCGAAGTACTAGGCATGGCTGGACCAGCACTTGTAGATGGACCCATGCTTGTAGTTTGACCCACGCTTGCAGATGGACCAATGCTTGTTGATGGCCCCATATTTGTAGATTGGCACGGGACTAAACTGGTACATGTATCTTGGTTTATTCCAACGAGTAATTGTAGAACCTGCCTCCGAAAAAAATATTTTTTTTCAAAGTCTAGTCTTCTAACTTCAGGGAGTATTGAATTGAAGAATGCCACATCTTCATCAAAAGCAAGATTGTCAGTAGAATTTCACATCTCAACTAAGTGTTTCTCAAATGTAGTCATTTCCTGTGTATTTTTCTTACTTCTTTTATTACGGACATTCGACAAATCGTTTTCTGGGCCCCGAGAATCATTTTGAGTCAATTGATTGTCAGAAGTTTGTGAATCTTCAACAGACTCGGATTTGCGAACATCGCTCAAATCGGTCACAGGGTCTAAAAATGACATACAGTCAACAAAAACATATTTCCTTTTAGGGATAGCTCCAGAACCCGATTTCTTAAATTTTAAAGCCGTTTTGTAACGTACGTATAGATCTCTCGCACTTTTCCACCTCTGATGTATAACTCTTTAATGAAACAATTAAATTTATTCTGTTACAGGTACCTTGCATCTGGAAACACATTTACTGATCTACATTACTCTTATCGTATGGGGATTTCTACAGTCAGTGGAATAGTGAAAGAAGTATGTCAAGCTATTTGGGTTACTTTAAAAAACGAAGTCTTAAAGCTCCCGAATGAACCTAATGAATGGATTGAAGTTGCTAAAGAATTTGAGAATACAAATTTTCCGCAATGCGTTGGAGCCCTGGACGGCAAACACATGATAATGCCACAACAAACTGCTTCACTTAATTTTAATTTCAAGTAGTATTTTTCAATTGTTTTTCTAGCAATGTGTGATGCAAATTATAAATTCCAATATATAAATGTAGGAGCACCGGGAAAAAATTCTGATGCAGGGATATTTAGAGAATCGTCACTTATGAAAAAAGTTGAGAATGGTACTATCAATCTACCTTCACCTAAAGCGCTACCTGCAATGAGGACTCCGGTTCTATATGTGATACTCAGTGATGAAGCATTTGGAATTACACATAATTTTTTGAGGCCTTATGCAAGAAAAAATCTTAATTATAAGAAATTTTTTAACTATCATCACTGTCATGCTAGATGGATGATTGAATCCACTTTTGGAATATTAACTAATAAATTCCGAAATTTTCATAGACCTCTCAATGTGAACACAATCGACATCGTAAAATTTTGTTGTGCATGGATACTTTGGTAATCCACAGGCTTGCAGACTCAAATAATTCAATAGTGAACAACTCAATTGGAAATGAAGTTTGTGATCACTATGCACATTATTTTATTTCAGAAGAAGGTAAAGTTGATTGGCAGGACTATTGCATTACATAGGCTGCGAAATAAATAACTTTTATGTTTTGTACTTACGTGTTTTTTTTTTCTCTCTGCGTCCAGTCGTCAACATTTTCAAATAACTGTTTCATTATTTCCACCCAACAACTCTGTTTTACATCCCTGTCTTTATACAACAGGTATCGTAAGTCCCAAATAGCATGCCTTTTCTGAACTTCTCTTATTAATTGTTCTGTATCAATTGCCGCCATGATTGTACACAAAACGCACACGCGCATGTCCAACAGTAAAAGCTCTCACAAAGCAGCAATGGCCCGTGCGCCGCCGCACCGGTCAAGCATTTGCGCCGGTCGGACGTGTCTAAACACGCGACCGGCCGCACGTGTCACTTATTTTACTTTCCTAACACACACCATATGAAAAACAGTAGCTTTAAGCGGCCGTTTTTGGAAGATCTTTAGATTTAATTTTGAAATAGGAGGGCGGGCGGTGGAGTGAGAAAGGATGATGTGGGAAAACCCTCAGTCGCACTCCCTTTCTTCAAAAATTTTTGGAATATATTACAAATTTTAAAATATTGGGCCTACTCGAAGCATTTGGTACATTATTTTCTAATATAGAAGTGAAAGATGGGACAAGTCAGCCCATGTTGTAACCCCCCCTCAAAAATGCATATTGATTTGATTTGATTGAAATTGACATTTGATCAAAATTACAATGAGAATTATTTTAGTGCAAATCTGCATTAAGAACAATTAGTTACTGAAGAACTTTAAGATAAACTAGGTTATCTTGGGCTAAGCTAGTTTTTCCTAAGCCCTGAAAGAAGAAGCATATGTTTGGGGCCAAATGGACATAGGGCCACTAGCCGCATCTCAATATATCGTCTCTAATTTAATTTTCCCAACAGGATTAAGCAGATGCCTCTGATCTAGGTTAGCTTAAAATTTTAAAAAAAAGTTACTGCATATAAACATCCTACAGCTGGGCACAGTATTGGTCAAAACTACGGTTGAAATTTAGAATCTTTTGACAGGAATTTGAGGGAGTAAGGTGTTTTATTTGGTAGAGCTTTGGTTCCCGATTATAATAATACCACTTACATTAAAAGTAAGACCATTTATGAGAAAAATCAAAAAGAAAATCCCATAGAACTAACCTCAAAATGATAACTCAAAATGAATTAAGGGTGTGGGAGGTGGTTGCAGAGTCGCCGTCCACTTTCACATCCTGCCGGACATGCTTAGTTTTTTTTTTATAAATTTCTAAAAATCTAATTTTGAGGTTATGTTTTTGACTATAAACCTGATTTATGGGGGGAGAGAGTTGGGGGAAGGAAGCACCACGTAGCGCAGTCGAGGGAAGCCCGGTCGACGAAGACCCACTTCGCAGGGCTCCTACTTCTCAGTGGCTTGCAAAAAAATAACCACGAAGGAAATGGCAGGGTCTCTTCGCCCGCTCACTCGACCCTGCCATCCCCTTCTAACCTAACCTGTCCAAGTCGGGGTGCCCTAAGTCCCGAGCTCGCTTTGCTCGCTCTTGCACTCAACAAAACACCAATATATTATCTTTTATAATTACTTTCAATTATAAACATAATATATAATACAATAATAAGCACACTAAGGCTCGCACAGGTGCCTGCGATTTGCTACAACGGGTGGGGGCAGCTCTCCCTTCACACCTACGGCTTTACAAAAACACTTTAGGATTAGGGCAGACAAGACTATGTGGATTTGGGGTGTGCTGATTTAATTTTAGTACAGATTCGATCGATCAGATCAGATATCTATAAAGTCAGGTTACCTTTACTCCCGCCACAGCCACAAAATTCCGTATGCTATCCAGCTTTCACAGTAATATTGTATAATTTTTTCTCAGAAGGGCTAGAACGCAGAACCGTAAAGTCAGTTAATAATAAAAAATGTATCATTTTCCATACTTTACGCATTTTAGGTTATAATAGTTTTTATTTATTTTTTTGATAATGGTACATTACCTTTTAATGTGAGTGGTAATATTATAATCGGGAACCAAACCACTACTCCCCCAGATTCCTGCCAAACAATCCTAAATCCAACCCAAAACTACTTTTAAAAGATATTTTTAGTCTAAATCCCTTTTATCATAATTTCTTGGTCAAAATTACGGTATTTTTTAGTAATCTGCCGCACGAATATATGGTCGCCGAGTGGGCGGGTAGAAGGGGGGGAGGCGGGGTAGCAACCTCCCCTAAAAGGGTGTAAGTGCAGGAAACCCCCTTTTTTAAATGATTTTTTTTAGTAATCTGCCGCACGAATATATGGTCGCCGAGATGCTGGGCAGGAACCTCCCCCTAAAAGGGGGAAGTGCCGGAAACCTCCCCTTTTTTTAATGAATTTAATTAAGTTACATATTAAGGCAAAATTGCTTTCAGTTATTAAAAAAGGGTCATCAGGCAAAAGTCACATTCGGGTCCCGTGGCAATGTAGGAGTTTTCAGGGTGGAAAAAAAGCGTGGGAAAAGCATCTGCTGTCGTCACAAAAAGTTCAAGGTCAGCAAAGGTCAGTCACCAAATTGAGGTTATTTCTGCTGTGTCATGTGTGAACCTCATTTTATAGTGTTGATACTGGCACTATGCAGGCCGCTGCCGCGGCACGCTAGGCTCGTGCGTTGTGGTCACAGTTCTAACCTAACCTAAGGTTAGGTTGCGTTTAACGGACCTATGTTGTGTTCTGCTCATTATGATTTTTAAATTAATGGATATAACCTCAAAACTTTAACTATCAATATCTCTAAAACTAAAGACTTCCGGCATAAAAAGCAGCTAGATGGTAATCAATAGCATCATTGCCTGTCAACTAAAGCTAAAATGATCACATAAATCATGCAGCAGATTACTAAAGCCGACCCAAAATTGCTTTTGCCCAAATTTCTTTACTCAATATATATTTGACTGTTATGCTAGTTAATTTGTGTCATATATTTTTAAAACTAATATAATATTAGTTGTTTTTAATTCTACTTCACAATAAAAAAAGAAAGATTTCAATTTTATAAGACCCCAAAACAACTTGCAAAACATTGCAACATGTCAAATTTGATTTTTTTTTATATGCTAATGTCAAACGAGCAAGATTATTGAAGAAAATTGGTAATTTTCCACAGCAGATATGTGAAAATGCTTACTTAGGTATAGGCTGAGTAGTTAATTTAAAGATGAGCACTATAATATAGGTGCACACAAAATTTTTAATAAATTATTTACCTTGAGAAATTGATGCCCTTTTTGCCTTCTTTCTTTCAAGGACATTATTATAATTTTCTAACACTTGTAACCGTTGTCTAAGTAAGAATTCTTCCTCAGAAGATATATCCGAAAGATCATCCATATCATCAACAATTTCTCCTTCTTCCATCTCTGAATCATTATTTACTGAAGGAATGTTTTCGACGCTGGTCATTTTGACTTCGAGAGTACATGAAAGAAATAATCAATATCTATATCTAATAAAATCTCTAGTAAGGACGCAATAAAATTAATAAGTAATATAAATAACACTAGCCAAAAAACTTTAATTTTATGATTTCAAAATAAGAATTTTATCAATACCAACTAACAATATCAATATCATTATCACCCGACCATTCACCATTATGCCATTAATTTTTTTATTAACTGGCTTTACGGCTTTGGGTTCTAGCTAATGGTGGTTAATATAGCGCATGGCGCCAGATTATAGCGCGCTATCTACGGCGCTATGACGCATTGGCGCTATTAAGTATTAATATCTAGCGGCCTGGTCACGGGGGAAACAGTCTCCTCATGACTATGGGTGCTGTAAAGTGCTCGAAACGTCCCGTATTTAAAAAGTTAAATATACGCTATAAAATCCGTAAAGACAAGTATTATTTAAATGTATATAATAATGTATGTAAATAGTTGATTTTTATGTATACAATCGATAAAATGTTTAAAGGTGTACTTTAATTGATTTATAATTTATATTAAGGTTAAAATAGCGTTTATATCAATTATAATAAAAATTATTTATTTTATTTTGTTTTAAAAAGTACATGCCTCAAAAATATGTTTAAGGATTATAGAAAGTCGTAAATTCAATGGATTTTCTTCACCGCTTCATTTTATTTTAGTCTAAAATGCGACTTATTACGAAATAATGTTCTTATATAGCACGCGGTCTATCCAATGAACGACATGTAATGTAACGTGCTACGAGATATAGCGTGCTGCAAAACTTAACGGGCTTGCCGGCCTCCTACTCGCTTTCTTATAAAAAGTGCGTTATAACATAGCATATTTAATAGCGCGCTTGAAATTTTATAGTTTATATCATTTATTTCGGAATCTTCATTTTATATTCTTTTTCTTCACAATATGCTGATGCGTCCCATTGCGAAGCCCTTGGCAGATTTTGACAACAGCTCAACCAAGCGGATAGTTCATGACGACAGCCACTACAGACCAGATAGAAAAACTAACGTTTACAGCCACTCAGTTCGTAAGGCGCCCAAGCGATCAAAATAACTTGATCGAATCTTTTTAGATTTAGTATAAACTCCATAGATTGGACTTATGAGTAAAATAGAGCTACCGCGCCATTCAGTACTTTCATGTGTTAGAAAGAGAAAGCCAGTGACAGAGCGAGACTAAACACATATTTTCTACCGGCACGTAACCACAGAACACTATAATATAGTGGCACGTAACAGCCAAGTCGTTTGCGAGTGAATATATTTCGGCTATTTCTTATGAGAATTATAGTGATAACTAGTAACTTTATTGTGTTTAATGCAATGGTTTCTTGTTCTGTAACAGGATGTGATTCGTCCAAAAGGAATAATCCCCAGCATTCCTCATTTCACCAGTAAGCTTACAACTTGGTATCTATCGTTATTCCTTAATAATATTACACAAATGTACCGGCTTTAGAGAAAATGTAATGAAAAATTACTTTTATGTAGTACTGAGATGAATTAGCACATAAAAACAGCAGTATTTAGAAAATAACAAATAGAGAAATATGAGGGCATTTCTAACCCATTGAGCTATTATGTACTACGTACTAGAGGCGACACTGCATTCAGGCACTCTCTTCCAGTCACTCGCTAGGCGTTTGTAGAGTTGTCACGTATTGTGTTGATTAAAAAAAATCTCTTGATAAAAATATGCCGTCGTGTGTACTTAGATATTGTACAAATAATTCAAAAAATGTTAGTAAAAGCCATACTTTTCATCGGTTAATAAGATACTTAATCAATAAAAAAAGTATTATGGATTAGTAATAAAACAAATTATTCCTAAGACGCCATCTGGTGTCATGTGTAGGTGTAAATTATTTATATTTAAATCTGCTCATTATTCTTTTATTTTATTTTTAGGTTTCCATATCAAAGTCAAAGTGGAATAAATTCGTTCATTTTTAATTCTCGCGTGCACAGCATTTATGAACGACTCTTATTCTAATTTAAATAAATATATTTGTAATTTAAATGTTATGTTAATAAGTTTTGTTAAGCATACATTCAATATGTTTTTTTTATATTTAACATAGATACCTTTTAAAATATTCAGATAAAAATATCATAAAAATAAAATTGTTATATAATATTATGTAATATTGTATTAAATAAACAAATATAATATACAAAATAAATGAAAAAATTTAAATAATGTTCTCGATATAATTTACCTATTTAACAATACAATCTAATATTAGCTACGGGTCATTCTACCAATGTTAATTCTATGATAAAAAACCAACCACGCGAACACAAGCTAGCGCACATTTTTCGTACGAAAGTACATATTACTTCAATGTTCTAACCTCACTTTTAGTGATGATTGCTCAGTTTGTTTTTGATGTCGACTTCATTCAATCAAAGTGAAGGATAGTAAATTATATTTGTATACAAAGAATAGTTAAGTTTATTGATGTGCACAAATTAAATAAAGCTGTTATTTAAGTAAATTTTATTGTCCAGAAACATTTTATGTCAAGACATTAAATCAATAGCACTCTTGATTAAAATAACTGTTTAATATTAACACAGAAGCCAATTTTTAGTATGGAGGAAGCTGTGCAGTGCCAGTCACCAGCCAAAATTAGGGATCTTTATGCAACTCTCATATCATCTTGCGGGCTATCTAATGCACATGAATTGTGGGACAAATATAAAGAGTACATGGCGGAAGATTTTTTGCGAAGGTTACAGCAGACACACGCGAACATGACATACAATGAACACATTTATAATGAAGCACTTGGAAAAATTGAAGATAAAGTAATGGCAATGGTAGGCAAAAAATTAAGTGACTTTGGAATGATAAGACCTCAGCGAACAACCGAAAATGAACTAAGTGATGAAATTATATGTGAAACAAACTACAATATACCAGCTTTGCACCAGCAAGTAGCCGAATTTGTACCCCGCTTGCTTCCCGAACAAAAACGAGTTTTTGGCAAAGTATTAGGACAAATTGAATCTGGAAATAGTGCACTTTTCTTTTTAGATGCCCCTGAAGGAACTGGGAAGACATTTCTGTTAAATTTATTATTAGCGCAAGTACGGAAAGATAAAAACATTGCGGTGACCGTAGCGTCCTCCGGTATAGCCGCCACATTGCTAAGCGGGGGTCGCACTGCACATTCTGTTTTAAAACTCCCTCTAAATCTAGCTCAGGAAGAATCACCGATCTGCAACTTTAGCAAAAATAATGCACGAGGTATAATGCTACGACAATGCAAACTTTTAGTGTGGGACGAAAGTACAATGTCGCATAAAAAAGCTGTAGAAGCACTAAATCGAACGCTCCAGGATTTGCGCAGCAATACCGATGTAATGGGAGGAATGGTGGTTTTACTGGCTGGTGACTTTCGCCAAACTTTACCTGTCATTCAAAAGGGCACACCTGCAGATGAAATTAAAGCATGCCTCAAATCGTCTATTTTATGGAACAAGGTGACAAAATTCAGTTTAACTACGAATATGAGAGTTCATTTGTATAATGATATCAATGCTGGAAACTGTGCTGACACACTATTAAAAATTGGCGATGGGTGGCTGGAAACGGATGCTGAGGGCTGCGTTAAATTGACGACAGATTTTGTAATTTAGTACAGAGTCACTCCGAATTAATTGCGAGCATTTATTCAGATTTTACGAACAACATGCATGAAGACAAATGTTTATGTGAAAGGGTGATTCTTGCACCAAAAAATGAGAGCATTAATAAAATAAATTCAGATATATTAAGCGAAGTAGCAGGAGAAATAACAGAGTATTTGTCAGTAGACACAGTTATGGACACAGAACAGAGCACTTCATATATCGTAGAGTTTCTAAATTCTCTAGAGTTGTCAGGTGTGCCCTCACATAAGCTTCAATTAAAATTAGGCGTCCCAGTCATGCTAATGCGAAATTTAGATGCTCCTCGGTTATGTAACGGGACAAGGCTGCATGTGACACATCTTGGAAGGAACATAATCGGTGCTACAATTTTGACAGGCGTAGGAAAAGGTGAAAATGTTGTTATACCACGGATCCCTATAATTCCCACAGATTTTTTTTTTAATAGGATAGGGTGACAAACGGTCACACAGTCCACCTGATGGTAAGCGGTTGCTGCGGCCCATAGACATCTACATCTATCCTCGATTACAAATCAAAATGCAGACGCGTTGTCACCCATGAGGACTAAGATGGAATGCCTCTTTTCCAGTAAAAAGGGTCTCCGGTTCTCTACACTCACCATACGAAATACAGCAGCATTAAGCTACTATTTCACGCTGGTATTCTGTGAGAGCGTGGTGCTTCCCCGGCCGAGCCGACCCATTCGTGCTACAACTATACTACTAATATAACTGCAGCATGGCTCTACCACGTTAAAAAGATCAACGAAATCAGAGAAACAGATCTTCCTTTTCAATTCAAAAGGTTGCAGTTCCCTATTAAGCTCAGTTTTGCAATGACAATTAATAAAGCGCAAGGGCAAACGTTACAGGTAGCGGGGGTCAACTTAGAAAACCGTGCTTCTCACATGGTCAGCTGTATGTAGCATGTTCGCGTGTGTCAAATGCCCAGAATCTTCACATTCTTTCCCCGAATGGAAAAACAAATAACATTATGTACAGTAGCGTCTTAAAATAGTGTTCACTTAGTTTTTTTTTTCAAAATTCCCACAGTCAATTTATCAGAATTCCCACAGATCTTCCCTTTCAATTCAAAATTTCCTATTTAGCTCAGTTTCTTTTAAATTCCAAATGCTGCACCTCTGACGGACCTATTAAGCTCAGTTTCCTTTCAACTCAAAAGGCTGCATCTCTGACGGATCTTTTATTTGGCTCAGTTTCCTTTCAATTCAGAAAACTGCATCTCTGACGCATCAATTTAGCTCAGTTTCTTTTCAAAAGTCTGCATCCCTGACCGATAATTATGCTCAGTTTCCCTTAATTAAAAAAATATTCCATTTCCATTTGGAATAAACAGGCTATTTTCATGCTTTTTTTTGCAAACATTTAAATAGGCTGACAAATCAATTTTGCTTAGTTACCTTTGAATGGCTGCATCTCTGACAAATCTATAAAACTCAGTTTTCTTTCAATACAAAAAGCAATGGATAGTTCATTTCCCAGTGACACTAGTAACAGCTAGTATTTAAATATAATGATATACAGAAGTAGAAACATTCATTTTAAAATAACATTTATAACCAGTGACCCGCACTGACTTCGCTTGGATAAAATTGAATTATTTACAAGTATAGATTAGTAAATTATTTACGAAGACTTTGATTCCGGATATCCCATCGTTATCTTCTTGATCTGATCATTGTTAGAATCGGAGCAGCTATCGCTTTCACAATCGCTGTACAGCCCAATATTAATTGTAAACTATTCAATATAATTTTCATTTGTTACCTCCCTCAACGGTTAATTTTTCCTCAATATATTTAGTGAAAATTCACTAATTTCATCATGTTAATCGCTCTTTTTGGTTTTGGTCTTAAAAATCAACTCAGCAACCTTCAAACATCGATTTTCTGAACCTGCGTGCACAATAAACCATCTCTTTGGGTTCCAAGTCTATCACTGTTTATCTTATTATTATTTGTTATTTAAGTAAAAAGTACGTAGTATTATTTTAGTCATAATAAGAAAAAATAGATAGATTCAATGATGGTTTTACCATTTCTAAAATACGAAAACAAGAACAACAAAAACTAGTTGGAAAATTAACTTTTTTCGATATTTCTTATATAACTAATTAAAAGTTAAGACCCCTTTCGGTTTTAACTTTTGATTAGTTTCATAATTTGCGATTAAAGTGACCATTATAGTAAATAATTAAAAAGTTACAGTCCCTACGACTGATGGACTCAGTAATAGGGTTCCGTTGGGCACTCCGCTCGGTAGTGGCGGTGTAAAAATATCTACTACTCCATATAACCACTTAGGTATCGTAAGAGGTGAGAGGGAAACAAATCTGAAGATGGGCAGCAGCATCTTCCTTATAACGAATTGAAAAAAACTGCGGTTAACCTTTGTTAAACATCTTTAAGCCTAATCTCTAATAATAATTATATATTTATGGATCCAAACCAGATGAGAAAACTAAATAGATACGCCAAAATAATAACTCAAATGCAGAAGGCGGTGCTCCTCGATACCCCAAATAATAATAAGAATGGTAAATAATAATAATGATAATTAGTCGCAGTTTTTTAACGCACAACGCAGTCACTCGCTACTTTACTGTGGAGCGGTTGTGTCGGCGTGTATAAATAGCAGCTGTTTTGGCTCGTTGCTCACTCAGCGGTCAGCCGCCGTAGTCTACATCACCTGTAGATGCCTCATGTAGAGGCAAAACACTTGTCGTATTATCGTCGATGGTGTGTCTTTCTTAGAATAGTGGTGTTGGGAGTAGTGGGGCTAGGATTAGTGGTGACGGAATTAGTGCACGCAATTGAGGGGGGGGGGTGTTCTTCAAACTAGGTAAGATTCTTCATTTTATTTTATTGAGCGGATCGTTGCAAAGTAACTGATAATATCTTTATTATAATAGATTTCCGCAAAGTAACGCCTGATTCTATTAATTATCTTAAAAAGGCTAGCACGGCCAACCAGCTAAGACTCTGAGTTAAATTAACAAAACTACATCGTATTGCTGACCAAAATATTTGGTTCAATCAGCAGTGCAAACAACTTCATGTCATCCCCAATTATATCCAAACACGTTCTAACCTTCTAACACACATAGTCGAGCGGCCAATGTTGCCATTTCCAAAGCTCAGAATATTTGGCTTAATGAAGAGTGTTGTCGTTGGTTTTCCAATAGAGATAACTTTAAAACCCACCTTAAAGTATTATATTCTGAACTTTCATATAAATTACATAATATTGAATTTGATATTTTGGCTGGGAAGGCCAGAGAACTTGCTTCAATGACTGCTTACGAGAAATATCAAATTAAGTCCCATAAGTCAAAACGACTTGTATCCTCTTCCTCTCGTAAACGTAATAATGACATACATGTTGAATATCACCAATTTTATCCCCGAGTTAAAAATATTTCCGATGTCCAGTTTCCAACGGATGAGTTGTCCCATTTACAAAAAGGCCTAAAGTTTAATTTAACACCTTCGGTCTCCCAAAAATCGTTAGAGGCTGTGGCCGTTGACGTGGAGGTGGCTGTTGTGGTCGCGAAGAAAGATAACATCGTTAAGAGTTTGTTAGCTAAAAAATTTCAGGCTGTATCCGCATCATCCCATTGCAATCCTGAGTTCCTTATTTTTATGTCTCTAAAGCAGGGAATTAAAGACAATAACCTTATTGTTACTAAAGCCGACATGGGAAATTCTGTTGTCATTATGGAGAATAGTGGGTACAGCCAGAAGGTTAAAGATGTTATCCAAGGTGACGACTTTGAGCTGTTGGAGTCTGACTCAACCAAAAAGTTTACTTCGGATATTAAAGTATGTATACAAAAGTCAGCATAGGTTTTTCCTGATCGCAACTTGTCTAGGAGAAATCTTGTTCCAATGAATCCTCAAGCACCCATTTTATATGGGTTACCTAAAATACCGCCGTGCGAGTCGTGGTAGCTCAGATGGTTAGCGCTCGCTGTAAATTTCACAGTACGCGAGCAACCCCAGTTCGATCCCCACCGGCACCAATGAAATTGTTAATTGCAATTTTAAGTGCTGATTTACCACGTGCTCGGTGGTGAAGGAAAACATCTTGAGGAAAGCTGCATGTCTGAGAAATAAAAATAAAAATATTTCGAATACATGTGAAGTTCGCTAACACGCATTGGCGCAGCGCAGCGGACACTTCCTTGCCCTAAAACCCTCTCAGAAATGAGAGGAGGCCTGTGCCCAGCAGTGGGACGTAAATAGTCTGTAACTTACCTAAAATACATAAAGAACATGTTCCTATTCATCCAGTTGTCTCATATGTGGGTGCGCCAGCTTATTTCCTTGCTTAAAAATTAAACTTTCTCCTTCGGGAGAAATCTGGTTTCAACCCAACTTACAGCCTTAAAATAGTTTAAATCTCATTTCAAAAAATTAAAGATATTCGTATTCCATCTAAATCTATGTCGTTATCTTTAGACGTTATAGTCTTTTCACAAATGTCCCATCTCCTGACTGCGTTTACTCTCATATCTCTTTGATAAACGTCGTCTACATCCCGGGGAAACAAATGATCTTAACTTAACCTCTCTCTGTATGAAACAAAATTATTTCCGGTTTAATAACCGTTTCTATCTACAAAAAGAAGGGCTGGCTATGGGGTCCCCTCTAAGTACACTTATGGCGGAAATTTTCATGGATAGTTTCGGAAAACAACATATAGTTGTCAACCAAAATATCATATACTATTATCGATATGTAGACGACATAATTATTTGCTGGACTGGCACAAGGAGACAACTGGATGTTTTCCTTAATAAAATAAATAGAGTCCACGAAAAAATTAAATTTAAGCTTGAATTGGAACAAGATTGCTCCCTTAATTTCCTTGACTTAACAATAACAAGAAAAGAGTCGTTGCATGTTTTTCAAATTTATCAAAAGCCAACTCACCGGGGCGGTAATCCCCGCGTCATCGTGTCATCCATGGCAACATAAATTAGCCGCTTTTTATTGTTATATTAACCATCTGTTCACTGTTCCATTAAGTGAAGAAAATTATTTAAAAGAACTTAATATAATTTATCAAATTGCAGTCTCTAACGGATATACAAAAACTCTCATTAATAATCTTATTAGAAAGAATCAAAAGCATGTCGTTCGCAATTCTCTGTACGCGGTTCAACCTCGAAGTGTCCGGCGATATTATTTTTATTTATTTATTTATTTATATTATTTTAATTATTTCATGTTTAGCAGAATGGGATTTATCAGAATTCCAATTTCTGTACGCGGCTAAATGCTCTTTATAACGTGTCCCGAAATTGCGACCAGTCTGACCCACGTAAACGGCGTGGCATTCGTCACAAATAAGTTTATAAATACCCGATTTTTGAATAGTATTCAACTTAGTTTGTGTGTGTGTGTGTGTGTGTGTGTGTGTGTGTGTGTGTGTGTGTGTGTGTGTGTGGGCATGGTGGGCATGGCTTTCTGAGCGCGCTCACCATGCATAATCTTGAAGTGTGCAGCCTCCGTCATTACTTCCTGGCGAAATCGGATGATCCATTATATAATGACGTCATTTCTAGTGATAAAGGGCTTACCCATCTATTCTTAGCCAACGAGCAATGGCAGGACTCAGCAGTGCTTAGCATTTCCGACCGGGAGACCGTATGGAAGGAGAAGGAGCTCCACGGAAGGTACTACAGGGCTCTACATGAGCCCTTTGTAGATACAGCTGCCTCCCTCAACTACGCTTCGGTGACCTCTTCGGGGAAACCGAGGGTTTTGTCCGTGCGATACAGGATCAGGTTATTAAGACCAACAACTATCGGAGATACATCCTAAAGGATGGCACCGCCGATATCTGTCGAGCTTGTCGCCATCCCGGTGAATCACTTAGGAATGTCATCTCCGGTTGTTCGGCGCTTTCTAACTCTGAGTACTTGCACAGGCACAACCTAGTAGCCAGGATTTTACACCAGGAGCTCGCTCTGAAATACGGTCTCGTGGATCGGAAACTGCCTTATTATGAGTACTTACCGGAAGCCGTGCTCGAAAATGACCGCGCTAGGCTCTACTGGGACCAGGCCATCATCACAGACAGGACTATTCTTGCGAATAAACCTGATATTGTGCTGATGGACCGGGCACAGTCAAGGATATTTTTAGTCGACATTACCATTTTATATGACGAGAACTTTTTTTTTTTTTTTTTTTTTTTTTTTTTTTTTATAGTATCGGGTGACAAATGAGCACACAGCCCACCTGATGGTAAGTGGTTGCTGTGGCCCATAGACATCTACATCTATCCTTGATCAAGAATCAAAATTCAGATGCGTTGTCACCCGTGAGGACTAAGATAGAATGCCTCGTTTCCCGTAAAAAGGGTCTCCGGTTCTCTACACTCACCATACGAAACACAGCAGCATTAAGGTACTATTTTACGCTGGTATTCTGTGAGAGCGTGGTCCCTCCCCGGTCGAGCCGACCCATTCGTGCTACAACTATACTACTAATATAACTGCAGCATGGCTCTACCACATCAAAAAGAAGAACCTAGTGAAAGCCGAATAAGAAAACAAAATATGTGGACCTGGCTCACGAGGTGACCGACATGTAGTGTGGTTTGCCAACCGAAATTATTCCTGTAGTCGTCTCTGCGAATGGGCTAATCCCGGTTAGCCTCTCGGGTCATCTAAGGTGACTGGGACTCCGTGACGGACCGCTCCGGGCTCAAATGCAGAAGGCGGTGCTCCTCGATACCGCCCGCATCGTCCGCCGGTTTCTTTCCCTTTCCCCCTAACCCTCGGCCATTTGGTATCCCCTGCCGAGGGCTTCCACCTGGTTGGGCTTTTATTTATTTATGTATTTATGTATTTTTGTATTTATTTTACTTTATTGATACGATGACGATTACTCGTATTTATGTATATTTATCTTTTCATTTTCATTTATAAATATATATTTATAGAACCCAACCAGATGGGAAAGCTATATAAATACCCTAGATAATAATAATAATCATTTATTGTAGATACAGAGATCCATATTTACAAGAAAATATAATATAATATAACATAATAAAGGGCTGCGACTGTGTGTGCTGGAACATTTAGAGATTTTAAAAAATAATAATGGTAACATTGCACTGCTGAATGAACAAACAAATGTTTCTAATTCACCTTTGTTAAACATCTTTAAGCCTAATCTCTAATAATAATTAAACAAAATTATAATAATAATAAGAATGGTAAATAATAATAATGATAATTTGTCGCAGGTTTTTATCGCAAGACGCGGTCTATCGCTACTTTAGTGGGGAGCGGTTGTGTCGGCTTGTATAAATTGCAGCTGTTTTGGCTCGCTGCTCACTTAGCGGTTAGCGGTCAGCCACCGTAGAGTCTACATCACCTGAAGATGGCTCGTGTAGAGGCGAAACACGTGTCGTATTATCGTCGATGGTGTGTCTTTCCCTTTCTGTTGGGAGTAGTGGTGCTGAGATTAGTGGTGACAGGATTAGTGCACTCAATTGAGGGAGGGCGAGAGGTGCTCTTCAAACTAGGTAAGACACATCATTTATTTTCACATCATTTTATTTTATTGTATAATAATCCAAAAAATTACAAGGACTTTACAAATTATTAACAAAAACAACTATAGTTATGTAAAATAACTCTCGGAACGCTCACAAATTTGCGAAACCGGGATAATTATTTTAGTTTACGGTATTTGGTTACTATTTATGCAAATGACAATTCGGACTGAAGTTTTAGCACATACGAAAAACTCGTATCGCAGAATATTTTTTGGTAGTGGGTGTGAGTCACTGACATCTATATATACAAGTACGCGTATATATAGAGGACAGTGGTGTGAGCACGTTACGTTAGTACTCTTATTAGTTTGTGGGGTGTGAGTATAGATAGTGACAGTGTGCGAGCGAGAAATAAATAGAGGCGATGCCATTTTCAGTCCCGTTCTTTAACCACACGAGTAGTATTTTCTATTAAGATTTTTGGCTTGGATGCTTGTCTTCTAAGCCATGTCTTCATTTTATTCGATATCTTCATTTTATAGATTTTTTTACAAACTTCTACACAATATGTTAATACGTCACATTGCGAAGTTTAAAGGGGATTTTGACGACAGCTTGAGAGAGCAGACGCATGACGACGACATCTCAAGGTACCTAAACAGACACATCATCTTCAGGTTCACATCACCATCGTAGTACTTGCTTCATCCTTTAACTACTAATAGTATAAATGTAGACATTAAGTAAACAAAATCGCACCGTTTTTACGTATCAAAACCTACTTTAAACAATTATATTATATTGTTGTGAAACAATAATTATATTATATTGATCGAAGTGATGCGATTTTTTGCATTGTCTGCGCATGTGACTTTAAGTAAAAGGTACAAAACAAGTGCTTCGATGTTATTATAAATCTCAAGTTGTTTTGTTCGCTTGGGCGCTTTAAGAACTTCAGTTACCATCATCGACTGTCCGCGGATTTGAGTTGTCGTCAAAATCTGCCAAACACTTCGTAATGAGTTCACAATTCACAAAGCTACCGGTCTAGAAAGGATATGGTATTAGGGCTAATTATGACTACAAAATTGGTGATGATTTCCAAAAAAATAAATACAACAAAATGTTTTAAAATTTCAAAATGGTTGTTAACTTTATGTAGAGCAACAATATTACTACATATCTTTGGAAATATTGAAGCAACAACTTTAAGTTTTTTGAAAGCTTCCATCCAAAGTTTTCACTTTTTGCAAATTTAGACTGATAACACGCAACAAAATAAAATGTGAGCATGCGGCTCACCTGATGTTAAGTGACTACCGCCGCCCATGATCAACCACAACACCGGGGGAATTGCAGGTGCGTTGCCGGCCCTTTAGAAAGGAGTAAGCTCTTTTCTTGAAGGTCCCCAGGTCGTATCAATCGGGAAAAATCGCCGGTGGTAAAGTATTCCACAGAGAGGTTGTACGCGGAAGAAATCTCCTTTTGAAACGTACAGTGGTGGACCGCCAAGCATCCAGATGGTGTGGATGGTGTCGGGACGTTGGCCGCGTAGTGCGATCACGAAATTTGGCGGCTGGGTCTAATCCGAACAATTCCTCAGAGCACTCCCCATGGTATATGCGAAAGAAAATGCAAAGAGATGCAACATCTCTTCGCAGCGCCAGTGAATCAAGCCAATCGGAAAGCACTCGGTCGTCGACTATTCAAGCCGCTCTGCGCTGGACGCGGTTAAGTGGAAGGAGCTGGTACTGGGGAGCCTCAGCCCAGAGATGGGAAGAGTACGTAAAGCACAGGTTCGGCCGCACATGGATTGCGGCCGAACCTGTGCCTTGTAAAGTTGCAGGCGGTGTGCCGGCATGAAATACTGTCCCGCTCTGCTGAGCATGCGAAGCTTTTTAGAGGCCAATTTGGCCTTCTCTTCCAAGTCATCACGAAACTGCACGTCACTCGATATGTCGACGCTGAGGATTCCGATACTGGCTGAGGCAACAAGGAGAGTGCCTTGAAACGGAGGAGATACGACAAAGGGGTTTTTTTGCGGTTAACGCGCAAACTTGTGTCTTCTGAGGGTTAAACTGGACTGGATTTAGTCGTCCCACAATCTACTTCAGACACAAGATTGTCCCGGTAGTCGGAGACGTTTTCCCGAGAAATATTGGCTCGGCTGGTGTACAGAGCATCACCAGTACTGTCATCTGCATAGCAACGAATGTTACAGGTTTGCAATATATCATTGATATGCAAAAGAAACAGCGTTGGCGATAGCACGCAGCCTTGTGGAACACCAGCATTAACAGGCTTGTAATCAGAGCATGCACCGTATACTATGACATTGATGCTCCGATTAGCAAGAAAACTAGTGATCCAATTGCACAATTTCTCGGGGAGCCCATAGGAAGGGAGCTTCGAAAGAAGCGCTTTGTGCCAAACCCGATCGAAGGCCTTCGCAATGTCCAAACTAACGGCCAATGCCTCCCCCTTGGACTCTACTGCCTCCGCCCATCTATGAGTTAGGTAGACCAGAAGATCACCAGCTAACCGACCACGGCGAAAACCGCATTGGCGATCACTAATCAGCTGGTGATCCTCAAGGTACCTCATGAACTGGCAGTTAACAATAGACTCCGTTGTTTTGGAGAACAAGGACGGGTCTGAGCGGTCGCCTTTTTTAGGGATCGGGTGGACGGAAGTCGTCTTCCATGATTTTGGGACTACGCCTAGGGAGTAGGAGTACCGGAAAAGACGCGTTAAAACCGGTGCCAACTCTGGCGCACACGTCCTCAACACACTTGGGGGGAATACGTCAGGCCCACTCGAATTGTGGATGTCCAGGGAGAGGAGTGCTTTGCGAACCGAGCGCTGGTGAACTGCACTTCCGGCATGGAGCACTCACACCACGGGATAGTCGGCGGTGTACTCCCCCAGTCATCGAAAGTCGAGTTGGGCGCAAAGAAAGAGCCTAGCAGATCAGCTTTCCCCTTTGCGGTATGGGCCAGTGAGTCGTCCTTCCTGTGCAGAGATGGACGAGATGGCTGACAGAAATTCCCCTGGACAGCCTTGGCGAGAGACCAGAATGCACGGGTTTCAGAAGGAAGGCGAACTAGTTTCTCGCCAATTCTGCCCATGTGCTCCGATTTTGTCTTGGCAATGACTCTTTTGAAGGACCTAGAGGCGGAATTATACTTCTTTTTTAGAGCACTGGTGTTTACATCCCGGGACGTAGATACGTCAACCCAGGCTTGGTAGCACTCCTGCTTATAGCATGATGCTATTTTACAGGAGCGACCAAACCATGGCTGAGATTTGCCTCCAATGGGCACCACAGAGGAAGGAATTAAAAGTTCCATACCCTGAAGTACCACATCTGCGACGGAATCCGCAACAACGTATAATTTTCTTATATTTTAAGCCGTACTTGTAGTTTAAATAATTGTATTAAATAAATCATTTGGCATAAAGTATTTGTATTTATATTTCATTTCATTTGAAGGTTTCACTTCCGTCCCGTGTGAGCTGCACGCATGTTTTTGTAAAATTATAAATCGAAAAAATCACACTAGTAATATTTATGTAACAAAGTTCATAAAAATTAAAAGACTGTTTAACAGGAATTACACTATTGAGGTGGATGTTTATGTTTCGAAGCTTTGTAATTACCATCCTATAAACTTCTTGTTGTTTTATGGCAACTCTATGAACGTAATAGCGTGACTGAAAAATGAGTTCTTGTCTAGGCCGTGAATCTTTACTTTTAGGAGTTATCAAAATTATGATTTATTCAACCGGAAATAAAATATAAATCAGTTTGATATTAAATTACCTACGAGCTAACCTTTTAGTTGTAGTCATAATTCTATCAATTTTACTTTGTCAACAAATAAATTATGACAGAGTTTTGGCGTGAATTTGACGGTTAACTGATTGTTGCTCCTGTATTATCGTTCAAATAATAGTTCTACTACTGGTATAACTTCTAGAGAAAACGACAAAAAAAAGTGCTTTGATGTTAATATAAACTTCAAATTATTTTGATTTCTTAAACGCCTTATGAACTTGAGTGACTGTTGTCGTCAACTGTCCGCTGAGTTGAGCTGTTGACAAAATTTCCCATTTTGAACTTCGCAATGTGATGCATCACAGCATATAGTGAACAAAAAATCTACAAAAATGAAGATCCCGAATGAAAATAATCAACGAATGAAATTATGGCTTAAAGACCATGCATCCAATCCGACAATCTTAATAAAATAATTAGGACAACCGACAATATGAATATGACAATATTTGACAGGAGGTAGATAGAAACTTGAAAAGAAAATAGTAAACAAAATTGTTCTTTTTTGAACTAAGTCATAGGAAATTTTAATAATAATGAGAGATGATAACGACGACAAATATGTTTTCGCTGCCTGTACATATTTCGCGAAAAACCACCCAGGAGAAACATGCGGCAGTAATGGATTGCCGTTAACACCCAGTTCGATATCAATCCTCGGAAGAGCGCAGCGTTTATTAAATATGGAACACCCTAATTTGTGTACATATCTTGACGTAATTCGAGGAAAACATGGTGAGTAAATTGAAAATCAAATTAATGATGCTTAGCCTTCAATGTTCGTTTTATTTCATTTATAACGTTTTAGTACTTTAATGGGTTTTTAATAAAATTTCAAGAATCATAGGCTTGTAACCCAACAGTAAAGATGAAAAGAAAGATGAATGCATAAAAGCTATCAAAATTCAACAAAGAAATTTGACTGTCAAGACGTCATTGCTACTGTGTTTCGTATGGTGAGTGTAGAGAACCGGAGACCCTTTTTACTGGAAACGAGGTATTCCGTCTAAGTTCTCATGGGTAACAACCCATCCACATTTTGATTTGAAATCGAGGATAGATGTAGATATCTATGGGCCACAGCAACCACTTACCATCAGGTGAACTGTGTGCTCGTTTGTCACTCTATCCTATAAAAATCTTCTTTAGCGGCTCGTGGTATGTTCTTATGGAAGCCCACTTCAAAATGTAGCTAATCTTGTCTGTGACTCTAACATAATATAGTAATACAGGAGGCACACACTTGACTGTGGCCAATTTCACTCAGTCACTTTGACAAAGGCATGGGACCCTAAGCTTGTTGTGGTGCAAGACTTGCTTGACATGCTAAAACTCGGCAAACCGATGTCTACTGTCACAGATCCCTCCACTCTCCACTACTCCACAGATCTCTGAAACATAGATTTTCCCATGGTAGCCAACTGTGAAGGATGGTTGTGAGAATCACTGTTTAAATATCTGTTGGTATGGGTATTCTTTCTATATCTTTGTCTTTTTATTAAAACTTTAATTTTTTAACTCCTTTGAGTGGACTAAGAAATATCTCAAGCTCATGAAAATAGCAAGAATATCGCTTAAATAGTTACTGAACTTGGGGTGGTTTTTTTCTTAATTTTTTTATATAAAATTTAAATTATATAACTTCTGAAGAAACCTTGAAATCTGCTTACAAAATAAGTAAAATTTGTTATTACATTGTTAAAAACTAGTTTTATTTAAACATTGTTACATGTTTTGGTGCAGTGTCATAACCACCTTTCCTCTGATTTCTATCAAAAACACTTCTACCAAAAAGTTAAAATTTTTTATTAAGCACAAATTATTATTATTGTTATCATTATAAATTTGCAGGCATGCATTTGAGACAACTGATAAAGCCTGTATCTTGTTTGTGCCCCCTAGTTACTCCTATTGCAGTTCAGAAAATGATTATCTAACCTATTTTTGAATTGGTTCACATTTTTTAATTGAGGGTTATTACATGATTGGTAATAACTCCTGGGAATGAGGTGATCGCTACCATGCTGTTTTCTAAATGTTTTCCTACTTAATTGAATAAATTATTATTTTACAAACTATTTTTTAAGTCCTGCTGTATGTCTTGCTGGTTCTCTCCGGGACAGAACGTTTTTCCTGAACCAGTATTATTAAAATTTGTTATCACATTGTTATATATTATGGTGCAGTTTCATGACCACCTTTCTTCTGACTTCTGATGTGGGGTGTTATCCTACACTTATTGCTGGATTATGATATAAATGTGGCTATGATATGATAATTGATATGACATTAGTATGATAAGGAGACTGCTTGATATGAATGCCTGTAATGCACTGATGCTGAGTATTGGGGTATAAAAGTGCTATATTAATAAGAGTGATAAGTTAAAAAAATTCACATACATGTTACTGTATTTGTAACAAAAGATATCTAAGTACATATTCTTTATAAAAATATACCAAGGATTTATTATCTTTGACTGGGTAAAATTAATTTTCTTTACAGAGAGAATTATAGTAGTTACTGAAGTGTTTGGAAAATCTTTAGAAGAATGGAATACAAAATTTTCATTTGATGAAATCACTAACATAGGACTACAGATAGCGAAGGGCATGGTGTTTTTACACAAGCAAAATATCATACATAGAACTTTGGCTGATGACAATGTACTTGTAGATAGCTGTGGTAGGGTAAAATTGTTTAACTATGGAATGTATTACATGACTGGTGGTGGGTCTGATGTCCCATTTCCACTTGGGTTAGTACTCTGCACTCTTATAAAATAATTTATTAGTACTTAAGTTGTAAATTTATTGTGTACTGGCGGTGTAAGAATATCCACTACTCCATCATTCCCTGGGTGTCGTAAGAGGTGACAGAGACAAAGAAATCAGGAGATGGGCAGCAGCATCTTTCTAATAACACCTCAAAATTAAAATAAACAGCAGTTGTAAGCCTGCTTGCCGAGTGTGGCAACTATGACAAATATCCCCCTTATGAGGCAATTTATGGGGGAGGCCTATGTTTAGCAGTGAACTTTTAAAGGTTTTAATGGTAATAGTAATTTGTAAATATCAATAATTTAATGTAATTTTTTTAAAAGAAATGATAGGTATACAAATAATATTATTATTACATTCATACGTTAGATAACTTACATGAAAAAAATTCAAATACTTCCGAAACAAAAAAAACTGATGATCTGCAAACAGCTGAACCGATTTTGATAAAACATATCTAATGCCGGCTATACATGTTGGCCGAGCGAAGGCGAGTACCAACGTATAGACACCCCATTGGTCTAGCCTCGCCATTACTCGTCGACGCTCGCCTAGCTGGCCGAGTGCAGGCGAGCGCTAACGTGTATACGGTTCGTTTGGCGTGCCTCGCCGCCACTCGGGATCGCTCGCTAGGGCTCGTTCACTTCGGAACGGTGTCGGTTTTTCTGCACAAATCAAAGGCACTCGCTTATGCTCGGCAAGTCGTGTCCACATGTCAGGCGTGCGTTCTGGTGATATATTGTTTAATTAAATTGCAACTTTAAAATCTTATATAAAAAAGTACTCTGTGTTTAAATAATTTCGACAATGTCACTCTGTACTAACGAGGAAACCTTTAAGTTTTTGGAAATATACAAAAATGAACCCATTATTTGGAACCCAAAGACTTTCCTACGGAGTACACTGATATAATAATTATATGCACTCATTAAATTAATTGCAGATGCGGTAATAATTTCTAAGTCGTCCATATCGTCCCAATTCTCAATGACAACTAATTACGGCCAACATGTAGATAGCTTCACAAAAACTCGTGAACATTGGCCTTGGAAGTGGTCTCTTTCGAACTTGACCAACGTGTAGACTGTAGCACTCGCCTTGTATCAATTTGCCTACGCTCGCGTTGGCTGAGGCTTGGCCAACGTGTATTGTCGGCGTAAGAACTACCACTAGAAAACCTGCTTTTAAATTCAAAATAAAAACGCAACCAAATCGGGACACCCGTTTAAGAGGTACAGTGCCACAGACAGACACACTGACATACACACACACCCTCACATAGTGGTCCAACTGATAACAACCCTTTTTTTAGCCGGGGGTTAAAAACTTTGAAATATGTACATAGAAAGATAATAAACAACTGACCAATATGCCATAAAATAATTGTTTAGGTTATATTGCAGTCTGTGCGGTGATGGCCATCCCATATCATCCCATGGATGTGGTGAGAGGGGACAGAGGGAATTAAAAAAAAACATAAACTGCACCCGCCATACTGCGTGCCAAGCTTGGCAATTAAGACAAATATATGGATGCATTTTCTACTCTGAACACTAAGCTGATAAGCATAGTTATAGCAATTATAAAATTATTGTCATTCATAATAACAGGATTATATTGCCTCTCATCCTTTAAACTGGGACACAAGAGTACCTAACTAGAAAAAAAAGAACATTATGAGGACTCCTGCCCTGCATCATAAGAAATAAAATATTTCAAATATATTTGAGCAGGCATTTACAATTATTATACTAGGCATAACCTGAGGGCTGCAGGTTTACTTTTTCAATTATATTTTTAGACTTCCTCGATACCTGAGTCCTGAAACAATACTGAATGGTGGTGGGCCAGCTGCAGACGTGTGGACATTCGGTATTATTTTGCTAGAACTGTGCATTGGTAAACTATGGCACAACTTAAAATCCGGACCGATTCTTCGTAGGATACTTACCCTTGTTCATGCAGCAAACCCCGCGGAACGGATAGCAAGAGAGCATGACTGCTTCGAAGCATATAAGGTGATTTAATATATGAAAAAAAAAATGGAATATAATCATTTTTATTCAGTATAGTCTATAAGAATATATATTGAAAGTAATTTTTTACTTTTATCACTAGTTTGGAAAACAGAGGGCAGAGACATGGGAAAGAGGATCAAGAAATTTGTTTATACTGGATGATTTCTTTACCGGCTGGAAAAAAATAGGGTGTAACAGTTGAACGGAATAGAAGCCTATGGCACTGATATTTTACAATTTCTTTTCGTTTTACATTAACATATTATGAAATTGATGAGCCGTGTGCTCGTTTGCCCCTCTCGTATAAAAAAAAATCTATCAATAAATACTACTAATGTGAAAAAAACTTTCGATACTAAAAAAATAAAATCAAAAATTTTGAACTAAATAAAAAAATCAATTAAAAACTAGCGAAATTAATAGTTATTCACCTGTCACACCCTATTTTTTCCAGACGGCAAAATAATCACCCAGTATATTACAGTCCTTACGCATAAAAATGGGACTAGAAATGGCGGCTCATCAAGCTCTTACCGTTAACATGCACAGTACTAATAGCGAAAACCCGGTAGTAACGATATATCGTTATAACGTTATATTATTCTGTGCATTGAAAATTTTCTATTATGGGAAAGAATTTTGAAAAGAATTGTGTACGCAAGACGGACGAGCGAAAAACGCATAGGTATCGCATCGTATTTTTTGTAGTTTTTACCGGCGGGTGTGAGTATAGATAGTAACAGTGTGCTAGCGAGAGGCGGATAGAGACGACTCCATTTTTAATCCCATTCTTTAACCGCACGGGTATCGGGTAGAGCATTATATTTTAGGTACTGCAATTGAGACTCAGCTATGTGTTCTGTTTTAATTAAAACCAGAACAAGTCTTGATACAACACAATTCTTGAATCTGGTTAAGGTTAGTTTAACAACTTTTCTGTCCGCGATATAAACACAACAGTTAAACAATCGAAATGTTCATATATGACTCACGGGAGAGTGAAGTTGTTAATGAATCCTGCCTTTCCTCGTAGGAGGCGGGATTCCTGCGTCATACGAGGCCTGATTTATCCACAGGGTAACTAGACTCGAGCCTTGGGCGCAAGGTTCGAGGGGCGCTGAGGCTCGCCTTTCAAAGCACGACTTATGTACAGAATAAAATTTGGTATAATATTCTCAATAAATAATAGAGTAAGTGCCGCCAGTATTTTACTTGTTACACTTTCTTATTTTTTTTATAGAAGAGGGGGCAAACGAGCATACGTTTCACCTGATGTTAAGTGACTACCGCAGCCTTAAGTCGTATCGGTCCGGAAAAATGGTCGGTGGTAAATTATTCGACAGAGGTCGTACGCGGAAGAAAACTAGTGAAACGTACAGTGATGGACCGCCAATCATACAGATGGTGTGGCTAGTAACGTGAGTTTTGTCCCTATATACGTTCGTGGAATTTGTCGGCTGGAATTAAACTCAACAATTTTTAAGTCCAGAAATGGGAACAGCACTCAATGTGAAGGCGCAATTGTGTCTTGTAAAGTTGCAAACGGTGGGCAGCATGAAATATTGTCCCGTTCTGCTGAGCACGCCAAGAGTTATTTTGAGCGGTTAAAGCGCAAAACAGTGTCTTCTGAAACTTAAACTGGACTAGAGTCGTTTCCAATTCATAATTTCGTTTATTCACGTTCACATGACGATTTAGTAGGAGTTTTCTTCTTTGCAAGACTTCTTTGTGGAATCAACTACCACCGGCAATTTTTCTGCACCGATACTACTAAGAGTCCTTTAAGAAACGAGCGTACTACTTTTTAAAAGGCCAGCGACGCGTCTACTATATCCCTGGTGCTGCAGTTGTTCATGTGCGATGGTCGACACTTCTACCAGGAAAATTTGATTTAATGTAGGCGAAACTGCTAGGTGGAAAGTTAGTAAAATAATAAAAATAAAGTAAAAATATTCTTAGGCTGGGCATGCAAAGACAGAACAGGTGAGGGGCGCATATTCATAGCCTAGGGCTGTTGGAACTCTAAAGCAGGCACTGCTTGATAAGCATGATATAGTATTATTAGCTAATGATACATTTTGATTTTTAAACTTATACGTCAATTATTTAAATGTGACGAAGTGAATTATAATATCAAATTATTAGTGACTTGGTTTAACGTTAATTATCTATGTTTAAATAAAAATAAAAATAAATTTATTAGATTTACAACACCGAATGTTAAAAATCTGAATACCAATGTGTTTTTAAATGAGGAAGAACTAAGCCATGTTGAATCCAACGTTTTTTTGGCATCACAGGCCAAAAAAAATCAGTGGATCAACTGATTTTTTTTTTGCAGCAAAGCTTCAGTGCGGCTTCCCATATATTCTAACTAGAAAGAAGACTAAGCTCTGCAGCTTAAGCTGTAAAAAAGATTAGAGGTATCAGCCTCTTACCGAGACTAAAACCGAGGGAGCATCTTATAGAAAGTTTTTAAGAAATAAATAAAAAAATTCCAAAATAATAGAATACTTACATTGTAAACTGCCAGCTCATGAGGTACCTTGAGGATCACCAGCTGATTAGTGACCGCCATTACGGTTTTCGTCGGGGTCGATCAGCTAGTGTGTTTTTGGTCCACATGATTCACAGATGGGAGGGAGACAATAGAGTCCAAGGGGGAGGCATTGGCCTTAGTTTGCACATAACGAAGGTCTTCTTTCAGTTTCGGCACACCGCTTGCAATCTTACAAGGCTCATGTTCGGCCTCACATGAAATACTCATCTCTGGGCCGAAGCACCTCAGTGCCAGCTTGCCACTTGACCGCATCCAGCGCGGAGCGACTCTAATCGTCGACCACCTAGTTCTTTCTGATCGGCTCGATTCACTGGCGCTGCGAAGGGATGTTGCATCCCTTTGCATTTTCTATCACTTACCGTCAGGTGAGCCGCATGCTCGCTGTATCTCAGAACTTTTTTCTGAGTGAATTGATTTTGATGATTCGAGTAGTTTTTGAGTTATCCTTAATAATGCGTATTTAATTGACTTCGAATACATTGATGATGTTCTCATTTTATTTATATTAAAGTCGGTTATGTAAAAATTTTAATTTAGCCACTTGTTATAAATAATTTCAATTTATCTTATTAGGAAAAAATGCCCTCTTTTCTATAACAAAAACATTCATATTATAAAATTTACTTTTAAAAACAGTCCCGCTGGTGTTTCCCAGGACGGGTTTTTCCGAACCAGTGGTAAAGTAAAAAATGACTTTCAATAAGGATTGATGTGATCAATATTGAATAAAAAAATATTTTATTATATTAACTACCTGCAATAGGCACCTAAATTCGAGGCCCTAGTACGTAGTACTAATATTTATTCTGTGGCCCTGTTAATTTTACTAAAATGAACATTATACTCGTATATTGCTTAAAATGTAAAAATACCTTTAAAATTGGTCAAACTCTGAATACCACTGTGACATTGATTAGTTTGTTTTGCTTTTTTCTCTATTCAAAAGTAGTAAAATTTTTGAAGTTTGTTGTCTCAAACACTGTACTAATCTGATAACAAAGCAAACTCAAAAATATGCCAACTTTATGTTCTGGATGCACGCTTGGTTCTCCAAAAATATTTCAAATGGAACATAATATATAACTTGCTAATAAGCTTTATTAAGTGTTAATGTAATTATGTACAACCTCTTGGAAATAAAGAACTTATTGTTATTATTATTAACATATATAATTGTTTACTTATTCTTTCCAGCTAGTACCAGATAACTTACGAAACGTAATAGAGAAATGTCTAAAGATTTACCCCAGCGAAAGAGCGACGTTTGAAGATTTAGTAGAAGAATTGTCACAAAATAATGTCATGCAGTTAGTCGATGTGAAGAAACCGCGTGGTCTCTTGGGATGTAAACTCCAGTACTTGTATTACTGGTGGCAGTTGACGGGCGGCGATATACAGGCCGAATTGAAAAAGAACGGTCTAATTAAAAATAGCCCGCCAATTCTATCGATGCCTATGTAAGTACGATAACATTCCATGTTACTATAGAGAAAATGCGTGGGCATATTGTTGGCAAATACTAGGTTGATCAATAAGTTTTCTGAATTGGACACTTATTAATGACTTACAGAATTGCGTTCTATTTTTTTTAACCCACTTCGAAAACGAGGAGGTTCTCAATTCGAGTGTATGTTCTTTTTTGTATGTATGTATGTTACGCGATATCTTCGCAGATTGTGAAACGATTTTAATAATTATTTTTTTATTACAAAAAGGATTATTGAAATCGGATATAGGATATGGGATACGATAATGGGACCACCCTTGAGGTAAAGCCTCGAGGGTGGTCCTATTCACTTGTATCATCAATTCAATACTGATCTGGTCGCAGTCTTTACTGGCCTTATATAGGGCTTTTTCCACTGAAACATCTTGAATGTTCGAGCACATACCAGTCCTGACCGACCGTGGTTTTACCGAGGTGTAAAAAGTTCTAGTATGGAATGCTATAGAAAGCATAGTTCTACTACTCGATACTAGATAGCGCTAGTAGTGGCATTAATTATGGAGCGCAACAATATCTTCTGATATAAAGAACCGAGTTGTATAATTCTTTTTTTCTTAAATAGGTTATACTTCAAGGGTATCCCATATAAATTTGGAGAAAAAATTCCACCCCTAAGGGTTGCAAATAACTTATTTTTTTGAGCAATTTGAAGTTGTTTTTCGTTATACATAATTAGAATCTTAAATTCGTTAGTAATTATTAAAAACTATACCCAATTTTCTTTTTATCAATTTACATTTTGCGGGAATTTTATTTGAAACAAAGGTTAGTGTAAACATATTAAACCCTTATTTTAAAAATGATCATGAAAAGATCAAATATGCTCAAAAGTTATGTCAGTCAATAAGTGTATATGTCAAGAAAGTTCTGATTCTCCGGACCTATCGAATTTTCGTCCCATCTGACTATGAGTGGGGGAATAGAAACTGCACCTGTGCTTATACATACACTCAGGCACTGCAATCCTGCCCTGTGTAGATGCCTAGTCTTCGCTGAAATGGGCTGCGACTGAAATTAGGTCTGGAGGACATTATTATATGTATGTCAAAATAATAGCTTGTTGTTTGTAATCTTTAACCCGTTCGCTGTCCCGTGCATTACATATATAATTACTATTGTGTCTGCAAACCGGACAGTGGAAGTGTTAATATAAGGGTTCTTTATGTGGTAGATCTATGCTGCAGTTACATTTGTATATAGTTGTAGCATGAATAAGTCGGCTCGACCAGGGAAGGACCACGCTCTCACAGAATACCAGCGTCAAATAGTAGCTTAATGCTGCTGTTTCGTATGGTGAATGTAGAGAACCGGAGACCCTTTTTACTGTAAACGAGGCATTCCACCTAAGTCCTCACGGATGACAACGCATCTGCATTTTGATTCGTAATCGAGGATAGATTTAGATGTCTATGGGCCACAGCAACCACTTACCATCAGATGGACTGTGTGCTCGTTTGTCATCCTATCCTATAAATAAAGGTCTAATTATCTAAATGGCCATAGAGTGGAGTTCACAGTAATGAGTTAGTAAAAATATGCATTGATGATTTATTTCAGAGCAATACTTTTAGATGGCTGTACCGTAGGCGGTAAGAGCGGTGCCCTATTCGACCGGCGCATCGCTAAGTATAGTTTAAACTTGTTAAAGGCACGTCTAAGCCACATCCCCCCACAAGACTTTTATCCTTTAATGCACGAACGCAGAAAGGATTACGACGCTGTCGCATTGCCAAAGATAATAAGAGAAAGGGATACCGAATATCAGTTCTATAGATTGCTCTGGTTTCAGAGGCTTCTGCATGTAAGTCGTTTTTTTAATAGACTTCATTAAAAGCTGGAGGGTTACAATTCGACAATTCGACTGCACTTTTTTATTTTATGCTACATGATATCTTCATCATCATCATTATTACAGCCCTTCACAAGTCCACTGCTGAACATAGACCTCCCTCAAGGAATGCCACAAAGCACGGTCCTGAGCCATTGCATCCATCGACTTCCTGCATGTCTTACCAGGTCGTCACTCCATCAAATGGGGGGTTGTCCTACTCTTTGCCTACCGGTATGAGTGTGCCACTTGAGAAACTTTTTTCCACATAGGTTGTCGGTTATTCAAACTATGCACACCGGCACAATTAGCGGAACACAAAAAAAGCAAGATTTTAAAATCTTTTACTTGAGGAACTGGCCGGTTATGATATTTTTTTAATTTATTGTCAAATTTGAAAATAGAAAATTAGATGACATACACTTTTTTCATTCATTTGTTTTATTTTCCCGAACAATACGTTTTGTCAACTTGTTCGAGTAATAACTACGTAATTGTAATTTTTTTTGAAAAATTGCACTTAATGGTTTTTTATAAATTTGTTATTCTATAGGCAATTTTGTTTATTAAAAGCTCTTTATTATGCCTGACTTAACATCACTGGAAATCATTAGGGCTGATGAAATGAGAAGAAATGGCCATACCTACAGATCGATTGCCTCAAGGCTTCGTCGACCAGTATCAACGATTCATCGCAGCATCCAGCGGTACAGATCGTCTAATTCTCTTGTGAGGAGGAGGAGTCAAGGTAGAAAAAGATGTACATCGAGGCGAGATGACAGTTTTTTACAACTTGGAGTTCGTAGGAATACGCGATTAACGGCTGTACAAGCTCGAAATGAACTGGAAAACGTTCAATGAGTACGAATAAGTGAGCGTACAGTTCGCAGGAGATTTGAAGAAGTTGGTTTAGGGTCGTATATACCTGCCAAAGGCCCAAAACTTGAGAGAAGTCACCGCGTAAACCGATTAAGCTATGCGCGAGAACATCGTCATTGGGATTTGAACGAATGTCAGCAGGTTCTCTTTAGTGATGAGTGCAGAGTTCTTTTAAAACAGATCGATGGGAGACAGCGAATATGGAGACGCAAAGGAGAACGCCACATACAGTCTAATTTTGAACACACAGTGGCTTATGGTGGCGGCTCGATTATGGTTTGGGGAGGGATATGTTTGGGAGCTCGCACGGAGTTAGTGATAGTCACAGGAGGGACCATGACAGCAGATCGATACATCAGAGACATTTTAGAAGAACATGTATGATGAACAACCATTTGCCCCATTTATTGGTGACGACTTTATTGTAATGCAAGATAATGCTGTCATAATATTTTGGTCCATTTTGGTCACTTGAACTTGAATGGCAGTGACAGATTATGGTTAAGGCAAAGGTATGTGGACCATTAAGCCTTACTTACGTTGTTCTATACCTTAATGAAATTTTTGCATTAGTTGTTGTTAAATATTACTTGGAATACTTGTATCCAGCTTGTGTTATCTTTTGCCATGTTCGTTTTTTTAATGTAAAATTGAATTTTTCGTGTTTTCTGCTTTGTAACTATCAGTCAACTTGAGGAAAGGTGGTGTGATAGAATAGTACCTTATATTATACATATAAATTATATTCTAGCATTATATATCTCATTATTTTTGTAAATATTTGTCTTAGGTATATGATATTTATCTTAAATTACTATGTCTGATGATGAAGTTTTTGTGTCAGCAAGTGATATGAGCTCGTCTTTTCACTCCGATGATGATGATTATAACTTTCAGGTCGCCCTAAGGCAACAAATTTCTGATACATTTATTAACTTTGTTCACTCTAATCTTAATATATGTCATATTAATGCGCAAAGTATTCCATGTCATTATACTGAATTATTGGCTACTTTTTCAGCTGATCTCGTCCATGCTATACTAGTGTCCGAGACCTGGTTAAAATCTAATCTATGTTCTACATCATATGGTCTACCAGGCTTTGTACTGGTACGACAGGACCGAATTTTAAGGCGTGGAGGTGGAGTCGCTATTTACCTACGTAGTGATATAACCTTCAAAGTAATATCCACTTTTGATCAACAGGCTAATGACATGGAGTATCTGTTTCTTGAAATTAAGTTAAAGGGAGCCAAAGCTATTCTTGGAGTCGTTTACTCTCCTCCCTCTACTAATTATTTTTCCACTTTGGAATCTATCCTAGATTACATCTGCTCTGAGTACACAAATCAAGTCATTATGGGTGATTTCAACACAGACCTATTAAAAAACTCCTCTAATTCTCAAAAGTTACGATCCATCATAAACTCGGTCAACCTCTCCATTCTCCCCCTTAAAGCTACTCACTCTAATTTTTCTACCGCGGATTCTTGGATCGATTTAATTATTACATCTTCTAATAAAGTTGCGAGTTATGGTCAGTATCCAGCTCCTGGTTTTTCGAACCATGACTTGTTATTTCTCTCATACAAATTAAAACCACCTAAACGTATCCCTCATACAATAAAGTTACGCAGTTATGCTCGATTAAATAGAGATAACTTAATTAATGATGTGTCCGCCATTGATTGGTCTCCAGTATTAAATACTGACTCAATTAATGATATGGTTATGGAGTTTAATTCTAAATTATTGAATATTTTCAATACACATGCGCCAGAACGCGAGGTTAAAATCAAACGTCCATCAGTACCGTGGATCACTAACGACGTACGTCTGGCAATGAACAGGCGCAACAGAGCTTTTGTCACATATAAATCTTGCCGTACTGTACAGAACTGGGAGGCCTTCAAAAAGGCTAGGAATCGCTGCAATCAGGTGGTGAGGTCTGCTAAACGCCGATATTTTCATGATTTCCTAATTAATTCATCGCAATCGGAGACATGGAAGTTCATTCACTCTCATGGTCTCAGTAAAACTAAAAAACAAGTAATCTCAGATATTTTCTCATTAAATGTTCTCAATGCTCACTTTTCTACAGCGGCTTGTCTCCCATCTCATATTAAAATGAAAACTGTTTCAGATATTACTTCCATGTCATCCCCGCATACTGATTCTTTCTCTTTTTCTGCTGTCACTGAGAAGGATATTTTAAAAGTATTACAAAAACTTAAATCAAAGGCAGTAGGTCATGACAACATAGGAAGAACCATGATATCATATGTTTCAGATCATATTGTACCAATTTTAACCTCCATTATAAACCGCTCATTGCTTACTGGGAAGTTTCCGTTATGCTGGCAGAAGGCTTTTGTTCTCCCTCTTCCAAAAATATCTATGCCCAGTGCTCTCAATCACTTCCGACCTATATCGATTTTGCCGTTTTTGTCAAAAGTCTTAGAAGCTGTAGCGCTCAAACAGATACAAACTCACTTAACCAAAAGCAACTTAGTGAATCAACACCAATCAGGATTTCGACCTGGACATAGCACCACAACGGCGCTTTTAAAAATAACAGAGGATGTGCGTGATGGCATGGAGTTTGGAAAGTTGACGGTGTTAGTTTTAATAGATTTTTCTAACGCCTTTAATACCGTTGACCATGATATTCTCATCGCCATCTTGTCTTACATAGGTTTTTCCTTATCAGCACGGAATTGGGTCTCCTCCTATCTTCGTGGTCGCCAGCAGGCAATTCGGGTCGATGGTATGGTGTCCGATTGGGGTGAATTAACCACTGGTGTTCCGCAAGGTGGAATTCTTTCTCCTTTACTTTTCTCTATATTTATTAACATGATCACTTGTAATTTTCGTTCTTCCTACCATATGTATGCCGACGACTTGCAACTCTATGCTCATGCCGATGCTACCTCCATAAATAATGCTGTAACCGTGATTAACTCCGATCTTAACTGGATTCTTAATTGGTCAAGAAGGTATGGGGTTGCTGTTAATCCAAGCAAATGCCAAGCTATAGTCTTAGGCAGTGCACGTCAATTAGGTAAACTTAATCACACATCGTTCGATCCTCTGATTTATAACGGCGAGGTAATTCCTTACAGCTCCAATGTTAGGGACTTGGGATTAACCTTGGATTGTTCACTTACTTGGCGCAGTCATGTTGAGGAAGTTAGCCGTAAAGTTTGTACTACTTTGAGAAAATTGTACAGATATAAAAATATCTTACCGCCTTGTACGAAGAAACTTCTAATTCAATCGCTAATTCTTCCTATGTTTGACTATGCTGATGTGTGTTACTTAGATGCAGACAAATACTTGGTCAATAAATTGGATCGGCTTCTCAACAACTGTATCCGTTTCATTTACGGTCTTCGAAAGTATGACCACGTCTCTTTCTATCGCTCTCAACTTAAATGGTTAAATATCCCACAACGCAGGAGCCTTAGAATTCTTAGCACTCTGTTCACTATTCTTAACGATCCATTGGCCCCAGAGTATTTGAAATGTAATGATTTCTTATATTTACGCGAACACTACACATTGAAATAATACTCGTTTTTACGGAATTTATCGCGTATATTTAACTTTTTAATACCCGACGTTTCGAGAGCTTTACAGCACCCATGGTCACGGGAAGGACTGAGATGTTTAACGTCCAGGTGTCATAGTTAACCGCGGTTACCATAGATTAAGATTTAACTTTTGTTCCGATCTACACAGTACGAACTTATGGTATCATGAAGCCTTGCAGTTGTATGCTTGGGTTGGGATTTAATTTTATTTATTATAGGATCCCAAGCAGATGGTAGCACCCAGCCATCTTCTCTATTGAAATTAGGGTGTTTTTTGATTTCAATAACCTCGCGAATCATCCTTGGAAGGAATCGGTGTTCTTTAGCGAGGATTTGTGGTCTATCAAATCTGATGTAGTGACGGGGGCGATCCTGTACATGTTCACAGACTGCAGACTTCCCGGAGCGTCGATTCTTCACATCAGCTATATGTTCTTTGACGCGGGTTTTAATTGATCTTTTAGTTTGTCCTATGTAGGAGAGACCACATTCACAATCAAGCTTGTACACTCCTGCATCTTGCAGAGGGACGTTACACTTGACTGATGGTAAAAACTGACCAATCTTCTTCGGCGGCTTGAAGTATGTTTTGATGGAAGCGCGCTTCAAGATGTAGCCAATCTTGTCAGTGACTCCTCTAACATATGGCAGTACAGCAGGTACACGCTCGACTGTGGCCGGCTTCACTCGTTCTCTGTGATGTAGGCGCGGGACCCGAAGCTTGTTGTCATGCAAAACTTGCTTGACGTGTTGGAGCTCGGCAGCCAGGTGTTTACTGTCACAGATCCCTCGTGCTCTCTGAAACAAAGATTTACCCACGGTAGCTAACTGTGAAGGATGGTGGTGAGAATCACCGTTTAAATATCTATCTGTATGGGTCTTTTTTCTATACACAGTATGGCTCAAGGTGTTATCAGGATTACGAATTACTAACACATCTAGAAAAGCTAAGGAATTGTTTGCCTCTAACTCCATTGTGAACTGAATTTTAGAATTTATAGAGTTAAGATGGTCTAAAAATGCAGTTACTTTATCTAAAGGTAGAATTGTGAAAGTGTCGTCTACGTACCGCTTGTAGAATCTTGGATTTATGGGAGAAGTAAGCAGGGCTTTCTCCTCAAAGTCTTCCATGAATATGTCGGCGACAATGGGAGATACAGGTGAGCCCATCGCCACACCATCTACTTGCTTGTAGAACTCCTCCTTCCACAATAAGTAGCCAGATGTAAGGCAGTGTCTGAGTAATACTGCATATTCTACGGGCATGTTGTTTTCCTCCAGCCTCCTAGCCTCCTAGAATATGCAGTATTACTGCATATTCTAGGAGGCTAGGAGGAGCTGCAGTACCCGTAGAATATGCAGTATTACTCAGACACTGCCTTACATCTGGCTACTTATTGTGGAAGGAGGAGTTCTACAAGCAAGTAGATGGTGTGGCGATGGGCTCACCTGTATCTCCCATTGTCGCCGACATATTCATGGAAGACTTTGAGGAGAAAGCCCTGCTTACTTCTCCCATAAATCCAAGATTCTACAAGCGGTACGTAGACGACACTTTCACAATTCTACCTTTAGATAAAGTAACTGCATTTTTAGACCATCTTAACTCTATAAATTCTAAAATTCAGTTCACAATGGAGTTAGAGGCAAACAATTCCTTAGCTTTTCTAGATGTGTTAGTAATTCGTAATCCTGATAACACCTTGAGCCATACTGTGTATAGAAAAAAGACCCATACAGATAGATATTTAAACGGTGATTCTCACCACCATCCTTCACAGTTAGCTACCGTGGGTAAATCTTTGTTTCAGAGAGCACGAGGGATCTGTGACAGTAAACACCTGGCTGCCGAGCTCCAACACGTCAAGCAAGTTTTGCATGACAACAAGCTTCGGGTCCCGCGCCTACATCACAGAGAACGAGTGAAGCCGGCCACAGTCGAGCGTGTACCTGCTGTACTGCCATATGTTAGAGGAGTCACTGACAAGATTGGCTACATCTTGAAGCGCGCTTCCATCAAAACATACTTCAAGCCGCCGAAGAAGATTGGTCAGTTTTTACCATCAGTCAAGTGTAACGTCCCTCTGCAAGATGCAGGAGTGTACAAGCTTGATTGTGAATGTGGTCTCTCCTACATAGGACAAACTAAAAGATCAATTAAAACCCGCGTCAAAGAACATATAGCTGATGTGAAGAATCGACGCTCCGGGAAGTCTGCAGTCTGTGAACATGTACAGGATCGCCCCCGTCACTACATCAGATTTGATAGACCACAAATCCTCGCTAAAGAACACCGATTCCTTCCAAGGATGATTCGCGAGGTTATTGAAATCAAAAAACACCCTAATTTCAATAGAGAAGATGGCTGGGTGCTACCATCTGCTTGGGATCCTATAATAAATAAAATTAAATCCCAACCCAAGCATACAACTGCAAGGCTTCATGATACCATAAGTTCGTACTGTGTAGATCGGAACAAAAGTTAAATCTTAATCTATGGTAACCGCGGTTAACTATGACACCTGGACGTTAAACATCTCAGTCCTTCCCGTGACCATGGGTGCTGTAAAGCTCTCGAAACGTCGGGTATTAAAAAGTTAAATATACGCGATAAATTCCGTAAAAACGAGTATTATTTCAATTTGAAATGTAAGTTTCAATACCTGGGTTCTTCCCATGATTGCAATCTTCGCTCTCGTAACAATCTCGTGCTCCATACTCCCTCTCACCGTACTGGTTTCCTCTCAAACTCTTTCGTTGTTACAGCTGTAAGACTCTGGAATGCGCTTCCCCTAGCAATAAGAAAATCCCCCAACAAGTGGATTTTTAAAACAAAGGTAAAGGAACATTATTTGGGTTCATCTGACACATAAATATATAAATAATCTATAGCATTTAATCTATAATATCTATTGTATATGAATGTATATACGTGTGTATATGTGTGTGTATGTATGTATATGTATATATGTATGTGTATGTGTATGTATGTATATATATATGTATATATAATTAAGTTTGAGCTATGAGTATATATGTGTGTGATGTGTGTGTGGGGGGGGGTATGTGAAATTTATCAATTTTAGGTTTCATCTTAGCCCACTGCAGTACACACATCTCCCACTAACTTTCCGGTTGGCTGGTAGAAAATGCCATATGGCATTAAGTCCGCCGTTTGTACCTTTAGTACAATAAAGTGTAAATAAATAAATAAATAAAAAAAAAATAATGCAAGTGCTCATAGTGCACAATCGGTACAGGCATATCTGAGCCACGTAGGTATACCGGTGATGCAGTGGCCAGCAAATTCCCCCGATATGAATCCGATAGAGCATGTCTGGGACTTGCAAAAAGAAGGGTTAAATCCAGAATGCCACCCCCCCCAACAATCTGAATGAACTTGGAAACGCATTACTTGAGGAGTGGGAGCGGTTGCCTCAAGAAATCATCGATAACATAATCTGTAGCATGCCCAGACGAATGGAAACCGTAATCAGAGCAAGAGGGGGAAACACTCGTTACTAATTTTGCTTTAATTATATTGTTAAATCATTTAATGCTCACTTTTTTATTTTTTGTGATGGTTCATAATCATCAAAAAATTTCACTTATTTCAAATTTCTTTATTTTTCAATAAATATAACGAAGACTTTTCAAAGTCGTTGTTAAAAGATGTTAATAAATTTGTTATTTTGTGTCTAATTACATTTTCGTCAAATATATGCGTTATTATCTCATAGTCTCACTTTTTTCTGTTCCGCTAATTGTGCCGGTGTGTATACTCGTATATAGCCGGCCCATTGCCACTTCAGCTTACTAATCCGTTGGGCTATGTCGGTAAATCTGGTTCTACTGCGGATAACCTCATTTCTAAGTTTATCACGCAGAGAAACCCCGATCGTCACTTGTAAATTAATTTGGATGATTCTTTTTGTATGAATAGGTCATGCTTTGGATGGACAAATTTAAATGTGTTTTGCATATCCGGTACATCGGCCCGTTACAGTCTCGGGCCGAGTTCTAGCGGTCGCGTCGTTCTACTCAAAACTTCGGCGGCTGGGCGACGGGCTGTTCTTTCGGACGGTTGCGTTGGATAGGCGGCTATAGTAAATATATGTGTCGGAACCTCGGCGCCGCCGTCTCGTACTCGTTGACGTGCCGGTGACGGTGGCAGTGGACAATCGCTCTAATGCCCCATTTACCATGCTGCCATGCCATGTTGGGCAGGGAAGTGAGCAGGACAGTGGACAGGGCAGTATGTAAACAGGCTACTCGCGCAGCCACTGCCCGACGCTCCCTCAAATGTCGGTTTTTCGTGCGGAAGTCAAAGGACGGGCAGCGCGAGCGGCAGTGAGTGTTCACATTCTGCTCCATCGCTCACTTCGCGCCGAGCGCCTGGATGAACGGACGTGCATGCCGTCTTGTTATTAAATAAGTACGAACTGTCAAAATGTCTTTCGATGAAAATACCATTAAGTTTTTAGAACTGCTGGAATCAGAAAAAACTATATAGAATTTCAGCGATAAAAATCATAATTCGTCATCTTCAACGAAAACAAATTTTCTTTTAGATAGAGCTAACATAATACCTATGTACATAATTAATTACAAATTCGTCAAATTTATTATATTAATATGAAATTTAGTTTAAGGTATTAATGAACATTGACATTTTATTTCTAAAAACAATTAGTAAGTCATATTGATTATTTATTTATTAAAATGTAAAATAATGTAATAAGTTAAATGGTTATTTTTACATAATAGCCTGAGATTTGTATATTATAATTTTATTTTAATTAAAATTATGAATTAATTTATACTGTAGTGTAATTATTAAAATAATAATAGCTTAACTAATCTTATATAATATTTAATATTATTTATGCAACAATAATACAATAATTTATGAACAATTTATTGTATGAGAATTCAAATAGAGTAGATCTGTATAAGTATTTAATTGTACAGTACCCAGTTGACCGAGCTTTGCTCGGTATTTTTCGCTCGATTTTTTTTAATTCGTGTGTTTTGGAAATTATATTTAGATACAAATTACATACTGATGAAATATAAATAATAATTTTTGATAGGTGAATAAAAAATCATGAGTGCAATTATTTTAATTTAAATTTTCGTGTTTTTAAAAAATACTAAAAAAAGAGCTCGAAAAAATAGATTTTCTCAAAAAAGAAAGGAACTTGAAAAAAAAAATTGTATAAAAATGTAATATGTAAATGAGGCTTTAAAGTGACGAAATAGACATTGAGATTGTGATATTCCTTAGTCCAATTAAAAGATTTAAGTAATTTAACTTTTATAAAAACCGACTTTATAGAATTAAAAAGATAGAAATATATAAAGCATAAATATAAAAGTTATAAAATAACTTAAAATTTTTTAAGTCGGCGCTTTAATTTTCCTATACATTTTATCTCAGCACGGACTGCTGGATGTGAAATTATTCTATTGTTTTTAGTTCTTCGAAGTCGGTTTTAAATATTTATTAAAAGCTAATTTTTTTAAGTAATCATTTAATGTTTCAAAGTGTTAAAAATATTGATCAAATGGGAATTAGAATCTATAAAGTCAAATTTCTAAGTCCCATGTATATTATGTTTCAAAGTATAATAAGCGAGTAACAGCCTACTTAGATTATACAAACAGTGCTGTCAATGCTGGCCGTATGAGGAAGTTCAAGGTCGTTCAGCGAGCTATGGAGAGGCTCGGAGTTTCTCTGCGTGATAAATGGATATCCGCAATAGAACCGGAGTGATCGGCGTAGCCCCACGGATTAGTAAGCTGATGAGGCAATGGGCCGGCAATATAGCTCGAAGAACCGACAACCGACGGGGGAAAAAGGTGGCAGCCTCGTACCGGTAGGCGAACTGTAGGGCGACTCCTCCACTAAATGGAGTGACGACCTGGTAAGACATGCAGGAAGTCGATGGAAGCAGGGGGCTCAGGACCGTGCTTAATGGCATTTCTTTGGGGAGACCTATGTTCAGGAGGCATATGCTATGGACCAATTGATTAATCGAGTTATTTATAATTATATATATATATATGAGTAGGCAATATGATAAAAACGATTGAAATAATTAAATTGATCGGGCTTTAGGAATAAAGCCCGTTACTTATTGGAAAGTCTAATAAAAAGATGGAATTGCCTGCTCATACAATAACGGAACGGTTATATAATGTTTCTTTTCATTATTAATAGGGATATCCGTATACAGCACAATATATAAGAGCGGAAGCCGAAATCGATATTCCACCTGTGGTTCGAGGAGATGTGTGGGCAGCGTTGTTGGGCGTGAAAGGGGATATAGAAGAACAGTACGAGAGAATCGATAAGGAAACCCCCACGCCGACTGATAGACAGGTAATTAGCACTGTTTATTGTTATTATTACATAGCTTTTCATACATTCGCACTGACCGAAACGTAAACCATATCAATACATCAATTCCCTGCACGGTTGTAACTAGATTGAATGAAAACCTGAGTGAGAAACATCCAATACTACACTTGCCGGTACAAGACTGCCACTCAAAAACTAAAAAGAAGCGACAGTAGCCTAATGGCAGGGCGCGGATCGCGAACTCAAAAGGTCGTGGGTTGCGGTGGTCGCGCCATTTGACAACTGTCGTGAACCACTCCTAACACAAGCGTTTTCAAGCTTACCAGGAGTGGGTAAAAGGAATATTAGTAATGTTAATTAATAAGATTACTAATATTAAAAAAAAACTTATCTTCCCCATCTGTATACAAATATCGAATATTATAATCCTTTTAAAGTAAAAAAGAAAACGACATCAAAAGAAATTTTACGAAAATAAGCTAAGGGTCGACATTCTTCATGAAATAATAATGTTGCATTGATTGATTGATGTTGATAATTTGGCAGTTAGAGCTAAATGTTTAATTACCTCATACATATATGTATAGATTGCATACTCGAAAGTATATTTTATTATAGCCTTAGTAAACACGTGTACTAGCACTTCTTGACCAGCTTGTAAAAACTTCTGCTGGTTTCTCTGATTGAAGGAACGTTTTTTTGTTATGGCCGCTCTTGGCAACGCAGTAACAAATATCGCTCCTTTAATGGTTTGTAATGTCTTAATTTATCTGTTTCATATGTAGCCCCTGCAAGTCGTGGTAGCTTAGATGGTTAGCGCTCGTTGTAAATTTCACAGAACGCGAGTAACCCGGGTTCGATCCCCGCCGGCACCAATGAAATTGTTAATTGCAATTTTAAGTGCTGATTTACCACGTGCTCGACGGTGAAGGAAAACAACGTGAGGAAACCTGCATGTCTGAGGAATAAGAAAACAAAAATTATTTCGAAGACATGTGAAGTTCGCCAACACGCATTAGGGCAGCGTGGCGGACACTTCCTTGTCCTAAAACCCTCTCAGAAATGAGCGGATGCCTGTGCCCAGCAGTGGGACGTATATAGGCTGTAACTTTAGTTTTTTTACTATACCAACATCTGTTCCATGTAGGAATCAAACTCGCTCCGCAGTGTAGCTGCCAAACACTTGGCTAATACCATTTTTAGGTTTAAAATATTGTTTCTCAAAAGATTACAAATCGTTTAAGTACAAGAAATTAAACAACTAACAAATGAAAATTAAGGAGTATTCCATTACGAGCATACAGAATATTGATTATAAATGTGGGTAAAACGTACGTAAAGTAAAAACGTATTTTAAAAAAAAATGGTATCTATTATAATAATACTTCCTTAAGCCAATTTTCCTAGATAGCGCTGTTTTCTAGTTACGCAGTGTTGTGTGACCAGTGTTAAAAATTGTACACTGGGTGGCGCCGTTAAATTTACATAAAATTTAAAGTTAAAGTTACAGCCTACATAAATCCCACTGCTGGGCACAGACCTCCCATTTCTGAGAGGGGTTTAGTTTTTACATTTTTGGCTAATACATGCACCATACATTTAAATTTTTATTTCTAATGAACACATAGTATAGTTAAAGATTTTTAAAAGTGTGAGGCTTTAGAACTGTTGACAGTATTCACAAGGGCACTAACGAAATGATGCATTATCGTTGGTAGTGTTCATGCGTCATATATTTTGCATCCTCTTCTTTACACATGGAGCAGAGTGAAGAGATAGCACTAACTTAAATTATGTAGATGTAAAAAGTTAGAGTAAATAAATTAGAGGGGGGTCACGTCGAAGAAAACCGACGGGGGCAGGAAGAACAGGCTTAGTAAACGTGTTGAGAAATTGTCACAGTGCAGTATATGCTTACGTGCCGGTAGCACACACTGCACTGTCTTACTTTCCAGAAGGCGAGATAAATATTGATTTACGACACAAAGGTAGAATATAATGCTAAAAGATTATGTTGCGTCTTAGCGGTCAGTCGCCGTAGAGTCTACATTACCTGAGGATGCCTCGTGTAGAGGCGAAACACGTGTCGTATTGTCGTCTTACCTGGAATAGTGGTGTTGGAAGTAGTGGTGCCGGGAGTAGTGGTGTCGGGTGTAGTGGTACTGGGACTAGTGGTGACCGAGTTAGTGTATGCAATTGAGGGAGGGCGGGAGATGCTCTTCAATCCAGGTAAGACACATCATTGTAATTGGTTAGCGGAAGGTTGCAAAGTAATAAATTATTTATTATATTGCGTCGGATTATGCGTATGATTACGCTTCCATAAGAAGAAAATGAAATATCTCTTATGTTCTCATCTTTATGGAAAAAAATTCGAGTGTAGACGGTTTTACAAACGGGTTTACACAAGTTCAAATCTGATTTTTTGTTGTAGTTTACTTCTATTGAGTTACTTTTTTTGTAATGAAAAATAATTCGCAATAAAAAAAACTGCTATCTTACACCTTTTTTTACAATGGCGAGTCTTAGAGTTGGAAGTTAAAAGTTTTGAAAATTTTTGGTAGTTTGAAAGGTGAAGGCCAAAAGCGACAAGCGACAGTTTAAGCGACACTAGCCTTAATGGCAGGGCGCGGATCGATAACTCAAAAAGGTCGTGGGTTCGAATCCGCCATTTGACTACTGTCGTGAACCACTCCTAACCACAAGCGTTTCAAGCTTACCAGGAATGGTTAAAAGGTAGTAACGTTAATTAATAAGATTACTAATATGTTTTTACAAAAAAAAGCATCCGATTTTGAATCCTCGTTCTTCTCATCCTGCGAAACTTACTGTGGCTGATGCACACATCAAAACCTTGCACGGTGGACCTCCATTGATAAATTACATTAGGTCGAAATATTGGATTGACTTGAAAGGTCTAGTAAAAGGTTTCGTACACAAATGTGTAGTGTGCGTAATATATGCGACCCGGTCAAAACTTCCAGATTAAAGAAACCTATATCCAACATTGGCCTTTGATAATTAATTTTTGTTCTTTGAATAAGAAGTACTGCAAGCTTACTCTTGAATCCAATAACAATTTCGATCCAATCTCAATTTCAATCCAATGCTGACAAATTAGCGTACTCTTGAAAACAATTTTGACAACATTGGATTGAAATCGGAGTTGCGCTCGGATTGGCCAAAAATTTTGTTGTACCATATGAAGTTAGCTGCGTTACTCTTAGCAACAGGCATGTTTTATTTATCGTTAAACCGGTAAAGTCATAATAAACCCTTTGTAACTTTCATAAACGAGCGTTTAAATAGTAAAAATACTTAATAAACGGTGTAATTCGTCAAACATAACACCTTTTCATACAGTTCTTATAAAAAAAACGTATATTTGCGAGTTTTAATTAATTATAAGGCTGTATAGGAGCGTGTCTTTGCCTCATTTTTTTGTTGATAGAAAAAAATTGTTATCACGACGATCATGAAACAAAGTAAACAAATATCAACTTTCGAAGAGCTCTTTTTAAGTTTAAAGGTGAAGTGCTTTTTAAGTATGTGTACAGTGAATTAATAATAGACCTTTCAATTTGGGTATAACTATAAACAGTTTAAAATAGTTCATTACCACATTAACACAATTAAGCATCATATGAAACAGACGAAATGGGCACTGTTAGCTAATTAGGAGGTAACAAATAAATAATAATGGTCAAGGATAGGCTAAAGTAAGTATAACAATGTTTTTTAAAAATTTTATAGGTAGATATGTTTTTTTTAATTTGGGTACAGAAAAAAGCAATTTCTAGCCTGTTGAACAACATTAAACTAGGGGTTGATAGCAGTCACAGATGGTCAAGTGTTGCTTTTGAAGACTCAACTTACAATTAACCTTTCTCACTACTTAGTTATTACAAATAACAATGTTGATTCGTTAACTTCTCAATATTGTTGTGTGGCATCTAATAATAATAACTATTTTTTACTCACTTTTAAAGACAGACATTTTAATATTATTTTATTTTTCTAGGAATATCTAATGGATAGGCTAGGGCCACGGCACCAAATGGGCCAACATCTAGTTAATTTCATGGAGAAAAGAGACTATTTATGATGAACTTTATCTTCTAGATACGGCCACATAGAAAGTGGACCTGGTCGAGCCCCTACCTACAGTTTGATAAAAATAAGGAACTTGCAATATGTATGTCTTACACTCAAGTGGTAAAAAGGTAATCCATCATTTTTAATTGCAATAATTTACATAAATTGACGTCATATGTGTTATCTCTTAGTGTAGAGAATATAGATGTTTCAATAAATCTTAAACATCCTTTTAAATGGTTTGTGGTGAATTAATTTTGTTATTGATTTATAATTAACAACTATTACACATTACTCTACAGAGATGGGATGTTATCAAATATTTATTTTCGTTTCAGAATCACAACTTAATTCCATACCACATTCCCCAAGCAACAACACTCTACCAACAAGAAATGATCAATATATGGAGCATCCGAAAATAAAGTTATAATCAAATTTATTGTTTTAAATTTTCTAAACAGAGTACAACAACAATAACAATCTTGTAATTTAAAATAAGACTTTCATTTAATTTTATAAATGTTTTAATGTTATTTTAAATTTAAGTATTTGTTTTTTTCTAATTACTTTTGTAAAAGAAACTGATTTTTGGTTCACTGAAGATATAATTTTAAGATTTTAATTTCATAGTGTTATCAATTGATATATAATCAATATGTTTTTGATTACATAATATGTTAAGCTATATTATCAAATTTCAAATATGAAAAATAGATTTAATGTAGATTTAGTACATAGGTAAGAATATATACTAATAGTAATAGGTTGATAAAAATATTTTTGCATTATATTAAATAAATGATCAAATTTGTATCAGTATTTTATTAACAAATCTTTTTTAAAAAGCAATGAGTGAATGCAGGAAATAAAGTAAATGGGGCTCTGAACTCTATCGTGAAAAGTCAGAATGTGTCAAAAAAGGCACATATTATGGCTGTTAGTCCCTTTTTTAACATATGGTAGTGGAAGTTGGGTGTGGCAGAAGAAGCACGAAAGTAGAATAAACGCAGTAGAAATGCAGTCATTAAGGAGTATGATAGGTATGAATGTGAGTGAAAGGGTGAGAAATTGCGTGATAAGAGTGTGGTTTGCAAGATGATGTAACCAGTATTAAGAAAGGAATGCTTCGGTGGTATGGTCATATACAAAAAATTAATGAGGAACAAGTGACAAAGCAAATTTATGTTGCAGAAGTGAGTGGCAGAGTTGGAAAGGGATGTTCTAGGCGAAAGAATACCGACAAAATTGGCGATATATTGAAAATGGGCCAAATCAAGGGTACTAGTATAATGATGTGGAGGAGGCAAGAGAGGTGTGTCAGAATTGTGCCTAATGAAAGTCTGTAGTCTTTGCCCACCCCTCGAGTGACAGGCATGAGTGTTTATGTTGTGTTAAGTTATGTGCTATTAAAATTACGTTAGCTATATAATTTTATTTTTAATTCCTGTAAAATTATACATTTATTATATTTATATTTCCTTTACGTGTGAAACCCGCCAATAAACCTCTCAGACATGATAAGAGACCTTTGCCCAGATGTGGGATGCTATAGATCATACTTGAGATATCTAAACGATCCTCTTTAAACCTTTGCGCCGCCTAACTATTGAAAATATTTCTTCTACAAAACAACCACTTTAAAACGAATTAAAAATAAAGGCTGTAACAATATGATGTAAAATATATTCTCTATGGAGGGTCATATTTAGGTTTTTATTCATACACTATTTTCTCACTAAAGTCCTTAATAATACAATTATTAGCTTCATAATCATCATCACTCATAGAAAAAAACTTAAGTGCTTAAAACGCATAATTTGAAGCTCATTTCGTCATTTTTTTTAATTGCAATGCGCTATTACGGCGTAGAATAATAGACTCAAGAGTTAAACATGTCATTTTTTATCGAAAACAATAAGATAATTGTCGGAAAAAAAAGATTAATATGAACACAATTCCTAAAACGTTACTGTTTTGCTATTGCCTTAATTCCAATTCCAACACAATATCAAACAAAATACGCTGCTGTCAACTAACTGTCAAAAGTGCGTCGGGAGTACCGATTTCGCTCGGACAATTTCAATTCCAATCCTAATTAGTTCACACAATCACCACGCAATACTAAACTAATTTAGCGCTAGAGTTGCTTTCAAGAGTACCAAACGTCATAATTCCAATCCCGATCGATCGGAATTGTTTTCAAGAGTAAGCCTACTGATATCTTTGTCACAAAGTCTGTTAAAAAAAGTTTGTCAAATGTATATGTGACACCATATTTTCCCACGTGAATATAACCTATATGCAAAAGAAACCTATATCCAACTTTGGACTTTGATGATTAATTTTTGTTATGAACAGATCGACGTGGACATTCCCCGATGCCATCAGTATTGCTGGTTGCTGTGCGGCCCATCTGGCCATCGCACTCTCAAGCGATTGCTGAAAGCCTGGCTTTTGACCAATCCACAGTATGTTTACTGGCAGGGCTTGGACTCCTTGACCGCTCCTTTCTTGTATTTGAATTTCTGTAACGAAGGTAAGTGTTCAACATTTAATTTTCTTAATTTCATTACACTATTCATCAGGCCCTAAACAGTTCACAGGTGTACATAGGTTACCCTATCTTGTTCCGAGAGTATTGTAACAAATTGTAAGATTTTTTAAGCTTTCGAGAAAAGGTCGTATTACCATATATTTAATATGCTACCTCCGTAGCTATAGTCTTTGCATTGTAGCATTCGTTTTTTAGATAAATTGTAAATTTTCGTATTTTTTTAGATAAATTGTCATACCGATATTGTTGTACTTCACAAATGGGTACCGCCCACTTACTATGCCGTGCCATAACGAGCAACCAAAGACTATCCAAAATCGGTTTTGAAATAAATAAAATACCTAAAAATCACGTAAATTTGTATCGGAATTGAAACTGATAGTTCAATAAATTCTGATTTACGGAAAAAAACGCACATAGACAAATATGCAGTGTTTCCGATGCATGGACGACAAATTATTCGTTGGTCAGCTCAGGCATAAAAAATTATAAAGTCGCATTGTGTCAAAAATATTTTATCATTACTCCTGGCGGCCAAAATGGCTAATAAAACCTATTTTTTATTTTTACTTCATTAGATTTGTAAACCAAATTCTCGATTATTTTTACCTTCTGTCCCGATATTTGGTCATTGGACCTGGCATCGCTAATGCAAACATAGCGAAAGGCGCTAGCACTAATACCTTGAAAAGCTGCCGGTGCAGTCAACGCCGTACTGAAAATTACAGATGCTGGCTCCAATATATTTGCTTAAATGTCAATATGAATGTTGCAATCAACATGAAGTAGAAGATGATTATTATTTTCAAATTAATACATATTATAATAACGGGTGATTTTTTTACCGTATGGGAAAAAATAGAATGGTAACAGGTGAACGGAATACAACCCTATGGCACTGATATTTTACAATTTTTTTGCTTTTACATTAACAATATGAAAATGATCTATCAATAAATACTACTAATTTAATAAAAATTTCGGTACTAAAAAATAACAACAAAATTTTTCAACTAAATAAATAACTCATTTAAAAACTATCGAAATTAAAACTAGTAGTATTCATTGATAGATCAATTTCATAATATGTTAATGCAAAATAAAAAAAAATTGTAAAATATTAGTGCCCACAGGTTTCTATCCCGTTCACCTGTTACACCCTATTTTTTTCCTGACGGTAAAAGATTAATGCAGTATATACATTAAAGTGTCTGATTCTAATGTCAAAAGAACAACCTTTTACTAAATGCATTTGAAAGTATAATACGGTATTTATAACATTAAAAAAAACAATTTTAAAAATGTTTGTCTATCTGTTTGTTTGTTCCGGCTTATAGCTGATGTTATAAGGAGTAACACTACTTTTATTTTAGAAAAATAATTAGGATTCCGCGCAAAAAAGAACCCATGAATTCCAATCGTAATAAAAAATACGCGGGCGAAGTCGCGGAAACAGCTATTAGGTCATAATTTATATTAAACTTTAACTTAACTTTACATGCATTGTAGTTAAACAGTGTAAATAAATTTATATGTTTCGGTTTTAATTGTTATATCGATAACTAATCGCAAATTTTTGCTTTGCTTTGTATATCGTTAGTTTCCTTTTTTTAAATCGATTTAACATTGTTCCATCTCAAGACACGCTAAACTGTAAGCTGTCACCCGTACCATGATATAACGCAAAGACTATTTCTAAATGAGCAACCAAAATGTGATTACCACAAGCACCAATGAAATTCCAATTGCAATATTAACATACCCTTTACTCTTCTTGAGGTCTATGCTCTCAGCAGTGGGACATTTTTTACTTCTTTTTATTTATTTTTAATTTTTTTATAGAATAAGGGAGACAAACGAGCACACCTGATGGTAAGTTGCCGCTGTGGTGGTGCATAGACATTTTCATTTATCCTCGATTAAGAATCCGAAGGCAGATGCGTTGCCACCTCTGAGGACTTAGATGGAATGCCTCGTTTCCAGTAAAAAGGGCCTCTGGTCATCAAATAAATCAATAATGCTCATCAAATAAAACACAGAAGCCTAAAGCTGCTATTTCACGCTCGTATTCTGTGAGAGCGTGATCCTACCACGGTCGAGCCGACCCATTTATGCTACAAATAATATAGCTGCAGCGTATAAAACATATAGACATATAGGAAACTGTTTAAACGGTCGCAAACACAGAGGTTGAATATTGCAATGTATTGAGCTTGGTAGCTGACAAAAGAAAAACTGTCTCGAAGAAAATCTTTGAATATGACAGTTTAGTTCTGCTATTACCACCAAGTGAAGCGATTGCTGCAAATCCTAGGCTTTTTCAATTTATAAAATAATTTGAGTGTCCGTTTGTAATGTCAAAATAACAGCTTTTTCCCAAATGCGTATAAAAGTATAAACAGTTCTATATATAACAAAAAAAAAACAATTTTTAAAATTTTTGCCAGTCTGTTTGTTCCAGCTAAACTCAGAAATAATTAGTCCTATTTGCACGGGAGTTTCACTGGCAGATATTTTAAAAAGTAACTTATGCTACTTTTATTTCAAAAAAAGAATTAAGGTACCGCACAAAAAAAAATTATAACCCCCAAAATTGTGAACAAAATTCGATTCAAATAGGGAAGTATGATATTAAATTACCAAAAACTATTCTATGCGAACGAATCCGCGGACACAGCCAGTAATGGAATAAAAAAGGAGGATAAGTTCCTGGGTTGTTTTCGGCAAAAACAACAATCACGTTAAAAGCTTTTGTTTCAGCGAGAGCGTTTGCTTGCTTATCGGCGTTCGTGCCCAAGTTCCTCCACAAATTCTTCCTAAAAGACAATAGTGCGGTTATAAAGGAGTACCTGGCGAAGTTCTGGCAAATGGCGGCCTTCCATGAGCCCGAACTGGCGACACATCTGCACGATATAAATTTTGTCCCGGAACTGTTTGCCATCCCATGGTTCCTCACGATGTTCTCACGTAAGTTACTTTAATAATCACATCTATTAAGGGCCGGTTGTATCACGGCTAAATTAAGTCTGGGTTACAATTTAAATTAAGTTAAAATAAGCGTTGGTTGACTTGTCTTTGGCTTTGTCGTTCCTGACTTACGTCAAAGTTTTAATATAACCTAAATCATGGCCACCACCAGTTAACCGTCATTTAATTTGAGTGTTTTTTCTAAAGTTATCGTATAAGTAAAACATGGAATGTTTAAACTTTGACTCTGTTGTGTTCGATGATAGTTTGAATGGTGACAAGTGAGCACACAGCCCACTTGATGGTGATACCGTGGTGGTTGTTGCGGCCCATAGACATCTAAGTCTTTCCTCGATTAAAAATCAAAATGCAGATGCGTTGTAACCCCTGACGACTAAAATGGGATGCCTCGTTACCTCGGTGTCCGTTTCTCTACACATATCATAGCGTGGTTCCAACCCGGTCAAGGTGACACATTCGTGCTGCAACTTAATGTAGTTGCAGAATCGTTTACCATGTGTAGGTTTTTATCATTTCATTTAGGCGGGCGTTAACTCGCAATCTTTAATATCTGACGTTTGAAACAACCAGCCCTGAGCTCACACTCTCTTAGCCTGAGTACCTTACTAAAATGATTCGACGTGATCTCATGTCTGGAGAATGCATGAGCAACGAATTCAGAGTTGCACACCCGAAAGGGATTATGTAACTTTCTTTTTAGAAAAATATATATATTTTTTTTAAATAAACCCAGATGTTTCCTTGTACAATATTTTTTTATAAAATTATCATGACAAATGAGTTAAAAGCCCACCTAAGATGAAGCGTCTACTGTAGGCATACAGATGTGTAACCATAACATTGTAGTTCTAATGTCAGGCTCCTGTATAATATTTTGAATGTTTCGATTTCCATAACAAAGGGTTCTTGAAAAAGCAGTTTATAAAACAAAATCTGATAAAGTTATTTTATGTTAACTCACGACTACTAGGTAATGTGGCCGAGATATATAATTTTTAATAAATACATTTCGTTTTTAATAAACATTGTTTTTTTTACAGACTATGTACATATAATAAAACAGACTGTAACAGAGAACGGAATGTATTGTTTTTTGTCACATTTTGTTTAGAAATCAATAACATAAGAATAGTTCGAAGTGCTAGTAGCACAGAATATATAATAGCCTAATGTTTACTTGTGCGGAATGCGAAATTAAAACCTCGGTTTAAAAGAAGTGGAAATATATCATAACCACTACTAACGGGACTATAGTATTGCCACTATTATGTTTTTCTAAAAAAATATTAGGCGAATTTTTATAATATTATAAAGATTATGATTTTAGTTTTATTTATTAATGATTTTAGTACAAATTATTTTCTGGCGTTGTTCGTTCACTACACCTTTCTTTTATATGCACACCGTCCACCTGATGGTAAGTGGATGCTATGGCCCATAGACATCTACATTTATTTTCGATTAAGTATCAAAATGCATATGCGTTGGCACCCCTGAGAACTGAGATGGAATGTCTTAATTCCAGTAAAAAAATCTCTGGTTCTCTGCACTCACCATAGAAACACAGCAGCATTATGCTGCTATTTTCCGCTGGTATTCTGTGAGAGCGTGGTACTGCCGCGGTTGAGCCGACACATTCGTGCTACAACTATAATATAGCTGCAGCGTGGCTTTACCACGTTAAATAAGCAATAATAAACAAACTTGCTTTTAGATGTGTTCCCACTCCATAAAATTGTTCACTTATGGGACGCGTTGCTTGTGGAGGGGCCATCTTTACCTCTGTTCATGGGTGTCGGCATTTTGAGGCAGTTAAGGGATACGCTCCTTGATTCTGGCTTCAATGAGTGCATTCTTCTCTTTTCGGATTTACCCGAAATCGACATTGGTGAATGTGTAAAGGTAATAATATTAAATATTTATTTTATTTCACTTGCCATAAACAGAACATTTTTTTGTTTATTGGTGTTAACAAACATAGTAGGTACCAGAAGAATCGCACCTTCAACTCTTCTACCCGTCACTGGTTTAGGTAAACGAGGTGGTTATACTAGGGTTGCCACTCGTACTATAATATATATTATTATCGTACTATATTTCAGTCAATTGTAGTACAGAACAAAAATCTGTACCACGGTTGTAGAACGCTGGGCGCTGGTGAGGCGGGTAATAGCTGGTGAGGCTGGCACGGTAATATGCCAGGCACTTGTGTTTTCATTTACGACAGTTACTGTTTTTAAGCAAAATACGAAATAAAGAAGTGGAAACCGTTTACAAAACATGGAACTATAATTTTCGCCCGCTCGCTGTGAAAGTATCCAGCTTTCGGCTCTAGTGTTAAGTTTGAGATGGGCATTTTAATGACAAGCATACATAGCATATGTAACAACACTTGCCGACATTGTGTTGAATTTTCTAAACAGTGCCATCTAGGACGATTATTAACAATGCAACTGTTAGACTACCAACCCCAATTATAATAATTCGTATTGTATTCAGTCTAAACCTGTATTAAGTACAAAGGAGAGTTCTTTGAATTTATAATATAATGAAGTAAGCTAATAGACTTACAGCAGTAAACATTTTTAAATGTAGTTCACACGAGCCAATCAAGTTAACAGCAAATAATGTTTATCTTAACTTCTATTTTTACGAGTCATGTTTAATTATAAGGCGAATAAAAATTACAAATAATCAATTATTATAGCCTGTATTAAATACAAAGGAAAGTTCTTTGAATTTATAATAAAATGAAGTAATTTAACAGACTTACAGCAGTAAACGTTTTTAAATGTAGTTCACACAAGTCATCGAGTTAATAGCAAATAATGTTTATCTTAATTTCTATTTTTACTACAAGTCATGTTTAATTATAAATCGAATAAAAATTACAAGCAATTATACAGATAAACAATTATTTTAAGTTGTTAACCAAAAAGAATTAGTCTTGACAGCAAGCTTAATTCTTTTTCATTAAAGCCGTTAATCACAGGCCACAGCCCGTCTAATGATGTGCTTAGACGTCTTTATTTCCTATGGTCCCTTTATGAACAGTACCCGGTTGACCGAGCTTTGCTCGGTATTTTTCGCTCGATTTTTTTAATTCGTGTGTTTTGGAAATTATATTTAGATACAAATTACATACTGATGAATTATAAATAATATTTTTTGATCTTAGCGACATAACAGAAAAAACTGAACTGGTTATTTGAATAAAAAATCATGAGTGCAATTATTTTTATTTAAATTTTCGTGTTTTTAAAAAATACTAAAAAAAGGGCTCGAAAAAAATATATTTTCTCAAAAAAGAAAGAAACTTGAAAAAAAAAAATAAAAAAGTCGGTCGGTCGGTCTGGGCTCGAACCGGGGTTTTACGATTTTGTGACCGCCCATTATACCAATAAGCTATTTATAATCATTATCAAACTGTCAAAATTTACCTTCTTATTCTAACTATATTGTAGCAGTTTTTAATTGCCTAAAAACACGGACAAAAAGACATTTTCTAAAAATAAATCTTAGCTAGATCGATTTATTATCCCCGAAACTCCCTGGACACTAAATTTTATGAAAATCGTTGGAGCCGTTTCCGAGATCCCGATTATATATATATATACATATATACAAGAATTGCTCGTTTAATAGTATAGGACTTAATTATGATATTTATAATGTACATTAAATAGGTAATTGTTACTTAACTACGTAATAAAACAAAATAAGTAATTGTTGTTTTATAAGTATTTTCAAATTTACTACAATATTCATTGAAAAAATGTCATTATCTATTACATTCAAATTAAGGTCGTAAGTGTGATTTACTTCCGTAATTATTATGTTTGATTATCATTGGGTATACATTAGGTAGACAAGTTAAAGACTAGACAGACAAAGCCGCCAAGCATTTTGATTTTGATAGTTAATAATAAAATATCTAAGATGACGTAAATTATTACAAAATTTGACTTGAGATACCCGTCACCTCGTGATGTTTTGTTTTGTATAATCGATAGTTAAATATAAGTCATATTTACATCAAAATGACCTTCACAGAAGAATAGTCAAGTTTTTGTATACAATGTATTCGAGTATCTTCTTGCCGGCTTTAACCAAGTATTTCTTATATTGAAATCAGTTGTCGCTTAAATCTATAACTTGCCCGGCGTTCTTATGCTCGTATTTTTGCATTCAGACACAACACAACAGTGATATAGATGGCAACTCATTATTAAACAATAAAAGTATATTATTTCTTTGCAAAATCACCAAAATTCTAGGACAGTGACGTCACGGGTTGAACAGCATGGCGGCCAGCGTTTTCACGCGAAAATTTAAAACGATAGATTAAAAGTAATTTTTATGGCACTATTCGGTTTTAAAAAGTTTATATAAAAATTATAGTGGTTCATTATCACTCTAGGATTCATTTAAAACACTTTTTTTTAAAAGGGGTGTAATACCCTATTCCACGCGGACAAAGACGCGGGAAACAGCCGGTATACAATATAATTAAGATCCCTATACAAGTCGTGTCTCGCACTTTTGACATAGCTGCCCGGTGCCGGTCTGGATATATTATGTCAGGCAGGCTCTGAGGCAGTCGATATGGTTATACCGCCATGTCAAACGTTATTAGATTTACCCGGCATTTCTCATAGTCGCCTCAGACTACACCACCGGAGTGATGGATTTATTTACGCCGTCTCAGTCGTATTAAAGTCCTATATTTAAAAAAAAATTACTAGCTGCCCCGCCCGTGACTTCCTTTGCGTGGACAAATACCGAGGCCGAACTAGTCTTATCCCTGAGCGAATGTAATTTTAACCGCCATCAAAAAGAAGGAGGAGGTACTCAAGTCGATTGTTTTTTTATGTGTCGTTTAGAAATTTGTTCTTGGTGAACTTATTTTGATGATTCTTTTTTTATACGAAAGCTGATGCTTCTTATGTAGTCCCATATAAATTTGATTAAGATCTGACCAGTTTGTTTTTGAGTTGTCCTTAATAATGTTGACTACATTCATGATGTTCTCGTTTTATTTATATTGAAGTCGGTTGTACATAATTGTTTATTTTACCACTTGTGAGTCAAACGTTTTGGGAATACTTGTACGTACAGCTAAGAAGTGAAAGTCTATCAAGTCAGAATGAATAGGTTACTTCTAGGAAAACGTGCTCCGTCGTGGACCGCGTCATCGCTTGCCAGGAGGTGAGATAGTGGTCACATACCGCTGCATTTTCCTTCCGTTTGACATTTCACAATCGTGATAGCTTTTAAACACAAGCTCAGATTGGAATAATTTAAATAGGAATTTTCATCTGCACAAACAACCTTGACTATAAAAATAATTTTTTTCTAGGAATGAATAAGGGCTTAATATAATGATTTCTTATATTTACGCAAACACTTAGCATTTAAATACAACTAGTTTTTACGGATTTTATTGCATATATTTGCTTATTTTATACTTCCGACGTTTCCATCACTTTACATCAACCATGGTCATGGGAGAACTGTATTTGACGTCCCAATGTCGCAGTTAACCACCGCTACCTCCAGATTAAAATTATAAATTTTTGTTTCGATCTACGCAGTATGAACTTATGGTATCTTGAAGTCTTGCTAATAATGCTTCGGTTGGGATTTAATTTTATTAATTATAAGATCCCAAGCAGATTGCTGGGACATATTATCACGCGGAATGTTTTGTAGATCTTGATAAGTTCTATAAACGTCTAGTACATTATTTTGTTCTACCACCAATAGTTTTTGCAGCGCACGCCATATTATGACTTACAGGCCACTAGCGTTCCGCCCCGGCTTCGCACGGGTGGTTTTTGGATCTCGACAACAGCGCCACCTACCGACTCCAAATGTAAATATAAACTAGGGATCTACTCAAACACACACAAAAAATTTCATCCAAATCGGTTGGATGGTTTCAAAGTATATAACGGACATAAAAAACATTTTTTGTGTTTTATATAGATATTTTTTTTCATAACTTGGCATACCATATTGGAATTCCCTTACACTCTCGTAAGGGAATTCCAATATGGTATGCCAAGTCACTATTTAAAAAAAATATAGCCTATGTTACTCACTGATAATGAAGCTTTCTATAATTGTAAGAATTTTTAAAATCGATCCAGTAGTTTTAGAGTTTATCCATTACAAACAAACAAAAAGCATAAGTTTATCATATTAGTATTTTATATCATATTATATAGGTATAGATTAATTGCTTACCTCTTCCTTAATTTCATTTTCGTATTTTGTAAATCTGCGCGACCTTGTTTTATTTTAAATATATTAAATGATAGGTACGACCCCCTCGGTGTTTAAGTCTCTTAAGCACTTGAACGGTTTTATGATGAAATTACTCCTTATAAGTATAAAAATATCTATACTACTACTGTTTGAGTTCGAACAGTGGTGCAGTTTATAAAAAAATAAATAATAAGGCCCAAAGTAATATAACTTCAAAACATAAAAATTACTTACAAAGATTCTATGCGAACGAAGTCGCGAGCTCAGCTAGTTTTAAAATAAGACAGTATGCTGTTACTTTAATGCTATGTAATTTATAATACTTAAAACAAATGCCTATGCAATGCATATATCAGTGATGTTTTTATTATTTTTTTTTATTATAAGATTTATTACAAGTACTGGTTTGATCACAATCCCACCGGATGGTAAATGGTGATGTCACCCTAGATGGGAATTCGCACTGTCTTAGCTTAACAAAAGCCTATTGACTATTGCTTTGAAGTCACCCAGATTGTATTCAGACGGAAAATATGTTTTCAGGAATCAATTGAAATGTGCCGAAGCTCGCCGCGAAGCATAAGCTTTAGGAGGTTCACAAATGAACCCGCAATAAAAGACCCTATGGTAAGATACAATTCATTTATAAATAAATAAATATTTAAAACATACTTTATAATATTTAGTATAAAAATTTGGTAAATTCATGTTGGAACTTTACTATGCAGATAGTATCAAATATTTTCAAAAGGTGAAATGCTATTGTGTTCGTTATAATTTCAATGGAATGTATTCAGTAAGAGAAAGTAAAGACAAAGAAAGAAAGAAAGACAAAGAAAGAAAGAAAGACGGAGCGCTTCGAATATTCCAAGTGACGCAAAAACCAAACCAAAACCATGTTCTACTTATTGTAAGAACACACACTCCCGTAATCCACAACAACGTCATTTCCAACCAATAACATGGTTAGTTTTAGGTACAATTGTGTGCGTTCAGTGTTCACTTTTACAGGTTGATAAAAAAGAAAGAATAAAGATGATATGTGCGTGAGTGCGTGTGAAAAACTTGAGCATTTTTGCGTCACTTGAAATGTCTATCTTCCTTTCGACCTCCGACGCACACAAAGGATGTTATATCACAGATTAGTAAATAGTTTACCAATTGGTTACATGTTTAACGTGTGTATCGTATATCTGTGTATCTGTGGCATCGTAGCTTCCAAACGAATTAACCGATTTAGATTTCGGTTTATTTATTTGAAAGGTGACTTGATCGAGAGTGTTTTTAGCTGTGATCCAAGAAAATCTTTCATAGTACACGGTGACTTAAAACCACGTTTAAAGTCACGCTCATGCTTGACGTAACTAGTCGATTATAGTACGGTATGTTTTACTTAAGTCACGCATAAAATTTATAATATGTTATAACTTTTTTCAAATCAATATTTATTGAAACATGATAATAAATGCAGAACAATAGAACTTTAATTAGTAACATCTGTTAGAATATTTGAAATTACAAACAAAACATTAAACATAAAGTCGTTTAAATTTTTTGTACATTTTTAGCTTGAACTGTATTTTACAAAGTACAATTAGAACACAATTACTATTATCGTCACATTACAATTGCTAAAAAATAAGATCGTTGTGAATTCAGGTTTGATAAATCATTTACATATAAGCCAACATCTGGATCATACCTGTACATCGTTGCACATTTGGTCCCGTTTAATGAACTCTTTAGATTGGTGTTGTAATTCTTGTACTCAAACTTTTTGATGCTCTGTATTTACTATCATCATCATCATCATCATTACAGCTCTTCACAAGTCCACTGCTGAACATAGGCCTCCTCCAAGGTATGCTAAAAAGCACGGTCCTGAGCCACCTGCATCCATCGACTTCCTGCATGTGTTACCAGGTCGTCACTCCATCTAGTGGGGGGTCGCCCTACCCTACGCCTACCGGTACGAGGCTGCCACTCGAGAACCTTTCTTCTACATCGGTTATCGGTTCTTCGAGCTATATGACCGGCCCATTGCCACTTCAGCTTACTAATCCGTAGGGCTATGTCGGTCACTCTGGTTCTACTGCGGTTATCCTCATTTCTAAGTTTATCACGCAGAGAAACTCCGAGCATAGCCCTCTCCATAGCTCGCTGAGCGACTTTGAACGTCCTCATACGGCCCACGGGAATAAAGGACCACGTCTCGGTTCCGTAGGTCATCACTGGCAACTCGCACTGGTTGTACAACTTAGTTTTCAGGTTTTGAGGTGTGATTTGTCGTAATTTCCCGAACGCTGCCCAGCCGAGTTGAATCCGTCGATTGACCTCTCGGTCGGAGTTGGACTTACCTAGTCGGAATATTTGTCCCAGGTAAACGTACTCGTCAACAACTTCGAGCTTAGTGCTCCCAACAACTACCGGCATAGGTGTGACATGGAAATTAAACATGATCTTTGTTTTGTCTATGTTCATCTTAAGACCAATCCGTTGGGAGGCACTATTGAGGTCATTGAGCATAGTGCTTAAGTCCTCCAGCGATTCTGTCATAAGAACTATATCGTCGGCAAATCGAAGGTGATTGATGTTAATACCGTATCCTTTCCAGTCCAGTAGCTTGAAAACGTCTTCCAATCGAGTCTGCGTGCGAGACGATTCGTAATGACTCACGTCACACAGCACGTAGACGCGACTCAGAAGGGATATTGGCCTGTAGTTCTTCAAGAGGGCGTTGTCACCTTTCTTGAAGAACAAGACCACCGCACTTCTGCTTCACGCCTCTAGTGCCACCATGGAGGACGGAATTAAAGAGCCCAGGTTACTGACATAGCTTTCCGTGTGAAGCTATGTCAGTAACCTGGGCTCTTTTCTTTTTTTCTGACTAGCCCATTGCCACTTTAGCTGAAGTGGCAATGGGCTGGTCATGTTTGTCGCAGAGGTGACAACCGGTTGAGTAGACGTGTTATGGAGTGGAGGCCGCGTCTAGGCAAACGTAGTGTGGGACGCCCCCTGACCATATGGAGCGACGATCTGCGCAAGGTGGCTGGTAGAAACTGGATGCGTGTAGCCGAAGATCGGGCTACGTGGTGCGCCTTGGGAGAGGCCTATGTTCAGCAGTGGACTGCCGCAGGCTGATGATGATGATGAGTGTCGGATAAGACTTGCTCTTGGATCGTGACTCACACTTGCGTGTGGCTCCAACGATGATGTGTACAGCTGCCCATAGAACCTCTCATTCTCACTCAAAATCTCAGGTGTCCCGGAAACGATGCTGCCCACACTCAGTCTTCGGCTTTGACAGTTGGCTCTTTCTGGCAGACAGATCTCTGGCAAAGACTTTGGAGCCCTGGTTCCGCTCGATCGCTTCTTTAATACGAGCAGTATTAAAGTTGCGTAAGTCTCGCCGCATGCATTTGGAGATCTGTCTGTTCAGTTGCCTGCCAGCTGCAGCCTGCTGCCAGCCTGTATGCTGTCAAATCTGTTGACGATTGCAGCCTCATCTCCCGTCTAACAGCTTTACTAACAAAACTATATTTCTGCATATTTGTACATACACTGAAATGATCGGGAATATAATATTTCGGATTGAGTTACAATAAAACTTTTTTTAGAATTTGAATACTGACCTCTTAGAATTATAATGACATTCAAACAATTAAAAAATGTTTAAATACAAAAACTATGTTGGTTTAAAGACACGTCGTTAACAGAAATGGAGCTCACGCGTGAACATTTCCGTGCCATAATTTATCACAATTTTTGTCGCAGCTTATATCAAGATAAATGTCTCAGCGAACTTGTTTCGATTTATGATGTTGAAGCACCGACCCAAACGACAATATACCGCTGGTATGCCGAGTTCCGACGCGGTCGTGTGTCGCTTAGCACTGTTTCTTCTGCAGGTCTACCAAGAACAGCGGTCACGCCTGAAAACATCGCAGCTGTGCGAACTATTATATTAGATGACCGTCATGTGACATACGAGCAGGTTCGGGCTGTTATCAGTATCGGAATGACTGCAATTCAGTTGATATTACATAATGAGCAGTGTGTAAGAAAGCTAGTTTCCCGCTGGGTTCCCACAATTTGTCCGAAGAGCAAAAAGGCGGCTCGTGCGGATTGGTGCCGGAATACTCTGCAACGCTTCAACGGAGGGAAGTCAAATGCCGTTTATAATATCGTCTCAGGTGACGAATCATGGATTTATTCATACGAACCTGAAAGAAAACATCACTCAGCAGTTTGGGTCTTCGAAGTCGAGGTCAAACTAACGAAAGTGGTTCGCTCCCGCAGCGTGTCAAAGAAAATGGTCGCTACGTTTGTCTCGAAAAAGGGGCATGTTGCTACAATTCTTTTACAGGAACGCAGAACGGTTACCGCTGAGTGGTATATCACGGTTTGTTTGCCAGAAATGATAGCCGAACTCTGAAAAAATAACTCAAAACGTCGCATCATCTTACATCACGATAATGCGAGCTCCCATACGACTCGGAAGACAAATGATTTTTTGAAGCAGGAAAACGTTGAGCTGATGAGCCATCCTCCGTACGGTCCTGACCTGAGCCCAAACGATTTCTTTACATTCCCTAGAATGAAAGATTTATTACGCGGTCAACGGTTTGAAGACCCCGAAGCAGCTGCGGAAGGGTACAAATCAGCCATTTTATCAACATCAACTTCAGACTGGAATTACTGTTTTAATGATTGTTGAACGGAGAATACTTCGAAAAACAATAAAAAACAATTTAGCTATACCGTGCATGTGGTTTTTCTTATTCCCGATCATTTTAGTGTGCTCCTCGTACACGGCGGTTTGATGATCATCAGTTTGTTTTTTCGGGGATTTTTTAAATTTTCGTTATTTTAACCCAGCGAGCATGAGGTTAAAAAAGTTACATCGAGAATGTGGCAGGGTGGGACATACCCATAATTTAAGGTACCATATTGAAGTTCTTATTATTACTATTTTTACTTTGATTGTTTTATTACGTAAAATAATGAATGATTTGATAGAATTAAATGAAACAAGTTCTTAATTGTGAAATTATTATTATATAATCATGTTTTTCACAAACTTTGTAATTATAGAAACAAAGGTTTAAGGACTTACAAAAATTTGTAATTTAACAAAAATATTATTCTTTGGAGTGTAAATCAACTTAAAATTAAAACATAGTAAGATCCTCCTTATAAAATACTTATTATTAATGTTTTTAAATAAAATTTATGATTAATCGTTACTGTCGAGATCAGCACAATTTTCGAAAATAAATTTTGCGTGCCACATACATATGGGCTTGGAAAAACCAAATATTCCTGCAATGCTTGTGCACATATTTGCCATATTTGGTTTTTTTATCCTTCTTGCATGGACAATCCTGACATTTGACATATCGCCCGGGTATGTTCACATGTCTAGGCGAGGGCTCACTGAACTGTTTTAGGATTCGCTGGCGGATGTAGCTTAGAATATCCTTTTTTGATTTTCTTGAATGTAGGTGTTCGTAAATCTTTGATAAGCCCAAATTACGAATGAATTCCGTTCTCTCGATTGTGACGTTTTTGTTTGCTCGATATATCATGCAAGCATTGATAGCTGCCATGTTGAAGACACCAGAGAATAAAGTCGTAGCCGATCGTTTACAATTGCGACTAACATAACACAGTATAAATGAATGAACAACAAATTTATATACTAAAATCATCAAAAAAAAACTAATAAAACAATCATAATTCATGATCAAATCATTACGTCAAAAATGAGGCAGGGTATAACATACCCGAGACAGGTTTGCTCACGAATATACCGGCCAGTGTACCACGCCACACGGCGATCACGCCACTAACCCGCCCCGCGCCCCCAGCACTCCAGCTACTGAGCGAGTTAGAGTTTCCAGTCGAGGATTTTAGAAAATACATTACCTTGAAATTTTATCAGGGTGTGTGACACCCTGGCTGATGCTCGCCGGGTTAAGGGCTAAAACTAAACTCAATTGCCTAATGTGCTTTTGGAACTAAATATTTTTTAAACGCTACATGTTTTTTACTTTTTACATCGTATTTCACACTCCACTTACGATGAGAAGTTAAAATCACATTTTTTTACATCTCCTGCTGTAAGTGGTAGGCCAATCGCATAAAATTTATATTTTTATAAGAATACAATTCTAAGAGTTCTTTGTACGAAAACGGAACCTTAAAATGAGCGCTGTAAAGTCAATATAGTTGCTCATTTCTGAAAATATTTTTCAGATGGTTGGCCATCTTGCATACATATATTACCATCTTTTAAAAAAAATATTGATGTAAAGCTTGTACAGAGCGCGAAATCTATGCTCAACACGGACGTTACAATGATGACGTAATACAATTCTACGTCATCAACTCTAAAATTTAATTTAAGTTCTGCCTGCCCTGTTGTTGTCTCTTTTTAACGTAAATATCTCTATCTATCTATCTGTCTCTAACATATAAGGTATGTATGCCCCATTAAAATTCCTAGAAATTGTAACAAGAACCCAGTTTGGGCATGTAGTAAAAGTGATTACTGACAATTACAATTTAAGTAATTTGGCCCCTGTTAAGAAATAATAGACCCACATTTTTTTATAACTTGTTTTCCTAGAGTATTATACCATCTTGGAATGTTGGTTAGTTGCGTCAATTTTTAAAAAAACTTGCCATACTAGTGTTCATACTTTTTTTTTACACCACGATAAGTTAAATTTGGTTAAAAGTAAAAGTCTTCAAAAAATTTAGGGAATAAAAAAAGTTTCATTAATTTTCGTGATAAAACAAGAGTTATTCTGGATTTTTTAAGAATTGTGGTAGATAGGAGTGCTATTCAGGTTGCCTATAAAAAAAAAGGAAACAAATATTATAAAAATTGTGGTCATGGTAGTGAAAAATATCATAAACGGTCTCAATTTCTGAAGAATTTCATTTTTTTTATATAACTTAAAATATAATTGGGATATATTTTTTTTCTTTTTTTCCCCGATTAGTCCGGGGCAGGTCCATCCTCCGGTGTCGGCTTATCGTTGAATTTTGGGACACGTTGTATATATATGTATGTATATACATATGTTTGTGTGACTAGGTATTATAACCAGTAATTTTTTTTATTGACATTTTGTTCATGAAGCATTTCAATTTCACTTTCGAAAATAATATCTCGACAGTAAACTATACAGTCGTTTTTTATATTTGTTTTTGGAATGCCTATGTTATCAGTGACGCGAATCGATTAAGCACGCCGTAAATTGATTCTGTATCATTCGCTGCGTTGCCCACTGCGCGTAAATGGAATCACGAGTGCGCGGAAACTTAATAATTTATATTACCTTCAGTGAACTTGCAGTAGCCGTGTAGTGGTGGCCTAAAATAAGCCGCCACTCCATAACTATCGTAAGAGGTGATAAAGGAAACGGGAAACGAGCGCCAGCGGTTACGGTTACAGCCTACAAAGTCCACTGCTGAACATAGGCTTACCCCATAGATTGTATCATAGGGGGGATATTTGCCACAGTTGCCACGCTTGGCAAGCGAGTTGGCAGCCGCAGTTTTTTTATGTTTAATCGTTATTAGGATGACGCTGCTGCTCATCTCCAGATTTGTTTCCCTCTCTCGCCTTTGACGACACCCACAAGTCGATATTGAGTAGCGGATATTCCTACATGGTCACTATGCACCACATGGGCAGTAGCATCTGATATCGAATTCAAAATAAAATTAAAAATGCGGTTGCCAACCCGTCTGTCAAACGTAGCATACAGCAAGCCCCCCCCCCCACCCCCACCCCCACCGTCATTTAAACTCTGTCATGTACTTCGAGATATATAGTCTGTTGTAATAACGATTAATATAAAGTATTTTAGTTCATCGTAGTGGCTGTATTCGACCTGAAAGATAACATTGACGCATATTTTCGTAAAACGATGTGTAAGGATTGTCTTAGTACTAAAAAACTGTCATTAAAATATAATTTTGCTCTATAGTGTACAAATAAAGACATTATTTTTCTAAAACTGTAATTTACTGTAAATAATTTGCTCTCTAAAAAACCACCTATGATGCAATCTGTAGGTGAGGCCTAAGTTCAGTAACAGACTTTTGAAAGGTTCTGATGATTTTTTTACGGAACAAGAGTGATAAACGAGCGCACAATCCACCGGATAGTAAGTGGATGCTGCGGCCCATAGACATCTACATTTATCCTTGATTACGAATCAAAATGCAGATGCGTTGTCACCCCCAAGATCAAAATGGAATGCCTTGTGTGCAGTAAAAAGAGTCTCCGGTTCTCTACACTCACCATACGAAACAGCGCAGTTTTAAGCTGCTATTTTACACTGGTATTCTGTGAGAGCGTGTTCCTACCTCGGTCGAGCCGACCCATTCGTGCTACAACTAATATAGGTGCAACGTGGCTCTATCACGTATAAAAAATCAATTAAAGGAATGAATGAACTTTTATTAACCTGAGTTGTCTTTTTAACCCTGTCGCTGTCCCGTGTACATATAGGTCATTTCTATAGTCTTTCTTATTGTTTCTGAAAATCAGACAATCAATATCATCATTCATGTACTGGACATGGACACTTGTATAGGGATGATCTGCCGTAATCTCCAAGCTTGGCAGGCGAATTGATGACCTCATTACCAGACATCTCGCAACGTTGGCGCTGTATTCTATTGCCGGTTTGGACATTTTAGTTCTGGTATCGACTTTCGCGAGGTGGAGGAGGACAGGTGTACATTATCAGTTTTAGAGACCTATTATTATATATCATATTATTGCTTGAATTATAGTTTGTAGCGGATTTATATAAGTAAATGAGGTGTGAATTTGCGTGTTAAATGTCTACGCATGTGAACTATTAGTGGAAAAGATGAAGGAAGTGGTTCGTAGGTGATTTAAGTTTGTTTGCTTAGACGGTTTGAAATACTATCGTCGTCGACTTTTTCCTGGCGTAAGGTGCCGTCATGATCTCCCAAAACCTTCTAAATGTGACGCATCAATAAATCGCAGAATAATATTATATGTTTGGATAATGTATCATCTCACAGCGTTTGATGTTTTCTTTTCCTTCAAAAAATGAAAAAACCTGGTTGGCATAGCCCATTGCTGAGATGATACCTTTGCTCTTATAATGCTGCTCCCCCCCCTCAGCCCCTCTCCCAACTTATATAGATTAATTTCTCAAGAAATGGGAGACAACACTGGCGATCAGTTATTAATTTGATAAAGTCAAATAAAATTATAGTGGATGTTTAAGATTGTAGTGGATTATTAGTAACTAGTGATATGCCCCGGCTTCACACGGGTTTTTTTTGGGTATCGACAACATAATATGCATGTATTATGCACATAAACCTTCCGCTTGAACTATTGTCTACTGATGATTAAAACTACTTTTACGGATTTTATCGCGTTTATTTTACTTTTAATTACTTTTATTTTTAATTCCCGACGTTTCGGGCGCTTCCAGCACCCATGGTCACGGGGGACTGAGATGACTGACGTCCCGATGTCATTGTTAAACCCGAAGTACCTTCAGCTTTTTTAATTATTGTTTATGGTCATATGGGTTATGTATGTGGTGTATAATTAAAAAAGCTGAAGGTACTTCGGGTTTAACAATGACATCGGGACGTCAGTCATCTCAGTCCCCCGTGACCATGGGTGCTGGAAAGCGCCCGAAACGTCGGGAATTAAAAATAAAATTAATTAAAAGTAAAAATAAACGCGATAAAATCCGTAAAAGTAGTTTTAATCATGTGTAGCGTTCGCGTAAATATAAGAAATCACTATTGTCTACTGATGAAAACCGCATCAAATTCGTTGCGTAGTTTAAAACATCAAAGCGACTATTTTGTACTATGTAGAGATTATGGTCTAAAATTAATTAATACTTCTTTGTTTCATAGTCATAATGGACACATTTTTTAATTTGTGCTAGAGATTCAAAACTTTATTAATTACAAATATTGCAATGCAAGTCATTATAAATTGCACGTAATTAGGGCGATCACCTTCGTCGATTGTTATTTTGCAATTAAAAAGTCAGATTTGTCGACGATGTAATTAGCCGATGGACGGAAAGTTGCAGAAAACGAAAACTGAGCACTTTAAATGCACAATGATCAAAAAATATTCTAGTACAGTCTGCAGTGACACACATAGTTGCAATACTTGCTTTATCGAGTCCGTCAAGTGGCCTACTGGTAAGCACTTTAATAAATCATGCCTCCATTGTGAGTACTATCGCATTTTATGCTTATTAGCGAAATATTTCTATACGTTGCGGCTATAAATAAATAGCTTCACCTTCAATGTTTTTAAATATTTTAAAACTACTTCAAAAAGAAATGAATTTGCTTATCATATGCATAACGTGTATAAAAATAAAATGACGATCTATGTACAATAATACCGTGTTATTAGGGCCGTGGTAGTTCAGTTAAGCATTTGCTGTATATATTTTATAGTAGAAGATACGCAATTATTACGTATGTAATTTAACAGTACGCAAAAATCCGGGTTCGATCTCGCCGACACCAATGTAATTGTTAATCTCAATTTGAAGTGCTGTAAGACGAAATCGATTTTCAAAATGGAGGATTAGACACGGAGCGATTGCCATTTGTCTAGGGTCCATGGTCCACCCACTGATCTACCATATATATACGTCGGTAAAGAAAAACGTTGTGACGAAACTATCATCTTAGGAATAAAATATTACGTTGTTATATTAATTGCCTCAGCTAGCATTGAAGGAGCGCGACTATCACTCCATAACTCGAAAGAATAAATGTGCCTGAACCCAGCTGTGGATAGTAAATTTAATTTTTACTTTTATTATTATGTCGTCATAACGTACAGCTGGATTCAAATTTTTTGGAGGGGTTACGAAGAACGTAGTAAAGATGAGTTGATGGGTAGTCTGAATTTAAATTGGAGAGTGAAAAAAAAACTCTTTCATATTACGACGTGAAATTTTAATGTGATATAAATTAAATTACTGAAACGATTGTTCGTTGCAAATACAACTTCAAGAAGGAGTGAATGTTGCCAATTATAATTAAACACATTTAATATTGTAATTTAATATTTAATTTCGCCCAAGAAGCGTTATAACAGTGCAAAGAGGACGATTCTTAACGTGGTAGAGGCACCGTGCAGCTATATTATATTTAGGTAGCACGAATGCAACGGCTCGACCGGGGTAGGACCACGCTCTCAAAGAATACCAGCGTAAAATAGCAGCGTAATGCTGCTGTGTTTCGTATGGTGAGTGTAGAAAACCGAACACCCTTTTTGCTGGAATCGAGGCGTGCCATCTTAGTCCTCAGGGGTACTACCATCAGGTGAACTGTATGTTCGTTTGTCACAAAATGTTTTAAAAAAAAAGGTCAAAAAGGGATTGTTCATTGCCGAAAATCGCAATATTAGGGCCTTGAAATACTTTTTAATAGTTCAAAAGTTAAAAAGTAAAGTAAAGTTACAGCCTATATACGTCCCACTGCTGGGCACAGGTCTCCTCTCATTTCTGAGAGGGTTTTAGGGCAAGGAATAGTCCGCCACGCTGCCCCAATGCGTGATGGCGAACTTCACATGTCTTCGAAATATTTTTTTTCTTATTTCTCAGACATGCAGGTTTCCTCACGATGTTTTCCTTCACCGCCGAGCACGTGGTAAATCAGCACTTAAAATTGCAATTAACAATTTCATTGGTGCCGGCGGGGATCGAACCCGGTTTGCTAGCATCCTACTGTGAAATTTACAGCGAGCGCTAACCATCTGAGCTACCACGGCTCTGAATAATAATAGTTCAAATTAATATAAATATTTGCACTCAGTAATTTTAACCTCCGAGCACTTGATATGTAAATATACGATTTCGGTGATACCGCCAGGAATTAAACTTTAATGAACGTAGCTCAATCTCTGAGGATACTGTCGTATAAAAGAAGTGAAACGTAACAATGCTGTGTTTTTTTAATTACTTTCAAATGAGATAACAGTTCACTTGGTCGTAGGTGACTACTGTATTCTATGGATTTTTGCATTATACTTGAAACAATGCAACCCCCGAGTACTAAGATTAAATGCCTCGCAGCCTGTTATATAATACATATATCAAGGTGTTCCACACGGACGAAGTTATGAGAAATTGGATTTTTTCATTTGATCATTTGGATTTCTTGAGTAAAGATGTTTTTTTGCGCTTAGCGTTGTCAGGCGTTCGGATAAAGCCGGCCACAGTCAGGCTTTTTGATTGCGTGTCCGGCCAAATTAGACGGTGTCCAGCCTGTCCTGCTTTTGTTAGGCTTTTTATATTTGACCATTTTTTTACATTTTTCATGTACTTAAATACATACTATTGCAATTATTGAAATTAGTATTGTAATAAATATTGAATGATTAATAATAAAGAACGCTGATTCATTCAATTTTAATTTAAGATTTTATGGTATTGTTATATCTTATATCATTATAAGCATTGCTTTACTTTAAAAAATATTTTATCGTGTTATACTAACACTGAATAATTAAGGGTGTCCGGCCTTTTTACTAAAACGTCCGCCTAAGGTGGATGGTTTACCGGCTTTTCGGTTTAAAGACCTGGCAGCTCTATTTGCGCGGAAGCCTACGTGTTTTTCTAATATAAAAGTAGTTACTCCTTATAAAATCAGCTATCTGCTGCTGAAAGTCCCGTCAAAATGGGTCCAGTCGCTTCGGAAATTAGCCGGATCCAACAGACAGACAAACTGACAAAAACTTTAAAATTGTTTTTATACGTACATATATACTTTCATTTGCATTTATAAAAAGATGTTATTTTGACATTACAAACGGACATTACAAATTTACATATTTGTATAGATTATACTGGATTTCATATCGTTTACATATACACAACAATGGACGTACCTACTGGTTCTTAGAGGCGGGAATGGGCAAGAAACCATATCACCAAATATGTAACAAATATAATGAGATGAAAGCTGGAGACAATTATTAGATACATGGAATTTTATTAAATCTTTAGGGGTGATATAGATTTTCATATCTTGATTTTTCATAATGATCCTCTAAAGGTTTATTTATCATAACTTACAATCCAACTAATGTAAGTGGTATGGGTAAGTCTGTGTATACATATTATATATGACACCTGCTACATTTGTAAACAGCTTTGTACAAACAATGTTTGAAGATGTGTTCTCATCTCTGCAAAATAAGATGGAATGAATGCTTGAAGCCTTAATATAAATGTACTGACTCTTCAATTGTAAATATTTTTTATAGGATAAGGGTGACAAACGAGAACACAGTCCACCTGATGGTAAGCGGATACTTTGGCCCATAGACATCTACATCTACCCTCGACTAAAAATCAAACGCTTGAGAACTTAGACGGACTGCCTCTATATAAGTTTCCGGTTATCTACACACACCTGCGCACCATACAAAACAGCTGTATTAAGCTGCTAATTCACAGCTATTGGGTGTTTTGTGAGAACGCGGGTCTATCCGGTCGTACCGACCCATTCGTGCTACAACCATAATATAGCTGTAGTATGGTTTTACAACGCATAAAAATCGTCTTAACCTATTTGCTTTGATGTATCAATTAAACAAAAACTTTTTGTTCGTAGGATGTCGTCGAAATACCTTTAGAAGTGCTCTTAACGGAGATCAGTCCCCGCATCAGTCTGTCCGATTTCTTCTCGTTGACTTGTCAAGACAAGTGTTGTGTGGTGGACATTCGCTCGAATTTACAGTTAGTATTCGGTGCATAGATTCTTACGTAACTCACTGGCGCCAGTAGCGCGGTAAAATTGTTTTATGTACATATTTAATTGTTTTTGTTTCATTTTTGACACATGACATAAATGTTATAATTGGAGAGCTTTATAGTGAACAGAATGCCTTAGGTAGAAAAGCCTTAGAACTATTTTAATCCTACTGCGGCAAAGCTCAAAGAGAGGTTATGTTGGCTGGTAAGTGTGTGCTGTGTTACTCCTAAACTATACTCGTATATTAGTTGGCGAAACGCAAAAAAAACTGACGGACTACAAACATTAGTAAATGAATGCTACTACAAAAATAAATTTGAAATATTTCTTTTTAATTTCATATGTTTTTATGTAATTTTGCCAACTTATGAATTTGAGTTTAAATTTAGGTTTTGTTTAAACTTTTGCTTTGACTTATTTAGATATCGTGTTAAGTGTGAATTGTTACTTTACTGCAAATAAACTGAGCATGCCAGATCTATACGCCACTCCAGTTGCTAGGGTTGTTACTGTAATTGAAACTGGACACATCTACTAACATGTGGCCCGAACATTACGCGTATCGAAATCTGTAGTACACCGAGTTGTCAAGAGGTATCTACAGACCGAAGAGTATACGAAACTTGTTGAACAGGGACGTAAACGGAAAACTGTGGCCAGAGAGTACCGGTTCATTGTAATCGTAGTTCATCATTCAGAGTCAGCCCTAACATACTTCTTAATGACCGCATTTCTATACGAGTATAGTTTTCAACAATATTCGCAAATTTAAGCCATGGTGAAAAACCGCTTGGAGAAGGCGGATTGGGTGTCGTATGGGCACTTTTGATTTTTACGCCGTGCCCCGTCGCCCTTTCGGGTATTTTAATGAATGTCTTATATTATATGGCGAGATGGCCGTACTACCGCTATCGTTCGCAAGCCAAGAAAGACCTTTCTAGAAACTTTATTGATATAAAATGGTGATTTCTTAAATTTACGCGAACACTACACATTGAATAAAACTAAATTTACGAATTTTATCGCTTCACGTCAGCTATATGTTCTTTAAAACATATAGCTGACGTGAAGCACCGACGCTCCGGGAAGTCTGCAGTTTGTGAACATGTTCAGGATCATCCCCACCATTACATCAGATTTGATAAACCGTAAGTCCTCGCAAAAGAACACCGATTCCTACCAAGGATGATACGCGTGGCTATTGAAATTAAAAAACATCCTAATTTCAATAGAGAAGATGGTTGGGTGCTGCCATCTGCTTGGGATCCTATAATTAACAAAATTAAACCCAAACCCAAGCATACCACTACAGGACTTCAAGATACTGTAAGTTCGTTTTGCGTAAATCGGACCAAAAATTAATATTAAAAAACTGAAGGTAGCCAGACTAACTATGACATTGGGACGTCAAACATCTCAGTCCCCCCCGTGACCATGGGTACTGTAAAGCACCCGAAACGTCGGGAATTAAAAATAAGTAAAAGTAGTGAAATAAACGCGATAAAATCCGTAAATTTAGTTTTATTCAAGACATAAAATGGGTTAAAAATCCTAGGAAGCCTCTGAATCCTAAACTAGGTAAAAACCTGTATGTCAGGACCTTCAGGACCTTTGTCTCTTAGTCTAATGAGTTTATGTCAAGAAAATTTGTATGTGTGTGTGTGTGTGTGTGTGTGTGTGTGTGTGTGTGCGCGTGCGCGTGTGCGTGTGCGTGTGTGTGTGCGTGCGCGTGTGCGTGTGCGTGTGTGTGTGCGCGCGCGCGCGCGTGTTTGCGTGGGTGTTTGTGTGTGTATGCGTGCATGTGTGTGTGCGTGTGTGCGTGTGTGTGCGCGCGCGCGCGCGCGTGTATGTGTGCGTGTGGGTGTGCGTGCGTGCGTGTGTGTGTGTGTGTGTGTCATGTTATTCGGAATATTTGTATTAGGTACATAAATGCTTCATCTATCTACATCAGTATTTTTCAGTATCCTCATAACCTAATGTAATGAGCCTGTTAATCTTAATAAATTTAATTAAATTAAATTTAACTAGCTAATAAATAAATAAAATTAAAATTTTAATCAATTTGAATATGGAGTATACTCTTAAAACAGGTATGATAAGAGCTGTATAGAAGGAAGCGTGAACGTACCGTACAGCGGAGTGCACTTGGGTCAGCACGATTTGAAGTCGTTGGGAGTGCAGCCTCACAAAGTAATCACAGATGCCGTGAAGCAGAAGAAGACCATCGTGATCGCGTCTGCGGAGGATGAGACTGCGCAGCTCGTAAGTATCTCATTGCCATATACATAAATACATAAACACTCACGCCTGTCACCCAGAGGGGTAGGCAGAGACTACAGACTTCCATTTGGCACGATCCTGACACACCTCTCTCGCCTCCTTCACGTCCATACAACTCCGCATACATGCTCGTCGGTTAAGGGTACTCCTAATTTGGCCCGTTTTCAATAAATCGCCAATTTGGTCGATAAATTTTCACCTAGGACGTCCCTTTCCGACTCTGCCATTCACTTCCGCAACATAAATTTTCTTTGTCACTCTTTCCTCATTCATTCTTTCCACATGACCAAACCACCGAAGCATTCCTTTCTTAATCCTGGTCACAACATCATCTTGCAAACCACACTCTTCTCTTATTACACAATTTCTTACCCTGTTACTAAGATTCAGCCCTAACATACTCCTTAACGACCGCATTTCTACTGCGTTCATTCTACTCTCGTGCTTCTTCTGCCACACCCAACTTTCACTACCATACGTTAAAGTAGGAACCAACACAGCATTGTGAATTGCCATACGTGCCTTTTTCGACACATTTTGACTCCTCACAATAGAGTGCAGGGCCCCATTTACTCTATTTCCCGCATTCACTCATCGTTCTATATCCTTATCATATCTCCCATCCCTGCTAAATACGCAGCCCAAATATACAAACTCATCTACTTGCTCGATCAACTCCCCTTCTATTCTTATTTCACAAATCGTTTTACTTTCTTCTCTTTCAAAAACCATATCCTTCGTCTTACTTGCGTTCACTTTCATACCCCTTTCTTTTAATGATCTGTTCATTAATGTAACCATAATTTGCAACTCGGCCGCCGACGACGCAAGGATAACTTGATCATCGGCGTACAAAAGGCATTTGACGGTTAACTGGGTGAGTTCTTAATCCGCATTCTTCATCTTTCAAAGTTTGCAAACACCGGTCCATAAATAGGTTGAACAGCCAAGGGGAAGCTACACAGCCCTGTCTGACACCTTTTTGGATGCCAAACCAGTCCGAGTAGACCCCATTGATCCTGACACAAGCACTAGAGTCCCTATAAAGAGACCTCAATGCCTGTATCAAACCAGCGCTCAACCCATATGAGTTCAGTGTTTGCCATAACACATTCCTGTCCACTCTGTCATAAGCCTTTTCCAAGTCCATGAATGCACAAAAAACTTCCTGGTTTTTGGCCTAAAACTTCTCCGCAATCATGCGCATGGAAAGACTTGATCTGTACACCCCATTCCCTTTCTAAAACCCGCTTGCACATCCCAAATTTTTCCATCAGTTTCTTTCATAACTCTTTCAATTAACACCTTAGCATACAGTTTACCCACAATACTAAGCAAGCTGATACCGCGGTAGTTTTTGCAGTCCTGCTGTGACCCTTTTCCTTTATATATTTGTACTATAACTGCTTTACACCAGTCATCCGGTACCCGTTTTAATTCCCAACATAAATTAAACAAGGTGTACAGCAAGCCTGCCACCACTCCCTCTCCAGCCCTTAGCATCTCGAGTGATACTCTATCATATCCAGCTGCCTTACCTGCTTTCATGCTTTTCATTGCTTTCATTATTTCATCTACACTTATCTCCATACCCCTTTCCACTTCTTTCGGAATTTCTAGTTCATTTAATTCAGACGACTCTTCACTCATAAATACGGCATAATACATACAAAAGGCATTTGACGGTTAACTCGCCCATTCTTAACCCACATTCTTCATCTTTCAAATTTTGCAAACAACTGTCCATAAATAGGTTGAACAGCCACGGGGAAGCCACACAGCCCTGTCTGATACCTTTATGGATGTCAAACCAGTCCGAGTAGACCCCGTTGATCCTAACACAAGCACTATAGTCCTTATAAAGGGACTCCAATGCCTGTATCAAGCCAGCGCTCAACCCAACTGAGTTCAGTGTTTGCCACAGCACATCCCTATTTACTCTTTTCATTATTTACCTTTTAGTATTCGCACCTACCATACCGCACTAAACTTCATTTAAAGTCATACGGTAACCACTTTTTCTATCGGTTGTTAGATCTTCGAGCCATGCGGCCTCCCATGATCACTAATTCATTGGGTAATGTCAGTTACCTCTTGTATTAATTATTAATTTAAAAAACTGTGCCTAGCTCACTACAGATTTCTGTCTTACGATAATCGACTTTAAAATATATTTTGCTAAACACTTAAACTACCGACGGCAATGAAATAAGAGAGAGAATGGTGAAAGTCTCCTCACCGTATGTATGGAAAAGAATCTTTTTGTGACGAACACTTGCTTTCGCCACAAGAGGATTCACATGTATACTTGGGAAAGAGGTGACGATAGAAGCATGATACATTTAATAATTGTGGATGAAAGATTGAGGGGCGCAGTGGTGGATACAAGGGTTTACCGGGGTTCTAACGTAGGAACGGATCATTATTTGGTTTTATGCCGAATTAATGGTCTATTCAGGCGTTGGCGCCATCGATCATCTGTGTCTACCACAGCGTTACAGCGTATTAGAACAGAAAGGTTACAAGATGAAGGTGAGAAAAACAAGTTCAAATGTAGACTGAAAGAAAATATAAGTGGTTTGGATGAATTATGTATGAAGGAGTTAGACTTGGAGAATGTATGGCAAAATGTAAAGAAAGGTTTAGTGGATGCAGCTACCGAAGTATGTGGTGTTAGTAAGAGAAAGAATGAAAGGAAAAATAATACGTTATGGTGGGATGATGAGGTACGTATGGAAGTTGAAGCAAAGAAGAGAGCATGGCTAGATTTACTAGCAACAAAAGCTGGTAATTCTAGCGGTACGAATGATGATATTGAAAGAAAAAAGGCAGTCTTTAGACATCTTAATAAGAGAGTAAAAGAAGTAGTTGAAAGAAAAAAGCAAGAAAGAACGGATAAGAATGATAGAAGAATATCGGATAATTTCCAGGCAAATATTAAAATGTTCTGGAAACTTGTAAGAACTGCCAGGGGACATTCAAAACAGCCTATGATAAATGCTATAAGAGACGAGAATGGCTATATTCTGAATGATGAAGTTTTGAGTTTAAAGAGATGGAAGGAATACTTTGAAAGCGTGTTTATGAGTGAGGAGACAAAGTATGCACTAAGTGAAGTAGAAATTCCGAAAGAAGAGGAAAGAGGTAGCGAGATAAGTATAGATGAAATAATGAAAGCAATAAAAAGCATGAAAGCAGGTAAGGCTGCCGGATATGATAGAGTTTCACTCGAAATGCTAAGGGCTGGAGAGGAAGTGGTGGCAGGCCTGCTGCACACCTTGTTTAATTTATGCTGGGAACTGAAGCGGGTACCGGTAGACTGGTGCAATGCCGTGATAGTCCCATTATATAAAGGAAAAGGGTCGCAGCAGGACTGTAAAAACTACCGTGGCATCAGCCTTCTTGGCATTGTGGGAAAACTGTTCGCTAAGGTACTGATTGAAAGGGTCATGAAAGAAACTGATGGAAAAATTTGGGATGTGCAAGCGGGATTTAGAAAGGGAATGGGATGTACAGATCAAGTCTTTTCCATGCGCTTGATCGCGGAGAAGTTTTTGGCCAAAAACCAAAAGGTTTTTTGTGCGTTCATGGACTTGGAAAAGGCCTTTCAATTTTATTTTGTCTAGGCGCTGCTGTATGTAACCTTTTATTATAACATGAACTATAAGCTTGTTTGTGATTGGTTATATTATATTTAAAAAAAGAAAACTAAACTTGGGCAATTGGGGCTGATTTTGTAAGCAGGGCGTCTATAAAGTGAAAGTATCTTTTTTTAACGTTGTACTTGGAATTTTAATATCTGAAAGTCTTGTATCACGTTGGACTTGTTTACGCGATGCCCTTTCATTTAACGTGTATAAGCTGTCGGCGTGGTTTATTTTTTTATGGATACTAGATACTTGCTCCGATTTCGTACGCATTTGTTGTGTTGACACCAGTGTGGTGTTATAGTGATGAGTTGATTTTAAAGATAATATATATAAACCACACACATTTTTGCATATTGCTGCAGCTATATTATGGTTGTAGCACGAATGGGTCGGCTCGACCGGTGAGTGACCACGCTTTCAAATACCAGCGCGGTGTAGCTAATGATACTGTTCGTATGGCGAGTGACTTTTTTCACTGGAAAAAAAAAATCGTTTCTTACGCTTACTTCTAGTACAAAAATCTCAAGAAATAGTTTAAGTGATGACGCATCAAAATCTATCGAAAAGCCTCCGCGTCAAATTATTTCGCACCGCAGGTGTCTTAGCATAAGTCCTGATTTCGGCGCGACGGGTAGCCTAGTGACACGTTTGGAATATATTTGGTCGGCCGACACCCAGGCCACTCCAGGCAGATTACGGATAGATCAAACACTCTTGTATTCCAAGAGCCTCGCTATACGCTCATCTGTGATTTACACACTTGGAAGTTACTTGACTACGGATGACGATATAATACAAAGTTACAAACATAAAAAGGGCTTGAGCCTACGTATTATAGGAGTGGGCAATGACGAACTGTGTAATCCTTCGAATCTTTCTTTTTTGTTGCAGTTCAGCGATTATTTAGTGAAATGTAGTGTGCCACGAGTGTGTATACTTCATGGGGGAATTTCTGCGTTGCACTCCCACGTTCCGTCGCTTTTCATTTCTCCGTTGAAGAAAATTGGCTCGAAATAAACATTCCGACTGCTGTAATAATGTTGTATGATAACCGTTATGTTACACACATCACTGTTAAGTGACGCGCGCTTTAATATTTTGTATCCGGCTCGAAGGATCATTTTAAAAACATTTTATAATAAAGTGATATTACGTTCATTTGTATAATTATTTACGACACCTTTGCGCCTGTGATCACTAGTTATTCAGTTATTTCGGATAATGACTTGTAACGAGTTTAAAGGAAATGCGGGAGTTGAATTTTAAAAATTAAAAATCTTACGTCAACACTAAGCATTTCTTCTGTATCCCGAAGACATAAATTACTGGGTTTTTCCCCGACAACCAGCCCTGGCACAATTTTTGTGTAAGAAATACTTATTACTTATGGGGAACCAAACCCGTGCTCCGCAACGCCAACGCTAAATAGAACACTATAAAAATAAAAGAAATGAAGATAAACCACGTTTACGCTTTAATATTGCATTCCTATTCAATTTATGGTTTTATACAACTTGGCTAACCTCAAAGGATGCTATGCTTGTTTAAGTACAATTTTCGTCTGCTTGCAAACTATAAAGTTGTTGTAAGTATATGAATTATGTACAAAGAAAGCAATATTAGGAACTTTCTGTAAACTATTGGCATGTAAAATTTATGTAAATAATATCGTTTTCATTGCTTATGTAAATATTTTTTACGTTATTGCTATTTTATACGTATCCAATTCGAGCGAAATAACAATCGATAAAAGCTATAAAATGAATGATTTATCATTTTGAGGATTTTCTCTAAAGGATACTTATTAACGAATACAATTTTAATCATGATGTGTATAATAAATAACCTCTGACCGATTGTAAGTGTTTTTATCCGATAACGGCTAATTTAATTGTGAGATCTCTTATAATTGTAAATAAGGCATGTAAATGCATTAGTCTTATTTATTGTTTTTCAAATTAATAGGAAAATAATTACCCTTTTGGAAGGAAAAAGTTAAAATATTTTATTAATACTCAGATTTATTGTATCTTCATATCATTATACAAATAAATACCTGGAAACGTCTGCTCTTGTTTATTTGTTTTCTGGTTCTTATATTTTAAAACAAAGTTGTATGTTTACGACACGACTATTAAAAATGTAATGTTTGACAACGATATATTATATCATCAAGTCGTAAAGTTCATTTGTTTATTTGTAATATTTACGTAATTAAAACGTTAGTTGCTAACCAGAATTTAAATGAAATCATTTAACTTGGTGCTGATGTTGTGGAATTTGTTTTTTAAGCGAACCTAATTATGTAACTCTGCTGTAGTAAGATCACAGAAGTTAAGAAAATATTTTTTATTTAGATCTGAACTAAAATTATATAATAAACGTGTTTGTAACTACTTTTATCATTATGTAATAATATATTATACTATAATACACTTGACATTTGTGTTTTTCTTATTGATTAAACATACTCTTATATTTTTAGTTTGTTGGAAAACGCGATGATCTTACTTAGATGGGCTTAGCGTACCAATGTCCCAGCCCGTGTGTAACTCCATCCTTAACTGCCTTCTTATAGGAAGTTTTATTCCATCTCGTCTGACCATCCTTTCCGAGAAATTAATAATTACTGGATGTTTGACGACCTTAAAACTCCATTTTGAGAATTACCTCCTCTGCAGAATGAGCTATATACTAATCTCTTGTATTTTTACAAGAATCCTCCGCCTTGTTGCCGTTTTCATCTTTTTTGTTGGAATACGAATATTCTTCTTCTAACATCAATCTAATTCGATTTTTATCCATCGTTATGTAAATTTTAAACCAAAAATAAAAATTTAAGATCATTTTAGTCGGCATATGTTATTATCAATAATTATTATAATTATTGTTAATTATTATTAAAGGTTATTATTTTATATATATATATATATATATATATATATATATATATATATATATATATATATATATATATATAAGTATATATATGTATAATAACATAAGGTAAGTTTTTTTTAAATCATTTTGTATCTTTGATTTTTACCATGACTAAGAGCCACTTTTATGTTCATGAGTTACTGTTGTGGATAACAGTTTGATATTTGCTTTAAAAATGCTCGTTAAAATGGTAATGATTTCTTATATTTACGCGAATTCTACACTTTAAATAAAACTATTTATACAGATTTCCTCGCGTTTAATTACCTTAGTTTTAATACCCGACGTACATTAACTTACCCGACTTACGTTACTACAATACGATTTCGGAATTCCGAAACGCAATTCTGTATTGTATGTGGTTGGCCTAACTCAATTTACACTGGTACATACCACCTAGCAGGTAATTATAAAAACTTGAAAGTATATTTATAATATACATTAACGTTATTTAGTTTGGCAATTATATTTTGACTTGTTAAAATGTACTTACATACCTAATAAAGTAATAAATACATAAATATACTTTTTCAACTGAATTATAATTTATAATCTAGTGAATACGACAATGTATCTTGTAATAAAATGTTGAATTAAGCGTAATATTTTATAATGCCCATGATTAATCAGCAGTTGTACCATCACGATCTTATTGTATGTTTTTTTTTATAGAATAAGGGTGTCAAACGAACACAGTCCACCTGATGGTAAGTGGATGCTATGGCTCATAAACATCTACATAAGTGCTCGACTAGGAATCAAAATGCAGATACGTTGCCACCCCTGAGCACTAAGATGGAATACGTCGTTTCCAGTAAAATGGGGCTCCGGTTCTCTACACTCACCATACGAAACAGCAGCATTGAGCTGCTATTTTACGCTGGTATTCTGTGAGAGCTGACCGGTTTGTACTACAAAGCTGCAGCATGGCCCTACCTCGTAGAAACATGTTCATCAGATGCGTGCTATGACATTTAAATGACACCACATTTTTTTACGTGGTAGAGCCATGCTGCAGTTATATTAGCAGTATAGTTGTAGCACCAATGGGTCGGCTCGACACGGGGAAGGACCGCGCTCTCACAGAATACCAGCGTGAAGTAGTAGCTTAATGCTGCTGTGTTTCGTATGGTGAGTGTAGAGAACCGGAGACCCTTTTTACTGGAAATGAGGCATTCCATCTCAGTCCTCATCCAGCAGCATCTTCCTGATGACAACTGTGACGTAATAAAAAACTGCGGTTGCCAACCCGCTCGCCAAGCGTGGCAACTACGGCAAATACCCCCCAATGAACAAATACACAAAAAGACGGCCCCCAGTCCCCGGCGGCCCCGCTATTCCTGGCTACGGTGGCGACCATGGTAACGGCGGGGCAGGGGGTGCTAAGAATCTCCGGTGGAGGTTCGGTTGCCACCTACGACGACTCGACCTGGCAACATATAACGCACGCACCCTGAGGACTGACGAGAAGATACTGGAGCTGGAAGAAGAGGTAGACAAGTTGCGCTGGCATATTATTGGATTATCCGAGGTCCGAAGAGAGGGGGAGGACACGGCAATCCTCGAGTCCGGCAACTTGTTTTATCACCGGGAGGGCGACCATCTGTCCCAAGGAGGTGTCGGATTTATCGTCCACAAGTCTCTCGTCAACAACGTTGTAAAGATTGGGAGTGTGTCGACGAGGGTCGCGTACCTGATACTCAGAATCACCAAACGGTATTCGCTGAAGGTCATTCAGGTTTACGCACCAACCTCGGCACACCCCGATGAGGAGGTGGAGGAAATGTATGAGGATATTTCCAGAGCCATACATTCCTCAAAAACCCACTACACGGTGTTGATGGGAGACTTCAACGCAAAACTAGGCACAAGAGAAAGCGGTGAGCTGAAGGTAGGGAAATTTGGAGTAGGGCAACGGAACCGAAGGGGCCAGCAGCTGGCCGACTTTATGGAGAAAGAGGGACTCTTTATGATGAACTCTTTCTTCCAGAAGCGGCCCCACAGGAAGTGGACCTGGTCGAGCCCCGACGGTTCGACAAAAAATGAGATCGACTTCATTATGACGACCAGACGCCAACTGTTCAGTGATGTCTCAGTGATCGCAAGGGTGAAAACTGGCAGCGATCACCGAATGGTTAGAGGCACACTGAACCTAAACGTTAAGTTGGAGAGGTCTCGTCTAATGAAGTCAACGCTCCGTCCCCCTCGTGCTCTAATCCAGAATCCCGAAACCTTTCAGCTCGAGTTACGTAACCGCTTCCAGTGCCTAGAAGATTGCAATGCAGTGGACGATATGAACGACAAGCTCGTGGAAACTGTCCATGCGGTCGGAGCTAAGTTCTGCAAGACCCGCCGCAGAAGAACACAAAAACTCTCCGATCACACTCTTAATCTCATGGCTGTTAGACGGGAGATGAGGCTGCAATCGTCAACAGATTTGACAGCATACAGGCAACTGAACAGACAGATCTCCAAATGCATGCGGCGAGACTTACGCAACTTTAATACTTCTCGTATTAAAGAAGCGATCGAGCGGAACCAGGGCTCCAAAGTCTTTGCCAGAGATCTGTCTGCCAGAAAGAGCCAACTGTCAAAGCTGAAGACTGAGTGTGGCAACATCGTTTCCGGGACACCTGAGATTTTGAGTGAGATTGAGAGGTTCTATGGGCAGCTGTACACATCATCGTTGGAGCCACACGCAAGTGTGAGTAACGATCCAAGAGCAAGTCTTATCCGACACTATTCCGATGATATCCCGGACGTCAGTCTAAGCGAGATTAGAATGGCTCTCCAGCACCTTAAAAACGGCAGGGCCCCAGGCGAGGATGGAATTACAGCGGAGCTTCTGAAAGCGGGTGGAACACCGGTACTTGTAGTCCTTCAGAAGCTCTTCAATTCCGTCCTCCATGGTGGCACTGCTCCAGAGGCGTGGAGCAGAAGTGCGGTGGTCTTGTTCTTTAAGAAAGGCGACAACGCTCTCTTAAAGAACTACAGACCGATTTCCCTTCTGAGCCGCGTCTACGTGCTGTTTTCGAGAGTCATTACGAATCGTCTCGCACGCAGACTTGACGACTTCCAGCCTCCCGAACAAGCCGGTTTCCGAAAAGGCTTCAGTACCATAGACCACATACATACCCTGCGGCAGATTGTACAGAAGACTGAAGAGTACAATCTGCCACTTTGCCTGGCGTATGTGGACTATGAGAAAGCCTTTGATTCCGTCGAAATTTGGGCGGTGCTACAGTCCCTTCAGCGGTGCCAAGTTGACTGTCGGTATATCGAAGTGCTGAAGTGTTTGTACAGTAGGGCTACGATGGCTATCCGAGTACAGAACCAGAGCTCGAAACCTATCCAACTGCAGAGAGGTGTAAGACAGGGTGACGTTATATCCCCGAAACTCTTCACCGCTGCATTGGAAGACGTTTTCAAGCTACTGGACTGGAAAGGATACGGTATTGACATCAATGGCGAGTACATCACTCACCTTCGATTTGCCGACGATATAGTCCTTATGGCAGAATCGCTGGAGGACTTAAGCACTATGCTCAATGACCTCAATAGTGCCTCCCAACGGATAGGTCTTAAGATGAACATGGACAAAACAAAGATCATGTTCAATGTCCATGTCACACCTATGCCGGTAGTTGTTGGGAGCACTATGCTCGAAGTTGTTGACGAGTACGTTTACCTGGGACAAATAGTCCGACTAGGTAAGTCCAACTTCGACCGAGAGGTCAATCGACGGATTCAACTCGGCTGGGCAGCGTTCGGGAAATTACGACATATCTTTTCGTCAGGTATACCTCAATCTCTAAAAACTAGATTGTACAACCAGTGCGTGTTGCCAGTGATGACTTATGGATCTGAGACGTGGTCCTTCACTGCTGGCCGTATGAGGACGCTTAAGGTCGCTCAGCGAGCTATGGAGAGGGCTATGCTCGGAGTTTCTCTGCGTGATAGACTCAGAAATGAGGATATCCGCAGTAAAACCAGAGTGACCGACATAGCCCAACGGATTAGTAAGCTGAAGTGGCAATGGGCCGGCCATATAGCTCGAAGAACCGATAACCGATGGGGAAGAAAGGTTCTCGAGTGGCAGCCTCGTACCGGTAGGCGTAGTGTAGGGCGACCCCCCACTAGATGGAGTGACGACCTGGTAAGACATGCAGGAAGTCGATGGATGCAGGTGGCTCAGGACCGTGCTTTGTGGCATTACTTGGGGGAGGCCTATGTTCAGCAGTGGACTTGTGAAAGGCTGTAATGATGATGATGATGATGATGATCTCAGTCCTCACGGGTGACAACGCATCTGCATTTTGATTTGTAATGGAAGATAGATGTAGATGTCTATGGGCCGCAGCAACCACTTACCATCAGGTGGACTGTGTGCTCGTTTGTCACCCTATTCTATAAAAAAAAAACACAAGCACCCCAGTGCCCCGTGTCACTACAATATGACTCTATTCAAAATTTTATATATCAATGGTTTTTAAGTTGAGATTATTTATATTGTGTTGTGACCAAAGAGTATTTAATCGCTACGTTTTAATTGTGCGGATTGTTTTTATCCTGTTTTTATCTACTTTTACCCCTATCACATTAAAGAATGAGAGGCTCATGATGTAGGTGAAGCGGGGGAAGGGTAACGAAACGCCGTCGCATTCCGGCTCCACATTCGCCGGCCGTACTCCGCCGCGGATGCGTGTTTGATAGAACTAGCACTCATAAAACCGACATTCCACGCGTGCAGTGAAATTTTTTAATTACCTAATTAATCTTGAAAGGCATATGTTCTTCAATAGTGCAACTTAAAACTTCTTGTGGTGATACGCAGTGCTCTGTATTATTATAGTTTACTAGACGCTAAGTTGTGAAGTTTTACATACTTTCGGAGTTTCGCACAACAGCTCGGGGAAAGGACCGTAGAAGCGTGACAGTTTGCAGTGTACTGTGCGAATTCTTCGCGAGGGAGTTTTTCCAAGTGCAAGTCGGAGGCCGTAGTACATACCCGGCCCCGACATGGAGAGTTACTTTGACATCTCCAACGACCTGAAGGATGTCTGGGATGCGGATATTGACCCGGTGAGTCGACCTTGCTGTCGTTCTGTTTATCCCGTAAAGGTGAAATGATAAATTTTTCTATGCAGCGTTAGAATCACAATACAGTGATGTGCGGTTGTTGTGCCGGTCAATGTCATAGATCAATTTCCATGCCGATAACATTGATAACAAGTAGTTGCGGTACAATCTCGCCCGCCTTGTTTTGTAAAGACGTCTACCTACCTACAAGTGCAAAGAAAATAAACTAATATGTATGACATTTTCGCCTTGAATACATATCTATTCTGTGATTACCACGTTCCGATATCATTCATTTAAATCGAATTTTTAAATTAACCTGTTATCACTGCCGCCTTTGATCTATCACGTGTAAGTACTACCTATCTGATGTAAATAGCACCGCTCAATGTTTTTCAGTCGTAATATCTACGATAAACAAGTCTTTGAACATTGTGTTACTTAACGCACTTATATTATATAAATCTCCCATCTAGCGTACTAGATCGTATACCTACTTAACTCAGTTTCTGGCTTGGAGTCCGTCTCGGTTGGCAGCACTGTCTTAGCTATTTCTACCACTAACTGGTATATGGAAAACCAGTATAATAACATGCTGTGGGACACCCAACCTTAGCGCTCAGAGGTATGAACGCATCTTACGTCTTCTTTGTGTGAACTTGGCTGCAGGTTGTCATGGAGTCCAGTAGGCACTAAGTTGGATGCCCCTATAACCAGCCTTTTAGTGCCAATTTCAATTTTAAAAATTCGTGCTTTTTTAATTAGAGCACAATATATGTAAACACTTGTTTAAATCGATTGTTTATTTATCCAAAAAATGTAGTGATTGTTTATTTAAAACTATATTATTTCAAAAACAATAATAAACAGAAAAGGCATTATGGCTCAAATTGCAGGCATCCTGCACCGAATGTCGTACTTTTGTGCACCTTATGCTAGCCTAGCATAGGGTGTTCATTTGAGTTTTTGGTAGATATTCCTAACAAGTTATAATTTTGAATTATGCATGTCAAGCATGAAATATAAATTAATACAGATAACAATTATTATTTTATGTACTTTGTAAGTTTTACTTTGTAACTTACTGTGGTTTATTTTTACCATAGAATACTATATAGTATAGTATTCCATGATTTTTACGAGGTACGACTTTCATTTTAACATTAATATATATATATATATATATATATATATATATATATATATATATATATATATATATATATATATATATATATATATATAGGTATAACAAGTGTCTGTTAGAACGTAAATATAAACGAGAGATTCTGAGAGCTGTCCCATAAATTCTTGAAATAAGTTATGATATATATTCCAGTTTATTACAACCCTGGTTTATATTACCATTTAAAATTCGGTACTTTTTATTAGGTGCATCAAACCAAATAGGTACCAGCCTGATGGCTAACATTCTTCACTACATAGATTTCATATTAAGCGTCTATTTACAGCTCTATTAATTCCCACTAAAATAAAAAAATAGACTTATAACTTTATTCCAAAAATAACTGCATTACTGTTATAGTCCATATTCATGCAAATTACAAAGCCTAAAGATGAGATATTGTAAAATAAGCCTTATTTTGTCATACCCATAACTTGTCAAAAATTTGGAAAACATGTGTTGTCTGTTGCCTAAGTACTTGTTTTATTTAAACTAGCGATCCGCCCCGTATTCGCACGGTTGATTTCTGGATCTCGACAACAGGGCCACCTAACAGGACCAATTGAGTTTTTAAACCATCCAGAGACTCACTCAAATACACACAAAAAATTCATCAAAATCGTTTGAGCCGTTTTCCGAGTTTTTTAGCGAGACTAACGGACAACAATTAATTTTTATAAATAAGAGAAGATTTAACAATGATAGATTTATAACCGCGTGGTAATATTAGAAATTTATTTCATCTAAATACGAAGAATTTTTTAGCAGAACATATTTGTAGTTTATACCACTAGAAATCTTATTTTTGAAAAAAGTAGGCGAAAAGGCTGGAACTATGGGCTCCAGCCTACAATCAGTAGACTGTAAGTTCATTTCTCACTTTAGTTTTACAAAAAAAAACACCTACTTGTGATAAATTTGTGAAGGGGATATTACTTTATTGAAAGCAACCGCTCTCATCTAGATTTGTACTGACCTGTAGAAGAACTACCCAATAAAAATAGTAAGTTTGACAATATTTGCACAACTTTGCTTGTATGGATTTTCATTAGGGAATATATTCACAGAATCTGTTGCACTCGTGCATTAATTTAGTAGGTATATCAACACTCATGACAACGTCTCTTGTTTTGTGTTTTATGTGACAAGGCTGCTCATCTCTTCGCTTTCAGTGTTTTAAAATATTTAATTTTACAATTATAGGTAGTTAGCGTAAATCGACTTATCTAAAGAAAATAATATATTTATAACGCGAAAGTTTTTAAAGATACACGAACACCAGACATTGAATAAAACGAATTTTATGGGTTTCACGTTTTATTAAACTTATTTTACTAATAATTTCTAGGACGTCGGGAGTTAAAATAAATAAAAATAAGTTCAACTAAAGGGGATAAAATCCGTAAAATTAGCTTTATTCAAAGTTTGTTTCAATTATGGAAAGATGTGTAATAAATATCACAGAAGAATTGGACGAAAAGATTTGGCACGCGGATTCACCATGCCGGGATATTTTTTACCACGGGTAAATATAGTGTTTTCACTATTAGTTTAATAAATCTTGATCACTTGGTATATTAGATTGTAAGAACAGCTACTTAAGTAAAGATTTATTAAAATATACTAGGGTACCATACCCATACCATATTATAGGTAACCATAATTACAATATTTTAAAATGTTAGTAATTTATACTCATCGCATACAATGTTTACAGATGCCCACCTACTGAGAGCTAAAGAATATGGATGTGGCTTCTAGAATTATAGTTATATTACACTTTGGTTTGAGAGAAACAGTGAGAAACATTGATTAATGTAATCCGTTCTAATTAGCAGACAACTGACATGGCTTTATAATTGCAGATCGTCGAGGTGATCTCTACAAATATAATGTTCTCAATAATTTAAAAAAAAAAACTCAAGAGGTCTCTTTCGAAATTATTTCATAAATAACTCTTAACACTTAAAAAAATTACATAGTCAAAATTTTCTAAATCTTTTAATTCTTAATATTATTAAAAAGTACATAGCGATTATTAATAAAGAATTCGTATATCTACGGGAATAAAATCACTGTTACTCAGTGTACAAGCCTAAGCAAATTATTTATTATTATAAACCAAGTTCGATTTGTCTTGTAAGAATATACCTACCTACGTATAATTAGCGTTAAAGTTCTCAATTGGACAGTAAACAGACTTGATAAACATTTGTTTAGGCGCATATTAGTCAGTATTAGGGAGATTGGGAAGGATTTTTGAGCCGGCACCTGTAACTTGTTTTCTCTGATATACGATGACGTCACGGCTGTATGTAATGTCCAAGTAACAACCGACCAAGGTATGAAGGAAGCGTACGTAAAGAATTCAGTTACGGGTGTTTGCCCTCTACATTTGGTCAGGTTTGCAAAGCGTATATTTCTTATGGTTGCGGTGTACGGTACACGCCGTAGTGCGTCGACCTGGTGCGTTGAACTAAGAGGCCCGGTGATCGTTTTTATGACATGCCTCATGAGGTATCCCCTCATGTTAATAAACACGCTCCTTAGAGCAATATGTAGAAAAGTTGAATTTTTTGTTTTCAAGATCTTAGTAAATACTTTATAGTTACCACCACCGACAAATTGGCTAATTATTGTATGCAATGAATTAGGTATATGACGGAACAGTTGTATTTTTTCGTTGGTATCATTTGGTATCATGTCTGATCAACTGTTACCATTGTGCTGCCCGCATGTGTAATACTCGTAAGTTCATAAATATTTCCTGTTTCCGAAATCGTCAGAATTCATCCGGCATTGGATGCGTCATTAGTAATTTAGTTGCCCACATACCTTGGTCTGAGTCGATAGGGCTGGCAACAACATAATATAATTTAAATCTGGTCAAGCAGACGTTATCCTGCCCTTTCAAACGACCCTTTGTTCTATAAAAATTCTGAAATTCGTAATAAAATATTGAGGGTCACTTAACGGGATAATAACTATCCGATCTCTCAAGTAGGGGCAAGCAGTACACATTTACAAAATTTCATTAAAATCAGTTTTGTAGTTTAGGAGTTCATCGCGGGCAAATAATGTGAGTGATACTTCTATTTGCACTATAAATAAAACTTCTTTCTAATTTTTGTTCTGTTACTTTTTAGCGTTCCGGAGTCAACTAGGAACCCTTATAGTTTCGTCATGTCTGTCTGTCCGTCCTCGCTTAATCTCTGTGACCGTTAGCACTAGAAAGCTGGAATTTGGTAACAATATGTGTATCAATCACACCGACGAAGTGGTAAAATAAAAATTGGAAAAAAATATTTTATTAGGGTAGCCCCCCTATATGTAAAGTGGGAGGTGATTTTTTTTTTTAATTTCAACCCTAACATGTGATATATTGTTGGAAAGGTATTTAAAAATGAATAGGGGTTTACTAAAATCATTTTTGATAATGTCAATAATTTTGGAAATAATCGCTCCAAAAGTAAAAAACAATGTGTCCCCCCCCCCTCTAACTTTTGAACCATAAGTTTAGAAAATTAGAAAAAAATATGAAAAGTAGAACTTTATAAGGATTTTCTAGGAAAATCATTTTGAAGTTGGATGGAAACAACAGTACCCAGTACTGGGAGCAGTTGCAAGAGCGCGGAGCGCTGCTGGAGCTCGAACATAATGGTTACCCACCTTTAAACTCATAAGTGGGAACACTTATTGTGACGCATGGGAAACTACGGAACCCTACACTGAGCGTGGCCCGACACGCTCTTGGCCGGTTTTTATTATTTATCAAATCGTGATACTTATATAAATGAGTATCATGATTTGATAAATAAAAAGTAACAATTTTTTGTCACGGTGAAAGTTTTATACTCATAAGTAATTATATTCTAAACGCAAAACATTTTGAAGCAATTATCATTATTTTAACGCATTTTTAGAACTTCAGTATAATGACAAGTTCATTTATCTCAACATAATTAATGCAATCTAATGTTAATCCAATTGCAATCATACTTAAGAGTTACGTATAACAGGGTTGAATTCATTGATATATTATAATATTTGTAAGGTACATTAGGCTATCTAAGAAATAATATAATAAATCTAGGAGGAGGGCAGGGGCAAAAACACGAAAGTCGTATACAATAACTAATATATTAATAAAAAAACAAATAAGCTTTGGAAATAATTAGGAACACTTAGAAAAATCTACTTAAAAAAACTAACTAACCTACATCATACTAAAATGGACTAATATAATATTTACTATGATGTCAACTGTCAAAATGGCGTCGATAAAACAGCGCCCTTTTGGCGCTTTATTATTGGATCGACCGATGAATAGCTATCGTATCACAAATGCAAACATGCCTGTAGTTTTTGAGTTATATTAACCTGATGACCCTCACGTTCTATATATAAAAATTAATTGCTGTCCGGAAGTCTCGCTGAAACTCAAACGGCTCGAACGATTTTGATGAATTTTTGTGTGTATTTGAGTGAGTCTCTGGATGGTTTAAAAACTCAATTGAACCCGGTAGGTGGCGCTGTTGTCGAGATCCAGAAATCACCCGTGCGAAGCCGGGGCGGATCGCTAGTAACAATATGTATTGAATGGGTACCTAGATGGTTTATAATCACATTTGGACCGGGTAGGTGGCGCTGTTGTCGAGATCCCGAAATCACCCGTGCGAAGCCCGGGCGGATCGCTAGTATATTTCAATGATTGACGTTCAAATGACATTGTAATAATATTATAGAACTTTGTATACCTACGTATTGATAACAAATTATGTAAAGTACAGAATATGTAAATGGGTTATTCCCATCTTGAATGTTCGTAATAAGAAACGGATTTGTAAACTGTGACTTCCCGAAAGTGTTAAAAGGTCACTGTGAGAGTGATCTGTTAAGGTTTCGGCCTTACCGATTACAGACGATTATTATTGCACTGAATAACAACTTTCAAGCGCGCTACGGTTGCTTTGTAATGATTATTGAATTTCCTTTCTTGGTGATACCACCGTCGCCGCGTCTAGTTTATTATAATGTATATTTAAAATAACGTATTTCTTTAGTGAGACAGCGTGTCCACAATTAAGAAATGATTAAAGAGAACACATTTTTATAAAAAAAGGGGAACTATGTATAATGATTTCTTAAAATAACACGATTACTAGACATCGAATAAACTAAATAATTTTGTAGATTTATCGCGTGAATTTTAACTTATTTTACTAATTTTTAATTCCTGACGTTTTGGGTGCTTCAAAGCACCCATAGTTACAGGGGACTACGGCGTTTGACGTCCCAATGTCAGTTAGTTAATATTAATTTTTAGTCCGATCTACGCAGAACGTGCTTACAGTATTTTGAAGTCTTACAGGGGTATGCTTTAATTTTTTTAGCTTCGTCTCCACAGAGTAGGTGACCACGAACATTTGGAACAGTACAGAACATTTGTTACGTGATAGAGCCATGCTGCAGCTATATTATTTGTATAGTTGTAGCACGAATGGGTCCGCTCGACCGGGGAAGGACCACGCTCTCACAGAATACCAGCGTCAAATAGCAGCTTAATGCTGCTGTGTTTCGTATGGTGAGTGTAGAGAACCGGAGACCCTTTTTACTGGACAAGAGGCATTCCATCTTAGTCCTCAAGGCTGACAACGCATCTTCATTTTGATTCGCAAACGAGGATAGATGTAGGTGTCTATGGGCCACAGCAACCACTTACCATCAGGTGGACTGTGTGCTCGCTTCTCACTCTTTTCCTATTTAAAAAAGTAGGTGTTCTCTGAGCGTGTCTTCGAACGCTTAGTCGCTGCCATATCGAGTACCGAGCTGTCGTTTCAGTTGCGTTCCCTTATTTCAAGATTAAATTCGTTATGACAAGATTAACTGATATAAAACCGTTGTAGTGAACAAAAGCTTGTTTGTGAAGCTGAAACAATGGGCATATTGCGTAAATATACGGTTCGTGGTTGCGTCACTAGCGATGCGTCGAATGGTTTCGTTTCAAAAACAAGATGTTGACACAAGTGGTCGCGGTGATCTGTGACATTGTCATTTGCTAAAGGTCTATCGAGTGTACATATAGTTCGACTTTTCAATTTACGATGTACCTACTCGGCTTGCAGGATATGTATCGGATAGAACTCGTAGTACTTATTCTGTACGACCGATATTCAGACACAATATCGACTTTAAACACAGTCAAAATTTTATTTTAGGTTAAGTAGGGTAGGAAGTTTTAGTTTAAACTCGAGATTCTCTGAATACCATATACTCTACACAACGCATTTAAAGTTAGTGCACAACACAGTGCTACTCTTATATTATATTTGTAAATTGTATGTTATATTATATTGTTATGTATATTATAGTTGTAGCACGAATGGGTCGGCTCTACCGGGGCAAGACACACAGAATACCAACATAAAATAGCAGCGTAATGCTGCTGTGTTTCGTATGGTGAGTGCAGAGATCTGGAGACCCTTTTTACTGAAAACGAGGCATTCCATCTTAGTCCTCAGGGGTGAAAACACATTTACATTTTGATTCTCAATCGAGGATAAATGTGGATGTCTGTGGGCCACAACATCTACTTACCATCACGTGGATTGTGTGCTCGCTTGTCACCCAGTGCTAAAATAAATACTACTCATGAGTACTCTACCTGGCCCCATGATATGGCTCTGGTTGCTCATGCGAATTGTTTGTCAGGTCTGTTCTTCGTGATATTGTGATTGACAAACCTTTCGAGCGAAGATCAGGAAATACCTCTTATACGGGGTACGTACGGCACTTGGCAGTAGTACACTTCTATTTACTATGTTACGAAGCTTTTTCGTTACATTATAGCCTATCAAAAGTCCACATTTAAACATAGGCCTCTTCCATAGATTTCCGCATAGAAGGGGTGTTTGTCATAGCCATGCTTGGCAGACGTCTTGCCAGCCGCAGTTTATTTTTAATTGTCATTAAGAAGACTACTGTGACTGTTGTTCCTCTCTGTCGCTTCTTACGACATCCACGGGACGATGTGAGGTAGTGGATATTCTTCAGCGCAACGATATATAAAGGATATATATATATTTAAAGTCTACAAACGCTATAAGCTACTTAATTGAAGTGATATTTAACATGCATAGTCTAAGTCTAAATGTTAAGGACTTTAATACTAGACTACTTTAGAATTTCTCGTCCGTCATTAATGTAAATTTTATTCATCTAACATAATTATAACGTTATTGCTGTATATGAATAATAATTTACCATTTTATTTATAACGAATTCATTTATAAAAGTTTTTGAATTCGAGCCATATTGTTATTTGAAGTAAGTTCATATTATTTTGGATTTTTTTTAATTTGGTAATTTTATTATCTTTTAAAATAGTTAAAACCTCATGTTCTTCACAAAATTTTGATGCTTCGGATTGCAAAGTTTTGGTGGGATTTTGACAAATCCTTGAACCAGGAGATTCGATGACAATAGAGTTATCTGTACAAAACTTAAAGGGTAATTAGTGGAGTAGTAGAGTAACATACATACGAATTACTCAAGGTTAGATCCAAAACGTTAAGCCAGTCAAAACAACTTGAGGTTTTTAACACAATAGGATAATAGATTTAGTAGCTTTTTTATCACAATTGGAGGACAGATTAAATAATCCTTATTTCGCTTACTTTTACATATCTAATAAAATCGTTTTTAATCGATAAACCTTTCTTCAGCCAATTATTTAAATTACATTCAGGAGGAGTAATTCGCTTGCTGACCAGTTCCATACAGTTCTTCAAAATTTTTTTATGTTTTTATGGCGTATACTATACTAGTGTATAGTAGGCCAAGGGATCACCAAATGTCAGACCGCGGCCTGGTTCCGAACCGTTGACCTATTTTGTGTGGACCCAGTAGAGTAGACTGGGTCCAGTAGAATTTTAGAATATCAATGTAAAATTTGTGGTAATCCAATTTTCTTCTGTTTTAAAATAAAAAAAAATCGTAAGTTCTTTGCCAATAATTTTGGATATAATTAGTGTACACAGTAATAAGTACCTAAAAAATTATTTTGAAACACTACGTACAATTTTTAGATGGAACTTCATTTAAAAATAATTTCGATCTCGTCTTACTGATGACCATCTTAAAGATTTAATGGCTATAACTTGCATCAGCTTAACTCTAGACTTCAGACTGATTGTTCAGATTAAAAAATATCTATAAATTATTTTTTAATTAGATGCATACTTAATAAAAATAATATTCTGATTTCTTTTCGTTTTATTTGTTAATTGACGTTTTAAATCTTGGTTGCTAGTCATCATCTAGCAAATGGACCGCGACAGATTTATATTTTTTCTAAACAAACCCGCAATTAAACTAATTGGTGATCCCTGGTGGAGTCTGTAGACGAATTCTTAGCCAGTTATAATAAAGGGTATATTCCGAAATACAACCCAGTACACTGGCGAATGCGAATGACGTCATTAATTGACGCCGTATTCCACCATATTCGATACAACGAATCACGAATATGGCGTCGATTTATGACGTCATTTGCATTGGCCAGTGTAGTGGGTTGTATTTCGGAACATACCCTATATAATCTAAAAATTGACAAAAAATTGATTGCCAGTATTTAAATTAAAAAAAAAACATTCAAATACATGTATTCGGAACGCATAGAGAAGCGGTGCAGGCAGGCATGAGCAGCCCAGCGTTGAGCTCGTGAAAGGTGCAGTAGCCGCGCGTTCACTCGTTTGCATTCCTCTCACCGCGGTGCGGCGGGCCGTTTGAGTTCACGAGTTTAGAGAGCCGTAGTTTGGTCTGAAACAATTGTCATTCTTCATTAGCACTGTCTAGCGGCACATTTTTTCTTGCTAGCAATGCGGTTAATGACATATGCCATGACTTTATTGGGCGATTCCAAAACGCTATTTGACTAGGGATATATTGATTGTCAAATAGCGAAATTGATTGATTGATGGAATAGGATATATTGATTAGGGGTGTAAGGTATACAAGTATACAACGATAAGGATATTTTTTATCCCTGACATATTAAACTATACGTCAATTTTAACAACTTGTGTTCCTTGTAGTAACGTTATATGTAGATCTAATTGCCTGCACGCGTTGCACACTGCTGATTGGCAACTGCCGATGCTCTGACGACCGTCGAGGGGCGAATTTTTCTAAAGCATGTCATGGATGGATGAAGTTGTGATATTTCAAAGGCAAGTTCGCTATCAATATACGCGAGCATCCCGTGTTCGATACTCGCCAGTAACTGATTTACTATGTGCTCAGGGAGAAATGTCATAGAGAAAAAAATTATGGCTGAAGTATTTCAAGGATATGTGAACGCCATCACTCAGTGGAATAGCGCGGCGGACTAACTGCCCCATCATCTATCTTCCAAAAATAAAAGGAGGCCTGTGCCTGCTGGGGCGTCTAAAAGGCTGTAACTTACTTTTACTTCTTACTTCGTTGATAGAAAACAACTAATGCGACGCTCATAGCTCTGTATTCACCAACCCAACTTCTGAGCGTCGTGTTTGTAACCATAAAATTAGGGATGTATCCGGTACCGATATCAATACTAATACATATATAGGCCATACATCGACAAACCCAAAGAATCTTACTAAAGTACCAAAAAATAAATATCTAATCCATGTGCTTTATATTACCTTTATTAAAATTCACTAAGCGGCAAAAATATCGTTGAACAATTTCCAAAATAATGATTCTTAAGAAGGTAATGTTCAATTCTATTGTAACACTTATTTTGTTATGTTTGTTATGTGTATGTTTTGAAATACGAGTATTTATGGTGTGTCACACATAATGCTTGATAGATAAACAATTATATGTCAATTTTAAAATTATAGTGATTATATAATATGGTTATATTTTCCAACTGTAGTAAAATTTTCAAAGTACATATACCTATTTGATATAGTTAACTTCCGTCCGTGTGGAATTTATTACGATGGATATCAGGGGTTTTACCTTTTTTTGCGCGAAACCCTAATTCTTTTTCTAAAATATAAGTAACCTAAGTTACTTATTACATATCAGGTCCCGTCATTTCGAAGATTGGCTGGAAAACAAACAGACAGATACAAAATTTAAAAAAAAAATTATTTCTGTTTTTTTTCGTATATATTTTCATATGCATTTGATAAAAAAATGTTATTTTGACATTATGGATAGACACTTCAATTTTATTAATTTCCAAGATATGTAATAGCATTTTTGTTTGTTTTGGTTAAAATCTACTTCAAAAAAACCAAAAATAATAAAATAATTTTTCCGTAATTTGAAGGCTTCATAAGTCGGCGCAAAGACAGTGTATCGATATGTGAAAGTTTTTATTTAAAAATTTTATTATATGACCCTTTTTACTTAATTGGACTAAACTCTAGGACACGCTCAAGGTGACAACTGGAACTTCGTGTATGTAGTTACATTAAAAACTTTAACACCTACTTATGACCTTACCCGATGGAACTTTTTCTCCATTTCATAAAAAAAAGTAAGGTAAAGTATCGAATAATATTCATTTTTTGATGTCGCTTAAAAGGAGAAAAGTTATTATATACATCAGCGATATCTTATTAACTTATTATTCCTATGTTTAGCTGCTACAGTTTCTGTATTCTACCAATATCAAAGTATCAAAGAATATGATTGTGATGTTCGGTCATGCCGGATACATGCAATAAGCGACAATAGACGACGCGGCACGAGAGCCACAATGGACACTCTTGATCTCTGTTAGTATTTAAACCGGTAACGCCTGGAAAACGTGCAGTCACGTTTAAAAACATCTAACTCAACGTTCATTCATCCGACTACCAAAACATCCTTATAATTTTCTCGTCACCATAAAAAACAGCAAATTTATCAAGTATCCTCTAATTTCGTACAGCATTTTTTTTTCATTTTACAAAAATATTGAAATCTTTTAACACTGACTTTAGGTTAATAAATGTTGCCGTTAAAAAGTTAAAATATTTATCATTCAATAGAAAAAAAAACTATATTTTAACTTAATGAACATAATCCAGAAATAATTGCGCTGTCTCTAGCAAACGAGTGCTTTCTTCAAAGCCAAACTAATGGACTTCTAGAAAATTGTATGGTGAATAATAACTGGGTAAATCAAAATTGATTAATATAACGCAGTCTTTTGGGTTAAATAATTACGCCTAATTAGCGTTGGATGAAACACCGAAAATTAGGACAAAGAAATAGAAGCTTTACAGAAAAAGTAAAGGACCTACTTTTATATAATGAATTACACTAGACTCATTTTTAAACGACTTCAAAAAGGAGGAGGTACTCAATGCGACTATATTTTGTTTACGTGTGTGTTACCTCAGAACATTTTTTTGGTGTACCGATTTCGATGATTCTTTTTAATTTGAACCTTGGTGCTTCCCATGGGTCCTATATAAATTTGATCAAGATTTGACCAGTAGTTTTTTTTAAATTATCCTTAATAATGCGTATTTAATAGACTGAAACTGAAACTACATTGATGATCTCATTGTATTTATATTGAAGCCGATGGTACAAATTTTTTAATTTTCCCACTTGTTATTAAAATAATAACTCTATATTTATTCTTGAGACAGTCATAAAATATTTCTCATACAAGTGGCATGAAGCCCGCTACGAGGCCGCGAAGCACGGGAACTTTACGTCATAAATACTCTCAAGCTAATAAACCCTTTTAGACTTGAAAATGTACGTATTATTTGCGTGCCTTCGCCATACATCTACCAACGCTAACTCAAAGGTTTAGCCTTTATTATTTATATTTTTATTCATTAATTGGAATAAAAATGGAAAACCTACCAATTCGACTTTATCGACGTAGTTTTATTCTGTGGAATCTGTGACCCTTGACGAGACGGCAAGTGATCACAAACATTTATATCTACCCTCAATTAAGAAATAAAATGGAGATGCGTTGTCACCCCTGAGGACGAAAATGAAATGCCTCGTTCCCAGTTAAAGAGTTTCGGGTTCTCTACACTCACCATACAAAACACAGCACAGCATTAAGCTGTTATTTTGGGTTTGTATTCTGTGGGAGCGTGGTCCTATCCCGGTTGAGCCGACCAATTTGTGCTACAGCCATAATATAGCTGCAGCGTGACTCTACCACGTTTAAAGAGATGAGATGAAATACCATTTTACTAGTGAAATCATTCTACGGTTCTCGTCACTTATCGTTGGAAACAGCAGCATTACTAAAACACTAAGTTACTATTTTAAACTGGTGTTCTGCAAGTGCGTGGTCTAGTCGAGCCTTGTTCCATGAACGTGCCATGAACTCGACGCCATAAGGGCGGCCTGGATTCTGCAATATACATTAGCATTTAACAACAAGGCTCTGCCAAGTAAAACTTGAAAATGAGGCATTCTTGAACAGCTCTTAGTAATGCGAAACAACTATTCATCGGAAACTAATGTAGGTATGATTATGTAGATCCATCCATTACAGTCTGTAAAAGTCCACAGATGAACATAGGCCTCCCCCATAGATTGCCTAATAGGAGGGATTTTACCACAGTTGCCACGCTTGGGAGCGGGTTGGCAACCGTTGTTCTTTATTATTTAGTTCCAATTTCCCCCTGTGGTCTCTCACGACATCCACGGGATAATATGGGGTAGTGGATATCCTTAGACCACCACTACACGGCAATGTATGTAGGTTACTATCCAGTTCTTACTTGGCATCATAGATTGTGAATTAGTTCACTAAAATAGTTCCACCGAGTGAAATATTTGTAAACTTCATAAATCCTAAATATACGTGGTAGAGCCATGCAACTATATTATGGTTGTAGTACGAGTGGGTCGGCTCGACCGGGGTAGCATCACACCCTCAGAGAATACCAGCTCAAAATAGCAGCTTAATGCTACATACGAAAGTATGGTGAGTGAAGAGAACCCGAGAACCTTTTGACTGGAAACGAGGCATTCCATCGTAGTCCTCAGGGGTGGCAACGCATCTGTATTTTGAATCCTATTAGAGGATCTACAGGTCGTATTATTCAGTTATCATCAGGTGGAATGTGTGCTCATTTGTCACCCTTATTCTATAAAAAATCGATTTCAATTATTGAATTTTCGAACGGCAACGTATCGATCACGCAGTTGCGTCGATAAGCCGCACGTGGTGCGCCGGCTAATTCCGAATTGTCGATAACCAACCGGCATTACGTAAACGTTGGTAAAACTATGTTTTATGATTAGACACGAATGTGCATTACGTCCAACTCTGATTAAATTGTGAGTTATTTCAAAGTAAAAAAAGTATTGCTTTGAAATTACTCGCGAGTTCAAATTAACAACTGATATGACTGGCCTGTTGGTCTAGTGGTTAGTGACCCTGACTGCTATGCCGGAGGTCGTGGGTTCGATTCCCACCCAGGACAAATGTTTGTGTGATGAGCACGATCATTTGTTCTGTGTCTGGGTGTAATTTATCTATAATATTTATGTATTTAGAAATATATAAGTATGTTTATCCGTTGTCTAGTACCCATAACACAAGCTCTGCTTAGCTTGGGACTAGATGGCGTTGTGTGATAGTTGTGGATTATTATTATTATTATTATTATTATTACAACGGACAGGTTCCTGTTGTGCATGCAGTGCGTCACTTACTTTTTGACGTTTAATTTTACGCCAATATCACGCGAGGTAAGTCACGACATGCGTTCTCGATTATTCACAACTGATATTATTAACGGGAAAAAAAGATGTTTCCAGCAGTATTTACCACAATTGCCATAAGGTATAGGTTATTTTGAGTTGATCATTTTGTTTACGCTTACCAGGTAACTGTATAACATCTCATCTACGAGAGACTGATAAAGGCGGGCATCCTGCTGATATAAAGCGGGCCTAATATCAAATTGTATAGTCCGTGTTATTTTGTTCATTTTTGTGTACTTAGAAAATCCATAAATAAAATTATTAACCCTAATGCATCCGATGATCGAACACGCAAGCCTGTATGTGCCTCTTTAAATTTAAGAGCCCAGTCTTTCAGAGCAAAACAGAAAAATTGCGTTCTGGTGACACATCTACACCCTCCCTGCCCCGCCACTTCATGTACCGCCACCGCAGTTATCTTTCTGGCCGTAGCGTGGAAAGTTGCTCTACTAAGATTTTCCAGTATCAATTTATCTAATATACAGGATTATTGATAATTAGCTAACAAATTTTCACATACAGATTTTCTACCTCGTATCTATTTTTGTTCCATGCTTTTATTACAAAATTCGTTACACAAAAAAAATATATTTTAAGTTTGTATAATTTTTGTTGTTTTGTTGAAAAGGTTTCTAAAAGATAATCATCTAGAACCTGTATAACATGTACTCGTATTATTGATTATTCAAATGAATCTGGCAAGTGCTAGAATGAGTCGTGCACTGAGGGTTTCGTAATAAGTCGATGACACTATCGAAAATCCGTCAAGTACGTCAAGTAGTTCTAAATACTAAAATAGATTAAAAAAAAACTCAAAATAATTTCTATATAAGTACAAACAGTCCACTATCACACATATTTATAGTTTCTCATTAAAGTATAATGTAACTTTGTATAGCATTTACCTATATGCATGAATTACTATTCTTGTACAGCAGCATCGACGGACGACTTAGCGCTTTTTTTTAATTTATTCGCAATGGCTTGAATGATGTATGGAGGGTCTTTGATTGGCATCGAGCGTTCCATGCGAGAATCAATTAGCTCAGGAAGCTAAAGAGGAAGAAAAATGACGTCCAATTTTTTTTAGATTTTGACGTTTCTGTGATCAGCATGACAATTTGCGAACATTGCGCTAAGTCTCCTATTTGACGTCCGTATATTGGACGTCGTAAGCAGTTTGACGCCACATTATATCCAAAATTGGCCATAGTGGGCGTACAATAAATTACGGGATGCTGAGGATATTACTTAATAGTTTACTTGTAGTCTACGTGTATTACTGAATAGTTTTCGTATCTAAAAATGTCATTAACTCGACATCAGCAGCTACCGGTAACAAGGAAATCTCTAGTTGAAAATCAAAAAGACGAAATTTTCCTTATGACACTTAAAAATTAAATTAAAAAAGTATTTCTATAAAAACATAATGTACTTTTTTTTAAAAAAAAGGACATTAACCACTCGTGGTAAGCTTAAATTGCTTGTGTTACGAGTGGTTCACGCCAGTAGTCGAATGGTGGATTCGAACCCACGACCTTTTTGAGTTCGCGGTCCGCTCCCTGCCATTAGGCTACTGTCGCTTGTAAACAAAACATCATGTGCAATCCAAAAATGTATAATACTTCTATATTTCCTTGAAGAACTTACATAATATGTAGGTTAGGTACCTAATTATATACCTAATATTTAACCAAGTGCTCACACATATGCACGTTGTTAACTATTTTACTATGAAACACAAAAAAACTTACCTTTGAATTCTATTTCTGTTCATTGCTTCAACGTTTGATTTCAATTTTCGTTTTCTGGTACAAGCATATTTTTTACGTTTATGGTCCATATCGAAATTAAAAGTTATAAAACAAATACAAAATGATTTATAAACCCTTAAAGAATTATATGCAAAAAATAATAAAGTAGAAACTTTCAATTCGTAACAATGCGCAACCAAGATTAGGGAAAGAGAGAGAAAGAGGAATGTTAGAGCGAGAGGAAGTGCAAAAATTTGGCACAGACAAGACGTCTGAACGCTACAGCCGCTCAGCGGCTACTAAGGAATATTGCCCGCAATTATTGTTTATAAAGTCAATATTTTATAGGTCGATCGAAATAATTATTAATTTTGAAATAAAGTGGTTTAAATTATTATTTTTTAATATTTGTCTAATTAAACACCTGCCCTTGAGAAAAAAATAATTATAGCATAAATATTTTCAGCTATTGCTATGAAACAAATAGTTTTTTATGAGGCGAAAACAGCGAAATTTAACGAAATTGAGACCTCTTATTTAAGACAATGAAAGATATTTAGAAAAAAAGAAACAGCGCATTTTGGAGATGAAGATGTTTAGCTATTAACGCGCTGAATAGATTTCGCCTTTTTATTATCGATTGCCTTATAATGGTACACGAACAAAGCTCGAAATTGCGTTGGGTGCGAGAGAGCTCTATTTACCGTTTGATTTATCTAACATAGACCACATAGATGAACCAAAAAAAAATTTAGCCATTACTTATAATCTGGGTATTTATGTGTTATCAAAATATTTTACTCTGAAACAATAATTTGCTGTAAAAAAAGAAATCAAAGTGGCGCTAATGATTCGATGTGAGTCAACTTTAAAAGACTGTAGCCTTAAGATTAGATCTCTCATCTTTATTACAACATGAAATATATTTCACACATAGGGAGAAGTGCAATTTTTTACTGGTGATTTACTGTTTGTAACAAGGCTAATGAATTGCCGAGTTTTTGTAATAATTGATGAATATGAAAAGAGGTTAAATCAAAGTATATAGCGATCTAATCGACATTCACTTTGACTCACCCAAAACATTCTCTAAGTGTCTCCGTTAATGTATAAGTTAATAGCGTAAATTAAAATAAATTTCTTAGTTTTTTTTAAGTTTTTTTTTAGTTTATGCAGCACTAATCTTACTAATAAATATGTATTTAATTTTAGTTGAGGAACAACTTATTGTTTTTTCAGTTTTTTTTTTATAAAGTTATATATGCATGCGGAGTTTACCTTTAAGTAATTGTTGCACTTGTGTTAATACTTTTAAGTAATTGTAATTAATTTGATGTGTTAGTGTTATCAATTGTTGGTGAACCTAATAAAGAGAAAAAAAAGTCAATACCGAAAGGATAATCGATGTTTCAAGTTCATATTGATTGGTTGAATAAAGTACATTTAAATTTTAGTAATTCCTACTCAAATAAATTATAATTGTATAGAATGATTGATATAGACGACAACATGAATTCCACTCTCAGATTGCTACTTAAAGATGTGCCCAAACATTTCACTCTAGTCTCTTCGAAGACTGAATTTTGGTCACGTACGTCGGCGGTCTGTTTAAACGAAGAATATAGCAATCTGCGTAGTACATGATTATAGTGCACGAAGGTGTGAGCAAGCACAGGTGCAATCTCTATTCCCATACTCTCATAGTGTGAGGGGATCGGAATCCGACAAGATCGGAGATCAAGCGGATTTACGTGTTGATACTGAAAATTCCTTGACAGGAAAACCCAATAACTGATTCCGATCCGACCTGGGATTCCACCCGGGGACCTCAGGATCAGCAGTCGCACTTTCGACTACTGGACCGACGAGGCAGTAACAAGTTTATCTATTCAGTCGTTGGTAGATCATCTTTTACGAATGTTTGTATTTAATTCCCATTTTAGACGACATCAAAAAAGGATCAGGGTTTTTTTACAATACGACCTCATGTTTGTATGTTTGTATGTTATGCGATGTCCATTATGAACCGATTTTTATGATTTTTTTAGGTTATATTTCGAGGTTTCTCCTGTATCAATTTGGAGAAAATATTCCACCCATACGGGTGACAAAATGGGAAATGAAACTTTTATTTTAACTGTTAGACGACATTGAGATTGTGGTATTCCTTACAGGTTTAAAAAGGAAAAAAAACTTTCAATGAAAAGTACCATCATAAAATAATTTCACATTTTTAAGTCGTCGCCGAGAGATAGTGCAGTAAAACTTTAGTCGGAGCTATTATTAGGAGCTAATTTTATCAATTTATATTTTTTTAAAGTCGAGTTTTTCGGATAAAATATAACAAAAATCACTCCTGGAATCGCTCCCTATCTGTTTGTGAAGTTTCATTACACTCGGTTCAGTCATTCCGAAGATAAGCATGAACAGACAGACAGACAAAAATTTAAAAAAATCCTATTTTTACAACAACTAAAACACATATTATACACAGTTGATAAGTACAGTGCAACATAAACCCATATAAGATTTTTCTGCAGACTTCATTTCGCCGTCTTTCGTGCGTAAACATTTTAATATTATTTAGAGTAAGAAGGTAGTTCGCTCGCTTCTATAAAAATAACATGAGGATGAGTTGTAGTCTTAGACCATTCAAGCCAAGTTGTAGCGAATGTTTGGTTAGAGTAGTAGGTATATAGAATGTTCGGAGGAAATATCACTTTATATTTTTTGAATATAAATATGGTAAAAATATTAAATATTACAAATACTAAATGTGTTACTTTTTATTTATGTAATGGCATGCTTAAAGTCCCCTCGGCTCAATATAAGGCAGATAATGCGATATTACAGAGACACACGGCAATTTTATTTTATATTTGTAGATGTAAAGATTAAATACTTAAACAGTTTGTATTTCTAAATAATCATTATAATTTCAGGATCAGAAAAACTTTACATTAATAAATAACGATTTGTTTAATATGAAATTTTAATATAGCCTCTTAATTTATTTACATAACATATACTTTATACACTTAACGATAGTAACTTTCAAAGGTATATTTTCTTCTACCCGTATAATTTCACCTTTATAAGTCTCCCATTGTAGACAGGGTTATAATTTATTGAATAATTGCCACATTACAAAGTGTATTAGTGATTTTAGATCCACAAGTGGCGTCGCAACTATGACGCTGCTCCCTGTAACCGGTCTGGTCTTGGTCGGTCTTATATCCGGCGTAAACGAGATAGTTATACCGCCATCTATCTGAAACCATGAGATGTTTTTTCAAAATGAGTGAGGTCTTTGTACTCTACTTCAAAAAAACTGAGAAAAATATGTTTAATTCGAGAAAAATACATGTTGCGGAAGGAAGGAGAATCACCTCCGTCACCCTCGCGTGCCCCGACTTAGTTATAGTTTTTTATTATCCATAGTTTAAAGCAAAAACGAGGACAGACATATGAGTGTTGTATTAGATCTTAAATGCGCTGGGCTTCTAATCCTAGGATCCACAACACTTCAAGCATTTATACTGATTGCCAGATCATTTGATCGTTGTAGATGTTGGCTTAATAGTTGACAACTCATGTTAGCTCAGGCATATGAGAAACAAGACAGCTTGTCTACAGGAAAATAGTTATATGATATTTTCCTTGTTCCATGATCCAACATTATCTTTATAATAATTGCGAGAATTCCATTTTAATATTACAATATTCTATTTAGGCAGTAAAATATTCATAAATTGTCGTCTTCCAATTTTATACCTATCTCTTTCTTCTTCAACTGGTCCTCGACGGAAGAAGTTCTGTTGTATAGATCACGCTTAGCAGGCGAATTGACGTCTTAAATCTTTGACGCAGCTCTCCGTCATCGGTTTGGGTTTTTTACGCTTGGCGTAAAGGGGTTATGCATATATACATATCGTATATGGTTATCGATGTGAAGCCATTAGAACTGCAGCATTAGGTGCAGCTATAGTATAGTTGTAGTACGTATGGGTCGGCCCGACCGGGGTAGAACCACGCTTACACGATACCGGCGTAAAATAACAGCTTAATGCTGCTGTGTTTCGTGTAGTGATTGTAGAGAACCGGAGACTCTTTTTACTGGAAATGAGACATTCCATCTTAGTCCTCAGGAGTGGTAACGCATCTGCATTTTGAATTTTAATAGAGGATAAATGTAGATGTCTACGGGCCACATCATCCACTGATGCGTGCTACCACGGGATGGACTGTGTGCTCGTTTGTCACCCTAGTTCTATAAAAAAAGAACTTTTTAGCTTGTACAAAAGTCGCCTCTTTCAACATCCATGGGATGAAAAGAGGATATAGACTCTTTTAAACCTTTTAAACCAGTAAGTACTTATCGAAGTGTAAATCGGTCCTAACACGAAGCTATCTTACATAATCGTGCTACAATATTGAGTGAGGGTTCAGTGTGACAAAGTTAAAGTCAAAGTCACCTTGCACACAATACAGTACGATACGTTCTTATTAATTGCTATGAATTAACAATTGTTCCTTTGCAGCACATGGCTACACAATTCTATAAAATGTATGTTTGCAATACATTACATTACAAGAGTATAGAACAAAGCTTGTAATATTTTATGAAAATCTCAAATGGTTGGGTTCTTTTATTGTTTAAAACTTGTATCTCTCAATCCACGACGCATCTGCATTTTGATTCTTAATCGGTGTTCGCGCCACTTTGCACTATCGCTTAACGCTTATAAGGGATTCGTTAATCATTATCCAATAAGATTACTGCAAAGCCCATTTCCGGTTTCCTATCTACCGCTTTATGCCCAGCATGTGCATTCGTGTGTTAACGGGCTCACACAAGTTGAGAAGACACGCAATCAACCGCACCGCTTATATCTCGCATCATCGCTCCCGCCCTTGTGTAATTTGGATATTGAATTATACAAGCATATAGTAAAAAGTATAGACATTTGCAATAACGCTATATTTCGTGATTATCTGTGAAGTTGATAAGTGTGAAGACAGCCGGCAGCCATCGAGACACGAGGCAGATCAGCGGAAGTCCAGGTGGGTGCACATGCATTCCTTCACGTCCTTCCTATATCCCGAATTTAGGGGATTTGCAGTATCACGAATAAATTAAATTCCATTCACCGCTCGCACCGCGCTCATATACAGTCCACTATTCTATTTAAATTAATAGCCGCACCGCATAACATTATTTAATACATTTGAACCAGCAGTTTGGTGGTTGAAGGCCAAACGCCAAAATCCACCAATCGGTGATAAATGTAGATGTATTATTCTATAAAATCTTATTCTATAAAACAAAAAAAAAATGTAACTGGAACTGATAAATGAACAAATACCAACGCATCGGTTTGACGGCAGCCTAAAAAGTTCAATTGCAACAGTCTAGTGGTAGCTGCATATTTCAAATCAGCGACCGGATCCATGGCTGCCGAGTCGGTTTCACCGGGCAGTGGCGAAAGCATCTTACATAACATCGCCACTATCCAAAACAAAAATGCTAAGTAAACCTTATCAAGCGATAAATTTTATTCGCCTACGGTCGAATAGTCCACTTAATGCGCTTTGATAACAAAATATTACATGGCGCGCACGACATGAAATGGATTCGTTAAAGCGCTCGTATGTTTTTTTAAGGTAATGAAAAATAATAAAAGACAAAAGTAAAGACATAACCTCTACCTAAACTGCACTCCATTATCATAATAATATGTCGCTCTCGCGGCTAGTTGCATATTTACGCATAACGAAAACTGGATAAGTTTAGTTTAGTTCAGAATAGCTTCTTCTTTCTTACATAATCTTACATAATCGACCTACGATATTGTGAGGGGACGGTGTTAAAACCAAGGTCACCTTATACACAATACAGTACAACAATCATTCTTCTGTTTGATGCTTGCTATTAATTAACAATTGTTTCTTGGCAGCACCTGGATACACATTTGGGAAAAATGAAATAAATAAAAAGTTGAGTACATATATAGAGCAAATAAAGGTTATATGGTGATAGACTTCACGACTAGTCTTTCACGACGTTACCTATGCATGCAGTGACGCGAAATGATGCGTTATTTAGGAATGCCAGATCGGAAGACCAAAATATCTAGACAAAATTTGAAAATGTTAGTTTGAGGTTGTTGTCGGGAGAAAAAATATTATAAATAAAAATGTAAATAAAAAGTTTTTTTTTTAAATTAATATGCTACAAAAAGATAAAGACAATTTGCCACTTTGCCTGGCGTATGTGGACTATGAGAAAGCCTTTGATTCCGTCGAAATTTGGGCGGTGCTGCAGTCCCTTCAGCGGTGCCAAGTTGACTGTCGGTATATCGAAGTGCTGAAGTGTTTTTACAGTAGGGCTACGATGGCTATCCGAGTACAGAACCAGAGCTCGAAACCTATCCAACTGCAGAGAGGTGTAAGACAGGGTGACGTTATATCCCCGAAACTCTTCACCGCTGCTTTGGAAGACGTTTTCAAGCTACTGGACTGGAAAGGATACGGTATTAACATCAATGGCGAGTACATCACTCACCTTCGATTTGCCGACGATATAGTCCTTATGGCAGAATCGCTGGAGGACTTAAGCACTATGCTCAATGACCTCAATAGTGCCTCCCAACGGATAGGTCTTAAGATGAACATGGACAAAACAAAGATCATGTTTAATGTCCATGTCACACCTATGCCGGTAGTTGTTGGGAGCACTATGCTCGAAGTTGTTGACGAGTACGTTTACCTGGGACAAATAGTCCGACTAGGTAAGTCCAACTTCGACCGAGAGGTCAATCGACGGATTCAACTTGGCTGGGCAGCGTTCGGGAAATTACGACATATCTTCTCGTCAGGTATACCTCAATCTCTAAAAACTAGATTCTACAACCAGTGCGTGTTGCCAGTGATGACTTACGGATCTGAGACGTGGTCCTTCACTGCTGGCCGTATGAGGACGCTCAAGGTCGCTCAGCGAGCTATGGAGAGGGCTGTGCTCGGAGTTTCTCTGCGTGATAGACTCAGAAATGAGGATATCCGCAGTAAAACCAGAGTGACCGACATAGCCCAACGGATTAGTAAACTGAAGTGGCAATGGGCCGGCCATATAGCTCGAAGAACCGATAACCGATGGGGAAGAAAGGTTCTCGAGTGGCAGCCTCGTACCGGTAGGCGTAGTGTAGGGCGACCCCCCACTAGATGGAGTGACGACCTGGTAAGATATGCAGGAAGTCGATGGATCCAGGTGGCTCAGGACCGTGCTTTGTGGCATTACTTGGGGGAGGCCTATGTTCAGCAGTGGACTTGTGAAGGGCTGTAATGATGATGATGATGATGAAAAAGATAAACATTGTAGATACATAATTAACTTTATTTAAAGTACACTTTACATATATATATATATATATATATATATATATATATATATATATATATATATATATATATATATTAAAGTACAAACAATTTATTTCAAAGTTCAGTCTACTTAGAAGCTGTTTTTCTAGAGATTTTGTCGGGAGTCTGAAGATCATTTAAAATGTCGGGAGAATCCAGACGAATCGGCTCATAGATATCTACATTTATCCTCGATTAAGAATCAAAACTCAGATGCGTTGTCACCCCTGAGGACTAAGATGGAATGCCTCGTTTCCAGTAAAAAAGGGTCTACGGATCTCTACACTCACCATACGAAACGCAGCAGTATTAAGCTGCTATTTTACGCCGGTTTTCTGTGAGAGCGTGGTCCTACCCCGGTCGGGCCGACCAATTCGTGCCACAACCATAATATAACTGTATAACACGTATTAAAACTATTATAAATGAAAAACTACTTTCGATTTGCTGGTTTATTTGCACTAGTCTTATCCTTTTTTCGAATTAAGAGTACATATTAGCAAGCGTGTTGGTCAGTTAATTTTTTTAATAAATAACGAAGAAATGAAAAAAAATTGCTTTTATTTTATAAGTTTTTTTTATTTAAAGCTGTTTTAACAATTTCGAAGAATATGTACAAAATTAAACTACTCTGCAATAAATTTAATACCATATTATGTACCTATTCTTTCTTTTATTATTACGTAGTAATTTTTTTAATAATTTTGAATAATTGTTTAATTATAACCAACAATTTTATTATATGTTAGTCACAAACCTATTATTGTAATACCCGAAAAGGATAGTTAAATTGTAAGATACATCATATTTTAAATTAACGCCAAATGTAACACTTAAACTTAAAATAAATATTTTGAATTTGAATTCAGAGAGCTACCTACTTATTTTCCATTCCAACTAAATGGAGTATCAATCTGGAACACGATAAATCAATGAAGGCAAGTGACATAGGACTGTAATTTGTGATCTTTGGAGGAGATTTATGTCCAGATGTGTAAACAGATGGACTGATAGCAATTGTGACGATTTATCGTTCCAGGTCTAAAAGTCATTAGCTTTGACAGACATTGTTGTATAAACACGTGGACTATTTTTCTTTTTGAAACCAAAACACACATCACAGAAAAACTTATATAAAATTAATATTGTCAGTGAATGAATTCATTCAACTGTTAGTAACCGAGGTCACAGACTTGTGTGACCTTAGAGTATACGTAAGCAAGATACTAAATTATACTCTAAGTATGGTAAACAGACGAGCACACAGTCCAGCCGATGGTAAGTGGATGCTGCGGCCATTGACATCTACGTTTATCCTCGATTAAGAATCAAACGCAGATGCGGTGTCACCGCTGACGATTATGATGGAACGCTTCGTTTTCTGTAAAAAAGGCTCCGGATTTCTTCACTCACCATACGAAACTATTTTACGCTGGTATTCTGTAAGAGCTTGGTCTTTGCCCGATCGAGCCGACCCGTTCGTGCTACAACCATAATATAGCCGCAGCGTGGCTCTACTACGTATAAAATTATATTGAAGATATAGGTCTTAGCGGTAAACTATAACCATAGCAACGATCACAATAGAACAATAAATCGCGCTGGTCGCATTGATACTGTTCTCGCAAGACCAGAATAGCTGCTCGTACCAAGAGTGAACATAGACTGCATGAAGAAGTCACCATCAGGTGGATTGTTAGCTGGTTTATAACATTGATAAAAAAAGGTTAAGAACTAGGTTGATAAGGGAATGTTAAGGTTAAATTGTAAATTGGCTAACTGCCTTTTTAGAGTAATAATGATGATGATGACATTGCACTATCCATGACAGTGGGATCAAGGGATCTGCAAGATTTCAGATTATTAAAACAACCGAAAGTGGGTGAAAACCGAATTAGGAATTACATTCCATTCGTATATTGATGACAAACCAAGGTCTGGAGTTTAAATCTATATTTCATAGATTGATGGTGATGCTTTGATACTAGTTCGAGTTTTAGGTTTTAGCTTACTATAATGCCTGCCCAGGTGAGCAAATCTTCCAATGCTTACCAGTATTCTTGGATAAGACTTTTTCCAGCTGTGGAGAAAAAGGGCGATGATGATTATGATGAGCAAATATGAAATCATTTGCATTTACTAAGACCAATGTTTTCTATCAAACTGATTGAAAACTTACCAAAATGTAATGTATATACTTAACATAATCCAATCTTTATTGAAACGACGATAAATCGTGGACACGAACAGCAGTCTTGAACTACATAGAAAGCATTGTTGGTGTTCGCTTGTGAAAGTTTTTTTTGACTGAAGAATAGCGTCAGGAACGGAACGTATTATCTTCGTCGATAAAAAAGAAATACTGTAACGTCACGATCAGACATTGTTGAACAGATTATAATACTTTAAAGAAAGATCGGTTTTACTAGCACGCCAGTTTGTTTGCTTTTTTGACAGTTTGTTCAAATTTTTTGAGTTTTCTATAAGCCTGTAATCACTATATTTGTATTAAAATGTATACCTAGTTTTTATTATTTTATATACTTTTTGCTTTGAAAAAAAAAATAAACACATTTTTTGCTTCCATTGTAAATGTGACGAGCTCACGGTCCAACTGGTAATAAGTGACAACTGCGGCCATCATAGGGCTAGTACATTGTAAGGTCTAAAGTAAAATGCTTCACATTGTGTAATTATTGAGAACGTAGCAGCAAGTTGGTGCACCGGCGATTGGCGTCAGAATTAGCAAAGAAAGTGAAACTAATCTATAAGTCCATCCAGTCCGTACTAACGGCGTGAGTTTCAATAACTGTTGTAAAAAAAACAACAACTATCAATATAAATAGTGTACGTTGGTTATCGGGAGTCGCTGCGAGAAACTGCGTTTTACTATACAATGTCAGTTATGTAAGCGCGTGCCGATAACAATGCAATAAATGAAGATTGAACACTGCGCCGGCGCATTTACGAATTGTTGACGCCATATTTCTTTTCCCTTTTCTTAGGTCGTTACTTGACTGGTCAGTACGACAGTAATGCATCGTCCGCATCATTAAATAGATATTTTAACTCGGTATCGACATCAGTAGGTATATTTTCCACTAAATCTAAGAAATACATAGTGCTGTCGTATTTTTGAACTAGACATTCCAACTGAGAAATCGGTACCTATATAATATTCGATTTCGATAATATTCGATTCGATCCGGTATATAGTATTCGATTCTTAAGGGAAATTTTTATCGATTCTTAAAAGTTGGTAATTATTTCAGTTTTATTTCGATTAATACCAGAATAAATTAGAAACATAAAACACAAAATTTAGTAGTTTCTTTATATTTATTGCTTACTGCCGATTTCTAGACATAAAGTTATATAAATTAAAGAGTGCACTAGATTAAAAATTTATTTAATCTCTTTCACTACAACTAGTAGAGCTGTCTTCGTCATCATCGATGTTTACATATTTATCACTCGATTTTCTATAATACATTCAAAATGAATGTATTTTTATAGTGGTCCACAACAATTTTCTTTCTTTTCTCCATCACTTTGGCCCAGTCATCCCTTGTGAAAGAATATACAAATACTAAGTTGTATTTTCTACAAATCTTCTTTGAGCGGATCAAACGACAAATTATGAGGGGCCCAACTTTTCCCATGAGCACGTGACGTCTTTTCTACCATGTGTGCGGGACAGTGTGGTTAGTGTTTGGCCATGTTATATAAACAACAATGAATATAACGTGTCTCACGCAAAAATGTTATTCTTTGCATTCAAGTCTCTAAATAATTATTATACGTTTGTCAATTTTATTGTATCGGAAGCCAATTCCTTTTCAAATAGTTCGCAATTATTTTACCAACATTGTACAAGCTGGCATTTTCATCATGCTTGTTTCATACATGAATTCTTCATTAGATTGTAAAATTCATGAATCATGATTAAAACAATTTATGCCACAAATAATTAAAAAAAAAAACAATTTTTAAATGAAAAGAAAAAATTAAAATATGTGGAAAAATGTTACATTATTTGAATGTTTTTCCCGATTGTTCGCATTCACATGAATGTGAATCATCCAGACACCACACGGTAAGGTACATAACGACTTATTATCATTGAAACAACTTCAAGCAAAAAAGTTGATTCTTGTTATGTTTTTTTAAATATTTTGCTTTGTTTGAATGATTTGAATTTAAATTTGTGACAAAAAAAACTGTACATGTTGTAATGAAATATAGATAACTTCATAATTCTTTAGATTTACGTAAATGGTTATTTTAAATCGTGTGAGTACGCTTGTACAAAGTTATTGCGGAATGATTAATGTGAAACGTCAAACGGTATTTCTTAGATTTGGTGGAATATAACTTGGTCATACCGTTAAAGTTTTTTGTTGCATATAATTCAAAGCTGTCTGATACCAAGTTATTAATATCACAGTTTAAGCGCTAATTCAAGAAAAATGTGTAAACAACACCGTACACGGTTTACATAATGATTTCTTATATTTACGCGAACACATTGAATAAAACTACTTTCAAGGATTTTAACGCGTTTTATTTTCTGAATTTAATACCCGACGTTTCGAGTGCTCTCCAGCACCCATGGTCATGGGAGACTGGAAAAAAAGTTAGTAAAAAGCTGAACCTACTCTGGGTTGACTCTGACATTGGGACGCCAATCACCTCAGTCCCCGGTGATCATGGGTGCTGCACCCGAAACGTCGGGAATAAAAATTAAGAAAATTATACGCGACAAAATCGGTAAAAGTTGTTTTCTTCAACATCGTATACAGGTCACGAAATCAAATATCCTAATTACCTAATTATAGAGCATGTGAAGTAGTGTCGAACATCTGCATATCTGAGAAAAAAGAAAAAAAATCCGAAAACTTGTGAAGATTGCCAATACGCATTGGGGCAGTGCGGCGGACACTTCCTTGCCCTAAAACCCTCTCAGCAATGAGGGAAGACCTGTGGGACGTATATAGGCTGTAACTTTATGTGTTTTCCCATAGATAGTTATAGTACCGTAATTTGTAGATCATGTATAAATAACTGCCTTTTATATAGCTGAGGGGTTAATTGCACGTCATTAAGAAATTACTAACCATTTTGTTTGTCTGTCTGTCTTGTGTGTCCGCATCTTCGTTATGGCTGAACCGAGTGTGATGAAACATGATAAACAGATGGGTAGCAATGCCAGGAGTGATCTAGGCTATATTATATTCGAATAATTTGAAGATACTTTTTTTTGAGAAATCGAGAAATATATAAACAAAATGCTGTTTGATTATTATTTTCGATCCTACCCAAGCGATACCGACGCGGGTCTTAAAAATACTGTTGTAATCGAACATAAATCGAATTTTAACGAAGTTACGCTTTTTGGACTATAAATGTTAAATGTATAACAACATCACTGAATTTAGGTTTAATTTAACACACACACACACGCACGCACGCACGCACGCACGCACGCACGCAAGCACACACACACACACACACAACGGAAAGACTACGATCCGACTTACAAGGCGTATCCGTTATCTATGTACGAATAAGTACACTTTCTACAGCGGAACGTGATAGTAACTTGATCGGGGGCGGTGTTTAAGATTCTTGCGAATTGCATGTTAATAAACGTTTATAGTTCGTTTCACAAGACACAATTTCATTATATTAATATAAAGATAACATGGCATATTTGAAAAGTATCTAAAATTATAGATAAAAAGCACTTAAGTCCACAAGTGCCTCTACAAGTACATGACCTATTACTGGGCACAGACCCCTTCCAGATCTTTAGAGTCCGGGAGTAAGTTAGATGATCAGCCCCATTCCCACTTCAGCGTACTGATCTGTTGAGCTGCTTCATTTGATTTTTTAATTTGAAAATAAAAACCTTAGTAAAAAGCAATAAATACAGAGACTGTTTAAAGGCCACCTACATTATTTATAGAATCATGAAGAATCAAAAAAATATACAAAATTTGATTTGAAGTCCAAAAACTTTATTAAACTAAGTGGATGGTGATCGCAACCAAGCTATTTCTAATTTGTGTTGTTAATTGTGTAACACATAGTTGTTAGCTGTTTTTTTTTTAAAGTCCCGCTGGGTTTCTTGCTGGTTCTTCCCAGGATAGAGGTTTTTCCGAACCAGTGGTAAAATAAAATAAGTGACTTTTATTTAGTATTATTTATAATCTATATTGATCCATAGTGTGTGGATCATTTTGTTGACCTAGACCATGTTCGCTGCCTACCCCACCAACCTTTCGCCCTCGAGCTCGATGAGCCAGTCTCGCCTGACGAGGTTGCTCTTGCCATTAAGCAACAGTAAAATAAACGCGCGGTTGGTGTTGATTCTATACCGGGTGAATTATTGAAGTATGGAGGTGGGGATTTGTATCCGGCGATGTGGGAACTTTTTGTCGTTATGTGGGAAAAAGAATCTCTAATACTTTTAAGGTATCCCTCATACGAGCCCTATATAAGGGCAAGGGTGACCGGTCGGACTGCAATTCTTACCGTGGCATTTCTCTACTTTCAGTGCCTAGAAAAGTCTACGCCAGACATCTATTAAATCGCCTCAGGAAACTTTCCGAAAGGATTTTGCCGGAATCCCAGTTCGGCTTTCGACCAGACCGTGGTACCTGTGAGGCGATTTTCTCATTGCGTCAACTGCAAGAAAAAAGCAGAGAACTGGGTCGTAATATGTATCTCTGTTTTGTAGACCTTGAGAAAGCATTCGATAGTGTGCTGCGAGAATCCCTCTGGATAGTGCTGCGGAAAATTGGATGCACGTAGAAGTTTGTGAGACTTCTGAGACTCCTGCATGACATGCTGAGCTGCGTCGCAGTAAACGCTGATCAGTCAGTTCCGTTACCTGTGGGGTAAAACAAGGGTGTGTCCTTGCACCCACACTTTTCTCGTTACACTTTGCAGTTGTGGTCCAGGAAGTCTTAAAAACTACCCCTGAAGGAATCCGCACTCGTTTCCGCAATGATGGCAATTTTTTCAGCTTAGACAGACTTAAGGCCCGTACGAAAGTGTCTTACGCACTTATTACTGAGATCGTCTACGCAGATGATCTATGTTTTGTGACCGATTCCCCAGCTGGCCTGCAACACGCCCACCTTGTGCGATTAACTATAATTTCTGTAACGGTGTGCGCACCTGCCCGCGTTGCGCGCGAAATAATATATATATATATATATATATATATATATATATATATATATATATATATATATATATATATAAACTATATTGAATAAAAAAGTTTTAGTTTCTGTTTCAAAAATAGAAGCTGCATTTTTCTCCCAAAGTACTATGTATAAGTGTGATGTTGATCTGATTGGGTCTTCAGATCTCTTTATTTACTTTATAAAAAGTTACCGTGAGTAAAGCTACTGTATAGTATTATAACTGTTGGCGTGGTTGAAATGGTTATCATTTGCCTGGTGGTGAATTGAACATACCTTGTTAATCTTTTTTATTGTATGTACTGAGTCTTGTAGTTATTTTAATCTAATTAGCTTCGATTTAAAAAAATTAAGTTGGCATTCGTAGACTTTGTAATGAATAGAAAGCAATACCAGATGGTTGTTTGATGTGAATGTAGTAACGTAGTAGTAGTGGTATATGCGGGGTACATTCTCATCGGTTCAGGGTACTCTTAATCTGGTGGCCTCTCTCTGTGGTGGATTTGGATCTTCAATATGTTTGTCATGATTTCTAAATTTATCATGTTATTTTAAATATTCTTTTATACATTAATATTTTTAATATAACATAAACATAAACACTCACGCCTGTCACCCAGAGGGGTAGGCAGAGACTACAGACTTCCGTTTGGCACTATCCTGACACACCTCTCTCGCCTCCTTCACTTCTATACAACTACGCATACATGCTCGTCGGTTAAAGGTACTCCTAATTTGGCTCGTTTTCAATAAATCGCCAATTTGGTCGATAAATTTTCGCCTAGGATGTCCCTTTCCGACTCTGCCATTCACTTCTGCAACATAAATTTTCTTTGTCACTCTTTCCTCATTCATTCTTTCCACATGACCAAACCACCGAAGCATTCCTTTCTTAATCCTGGTCACAACATCATCTTCCAAACCACACTCTTCTCTTATTACACAATTTCTTACCCTGTCGTTCAGATTCAGCCCTAACATACTCCTTAACGACCGCATTTCTTTATCAATATTTTTTATAATTTACTTATTTAACATTGGCTAAATAGACTGCAGTAATAGAAATACTGTTGTAGTCAATTCACGTAGTTTTATTTTTGTAAGTTGGTAGCTGACTCCGGAAACGTGTTGAGATTGGTTTAAAAAAATAAAGACTAGCGGGAGGTTATAGCTGGTTGGGGTGAGAACTTTCGACTAATTGATAATCATTTGGTAAACATTGTTATTAAGAGTAAGAGTACTATCATAAGTGTTTATTGTTTAATATCATTAGTATAACCAGCTAAGAGCTAGGATATTACTATTATTTTATTTTATTACATGTTTTTTTTTGTAGAATCTGCCACAAAAGCTTTCTCACTCGTTTCTCATTTATCCTTTTTACGTGTCCAAACCACCAAAGCATTCCTTTCTTATTTCTGGTCACAACATCTTATTTTTTCCCCTATCTCTGAATCAGACGGTCATAACTTTATTAATAAAATATTGGCTTTCGTTATTTTCAATTTTGATCGATATACCTACTTGATCCAATTGTAAATTTTCCTTGATCTTAAAAGCGGAGCTATCAATGTCGCGCTCTCGTTTCAATAACAAACTTGATTTATTTAGAACAAATAAAATTAAATTGAAATAAAAATATGGCATGATCATATGACTAAAAGTTGAATTTTAGTTTAAAAATAATATGTTTTATTAAAAAAAAACCAAAACCATTAATAACTTGTATAACAATGGATGAATATAGCTGCAGCTTCAAGTTCTGAACATTAAATTGGTAATAAGTTCTTTAAACATGCTTATAATTTCAATATTGCAAGACTTCACAGACGGCACGGTACTATGGTACGGCATGTCAAAGGAGTATTTTCGTGGAAAAAAGATTTTCGACGTTATTTTAATGATCTTAGCGCTGACATTTCTTTATTTCAACACGAATAGACCGAAACAACTTGCGCGATACAGCGGTGTGATTGAGCGATACTGCATGTCACGGCATTCCAAGGGATATCGCGGTACGCCGCTGCATCACGTGAAACGCATCGGTTAATTTATGCTGTTAAAGGAATGTGAGTGCTAACTAATTGAAATAAGGTTCAATTTAGACCGTTGCAATTATACAATTATATTTTATTACTAGCACCCGCCTCGGCTTCGCCTGCGTTAATATATTAACTTAAAATAATAAACAAAGACTATTGATTTCATCTTATGTCTTGAAGTTTCTTTACCATCGGTTCAGTCACTATAGATTAGTCTGAACAGACAAAAAGACAAGCATGATTAAAACTACTTTTACGGATTTTATCGCGTTTATTTTTACTTTTTATTTTTAATTCCCGACGTTTCGGGCGCTTTCCAGCACCCATGGTCACGGGGGACTGAGATGACTGACGTCCCGATTTCATTGTTAAACCCGGAGTACCTTCAGCTTTTTTAATTATTGTTTATGGTAGACCACAAATCCTCGCGAAAGAACACCGATTCCTACCAAGGATGATACGTGAGGCTATTGAAATTAAAAAACATCCTAATTTCAATAGAGAAGGAGGCTGGGTACTACCACCTGCTTGGGATCCTATAATCAATAAAATTAAAACTAAACCCAAGCATACCACTGCAAGACCTCAGGACATAGTCAGTTCATTTTGTATAGATCGGACCATAAACAATAATTAAAAAAGCTGAAGGTACTCCGGGTTTAACAATGACATCGGGACGTCAGTCATCTCAGTCCCCCGTGACCATGGGTGCTGGAAAGCGCCGGAAACATCGGGAATTAAAAATAAAAAGTAAAAATAAACGCGATAAAATCCGTAAAAGTAGTTTTAATCATGTGTAGTGTTCGCGTAAATATAAGAAATCATTATAAAAGACAAGCATTTTAAAAATTGTTATTCATGCCTAAATGACAACAAATATCCCCTTAGTTTATCTTTTTGTTATTATAGACGGAAACTTCAATTTTATTTAAATGTATATATAATAGAACCGTGCCAGGGAGCCGTGGTAGCTCAGATGGTTAGCGCTCGCTGTAAATTTCACAGTACGCGAGCAAACCGGGTTCGATCCCCGCCGGCACCAATGAAATTGTTAATTGCAATTTTAAGTGCTGATTTACCACGTGCTCGGCGGTGAAGGAAAACATCGTGAGGAAACCTGCATGTCCGAGAAATAAGAAAAAAAAAATTCGATGACATGTGAAGTTCCCCAACACGTATTGGGGCAGCGCGGCGGACACTTCCTTGCCCTAAAACCCTCTCAGAAATGAGGGGAGGCCTGTGCCCAGCAGTGGGACGTATATAGGCTGTAACTTTACTTTTACTTTTATAATAGAACCAGCATGGTAGCGATTACCTTATTCCTAGGATATTATTTTATTTCATGTTCCTTTCCTTTATATTAGAATAATATATTTTATACAGTTTTTTTAATGTAAAATATTGATAAATTTTTGGGATTTTGTTGTAAAAACAGCCTATAGGCGGCCTCCTGTTAAACCATGGAGCAATTAATCCGCCTCGGGGGTCCAATGGTGGCGGACTTCGTATAGCCTCGAAATATTTAATTTCCTAGACATCCAAGTTTCCTCATGATTTCCTTCATTGCCGAGAACTAGCTTAATCAGCACATAAATGTTCTATTAACAATTTCGCTAGTGCCAGCGGTGATAGAACCCGGGTTACTCGCGCAGTAGTGAAAGTATGTTTTTATGCACATGTATAAAATTTTCATAAATAAATTGCGAAGCTAAAATTTATATATTTATTTCTTTAAACTCTTCCCTGAAAGAATTTTTACAATTTAAGTAAATAATTGTCCTTACGATTCCCTTATACAAAATATATTTAACAGTCGCCTTTCCCCATAATATAATTTCATAACACGAAACGCTGTGAAAGTAACTAGACTAAACCTATCTATCTGTTTCAAGGTTAGTTAGACTTCTAATATTTCTGAGAGCTTATTATACTACAGAACAAAGTCTGCTTGCTAATTTATACACAAGCCCCAGTGAAGCTACCCGTCAATATTTATTCAAAGATAAACTGTGCAATCCCCAAGACACGTTACGTTAAATAATGTTAAGTAGTAACAAGATTCGATTCCTCCTCATTTAAAAGTCCATTGTTATTCGAATGTTTTTAATACCCAACGTATTGTAAATTTAATTTGGTTGTTTCTGTTTAAATTAAAATTGTGTGCATAAAATCAATGTACTAGTTTAGATAGAGTTGGTTGTTTGAGTTTTAAAATTAACAATATCACCGTATAATACTAGTTGGTATTATGTTTACCCTCTATAAGATAAACTTAATCATTAATAAGTATAGATTAAGTACGGAATAAGCCAAAAATTGACCCCGTAGGATTCTAACCTTTTATTACAACTTTTTGAGTTCTGATACTTAAATATGAAATAATAAGTCTAAGCGCAATATTTTTTTAAACCATAATTCATAGTTTCCTATTTAAGTAATGGAATAATTTTTACTCAACATGAATTATAAATAATTATTGAAAATCTTTCTTTACCGAAGTTTCTAGATGTTCTCGGTCTTGGCTAGAACCAATGGAATTTTTGTTTAGGGAAACAAAAGTCAAAGATATTCCAAATTTTTTTTAATTAAAATATTATAATATACAAAATTAAAAAAAAACTATTTTAACAATACTGACCCGAATAAAACGCGCAAGTTCTGTAAATAAAATATAAAATTGGCTTGGTAATAACCAAGGCAAGGTAGACCAACAGTGCAGTGGAACAAGGCAAATAGGGCACGTGATCTGGTGCAGTTAATCTGACTCGACGCGACATCCTTTAGCTAACTACTCTCAATAATTGAAACATTATTAAATGTACCTACTGCTAATGTGTCTGCGAATTAATTTAATTGTCATGTTAACTATTTTATGAAAGCATTATTACGTTATTACTTTTTATAAACATACTCTACGAGTTTGTACTTTTTTAAGTTTGAAATATGTACTGTTTTATTAAACTAAAGTGATAAAAAACACCGACCACCTGATGCTTACCATCAGGCATCATGTGACTTGTGTACTCCGTGGACACCTGCAGCGAACTTTATTTCCATGTGATAGAGCAACGCTGCATCTATATTATGGTAGTAGCACGATTAGATGGACTCTACCGGGTGAGGACCACGCTCTCACAGAATACCAGCGTGAAACAGCAGCTTGCTGTTGTATTCATACGATGAGCGTCTATGAGCCGCAGCATCCACTTACCATCAGGTGGACTGGGTTCTCGTTTGTCGCCCTTATTCTATAATAATTATAACATTTAACAAAAAGCAAAAACCGACTTCAAATTTATAAAAATGAAAGTTATTTATTTGCAACTTCGGAGTGGAATTTTTTCTCCAAATATATATGGAACCCCACCCTTGGAGTATAACCTATTAAGGAAAAAACAATCATTAATATCAGTTATTTATTTGCGAAGATATCATATTCTTAAACAATAGTCAAATATGAAACTTGTTACCCTATATACTCCTTTGGGGGCGGAATATTTCTTTAGTTTAATAGGACCATCATTGAGGTAAAACGTATTTAATAAAAAAATCATTATTAAAATTGGTTCACAATCTGCGTAGATAACGTGTAACATACATACAAAAAAAGAACATACTCTCAAATTGAGAACCTCCTCCTTTTTGAAGTCGGTTGAAAAAAAATTAGTGATTCAAAGTAAGCTACAGATGCGTTGTCTCTCCTGGGGACTAAAATGAAATGCCTTACAGTCTATGACTATCCTGACGCTCTATATCTTTCAGACCAGACCAGCAACGCCAGTACTGCTATTAGACGACGGAAATCGGTAAGCGATAATATAAATGTGTCCTGGTTGGTTTGATATAAGTGAAGGTTCCATTTTTCGTAGCAGCTCTTCTAACTCTGCCATTTCATATTTCCTGATGATAGAGATTACAGACGATTAAAAACGAAAGTGTTGTGTGTAAAGATAATCTTTGACTGACTAACGTCGCGGAGTACCGCCGCGTCGCGGAAGTGGCGTGTTTGTAACTCATTCATCGTAATTGAATGCTCTATTAAAAACGTAAAATACTATTCCATTTTAACATCGATATTGTGCTAATGTTTTACTTAGTACATCCTATATGGATATCAGTCACCCTCATATCGATTGAAATAAATTTTTCTGTCGGAGTGAATTTTTATAATGGAATTTATAAAGGTATTATAAATCCTTGAATAGAAATTGTATATAAATAATATAAATTGATGTTATAGTTTTTTTATAGTCAAAATAGAATCTACTAAAAGTAGCGAACCCGATCGAAGGCCTTCGCTATGTCCAAACTAACGACCACTTCTGATGGTGATCCTCAAGGTACCTTGTGAGCTGGCCGTTTATAACTGTTTCCATTATTTTGGAACATATATATATATATATATATATATATATATATATATATATGTTCCAAATATATAAATATAATATAACAAAAATGTTACAAATTCCAAGTGTGACATCTGACTGGCGTTCTATTTATCTATCATCTACTTCTATGTCATTGTATCGATCTAACCATAGAATACTATAATACATACATAATACACCGGGGGAGTGGGCGGAGTCCGTGTAGCCACTAAAATGTCACTAACACGTCAATTCACACGTATAAATGTCAACTTGTTGTGTTTTGACGTTACAATCGTTTCCAAATTTCGCATGCAAATCTCTTACAAAATAAAGTTGACAGCCATTCTATTGTGTATTACAGTATTCTATGGATCTAACTGTCACTGAACACACAATAAGCAATTAATTGAAAAAAAGGCTTTATTGCTAAAAAGTAAAAACCTTAGAAATTCGATTAAAAAAAGGAGCAGACTTTGTCTAAGAAAAGTTCTGTTTAATATGCTCTAAATGGTTTAAGGTGGATGATACTTTCAGGCTTAGCAACCATGTTCCTAACACCTATATATTATAGCCATGCTAGGATTCGATAGGTGGCCAGGTTGTTATAAGCATTTTTTATAATTGTGGATCAAAATGAGTCGTATTATTAATATTATAAATGTTGGTTTAGTGCCAAAGCAGAAAAATACAAAATCTGGACCCGTTGTGTTCGAGTAAGTAATACATTTTCGATTTATATTATAAAAAAAAACATTGCGCCACCTTTGGAAAAGGACAGGATAACGTCTACTAAGTTAATATAATTTATATATGGTATGAACTACCCAATGAAATCATGATGTCATAATTGTCAATAAAGATGGTGTACAGAATGTAATTTTCATACCATCATTTTAATCTACGTGATTTTTAACTGACTTTAAAAACACGAGAAGGTTCTATATTCGACGCGTATGTTTTTTTATGTATACACACCGAATTCTCGGAAACGGTTAAACAGATTCTAATGGTACTTCCTTTATTAAGTTATACATTAGGCGTAGTCCTATATAAATTTACAGTAATAATTGCATCCCTAAGGGTAAATTAGAAGGATGAAGAAACTCTACTCTACTGAAACTATCGAGATGACATTCTTGTTACCTTTCTAGGTGAGTTTGAATGTTTTATTAAAAGTTCAACTAAACATGTACAGAGGAGCTTAGAATATGCGTGGAACGCAATGTACTTCATACCGCATTAACATTACCGTTAAGATTTTGTAAGTACCTAGCTTAATTACTTGGCTAATTGTTTGTCAATGTACTTGCTTAACATCTTTTCGCAAATATTTTTGTAGATAAATCTAAAGTAAATTAACTGTGATATAAATAACACAATTTCTTCTTTAAATTTCGTACAGTAACGACGTATTTCTCTTTTGACTGCCTCGTTGTTCTAGTGATTGCAGTAGTGCGACTGCTGCTCATGATGAAGTCCTGGGTTTCAATCCCGGGCCGGGCCAAAAAATCAATTATTGAGTTTTTCCATCAAGAAATTTTCAGTAGCTGCCCGGAGTCAGGAAGTTGGCGGTGTCTCTCCCCCGTGCCTCGGAAAGCACGTAAAGCCGTTGGTCCTGCGCCTGATCTCTCTCCGGTCGTGTCGGTTTACCGTCCCATCGGATTATGAAAGTGAGGGAATAGAGAGTGCACCTGTGCTTGCGCATACACTTGGGCACTATAATCCTGTCCTGCGCCGATGGCTAGTCTCCGTTGAGGCAGGCCGCCCTGACCGAAATTCGGTCTGGAGGAATTTATTTAATTCATCTTAGGCCTGAAGGATGACAACCGACAACGCACTTTGCATTTTGATTCCTAATCGAGTATAGATGCAGGTGAAGGTAGTATGGACCGCAACATCAAATGATGATCAGGTGGACTGTGTGCTTGTTTGTCGCTCCCAAATCTGCTACTTTTTTTGCTAACTTTTTTTCTTATGCAGCTGTTTATTTTAAGTGGAGGATAAATTTGTAAGCGAAAGATATTAACACATTTCTTTAAGGAAATGAGAGGTTCGCAACTTCCGCCTGCTTTTTACCGTCTTCAAAAAGGAGCAGGTATTCAATTCGACTGTATGTTTTTTTATGTGTGTTACCTCAGAACTTTTCTCTGGGTGAACCGATTTTGATGATTCTTGATGATTTTTTATCTGTAAACTGGTGCTTCTTGTGTGGTCCCATATAAATTTGATCAAGATCTGACCAGTAGCTTTTGTGTTATCTTAAAACTGATAAAAATTGCTGCTTTGCTTTGCTTTTCGTCATCATACGAGGGTGGATTGAAAAGTACTCGGCCTAACCAAGAAAATAAACACATACTAAATCAGTTATATTTTTATTTTTCTACATAATTACCATCAAGTTCAATACACTTTTGCCACCTCCCCTTCCAAGCATTTAGACCGTTGAAAAATGAAAAATGATTCTTCCTTAGAGTCAAAATATGCGTCTACAGCTGCTTTGACCTCGTCGTTTGTCGAAAATCTTTGACCTCCCAAGTGCTTTTTTAGGTTAGGGAACAGAAAGAAGTCTGATGGTGCCAGATCAGGTGAATACGGCGGATGCGGTAATAGTTCAAAGCCACAGTTGTGAATTTCAGCCATTGACTTTACTGACGTGTGAACACGGGCGTTATCTTGATGAAACAGGACTTTTCTTCTGAGCATTCCTCGACGTTTTTCTTTTATTTCCTCTCGTAAACGACGTAGTAAGGTGCAGTAGTAATCAGAGTTTATAGTCTGACCCCTTTCAAGATAATCAATCATAATCACACCTTTCGAGTCCCAGAATACTGAAGCCATCACCTTATTTGCCGACAAAATCGACTTAGCCTTTTTAGGGGGTGGTGAACCAGGTCTTCTCCACTGTTTTGATTGTTGTTTTGTTTCCGGTGTACAGTAATGAACCCATGTTTCGTCCATAGTAACAAACGATTCAAAAAAATCATCTGCATTGGCTTCAAATAACTCCAAACAGTCGCGTGAAATAGTCAATCGCGTCCTTTTTTGTTCAACTGAAAGCAGTCGCGGAACCCACCTCGCAGACACCTTGTGGAAACCCAACTCGTTGACAATGATGTTTTGAGTTCATTCATAAGAGATGCCTATAATCTCGGCTATCTCTCTAATTTTTAATCTACGGTCTCCCATTATTAAATCAAGTACTTTTTTAACATTTTCGTCAGTAGTTGACGTCGAAGGCCTTCCAGAGCGGGGTTCATCTTTCACACTCTCTCTACCACGCTTAAATTCTGCTATCCATTTTTTGACGGATTAATATGACAGAGCACAATCGCCTAATGTACTGACCATGTCATCATGGATGGCTTTTGATGATAGCCCCTTCTCATGGAGGTACTTAATGACGGCACGCTACTCGATTTGCTCCATTCGCGGAAATTATGTCCGATTACTTTGTTAATAAATTTATAAAATCACAACTAATTATCGCACACGTTTCGAACTTCACACAATGAACTAGTCTGAACTGAACTAAATAATGTGGGTAGATTTGATTTTTAGAATTGAATGGATCTGTGTTAGGCCGAGTACTTTTCAATCCACCTAGGTATTAATATTTTATTAATTAAAAAGAAAAACTGTTTTTATTCTTTGCTGTCCGTGTGTTGCCTTTAACACAAAGAGATTTAAGTATATATATATATATATATATATATATATATATATATATATATATATATATATATATATATATATATATATATATATATATATATATATATATATATATATTACTTTAATGTCTTTGCTTTAACACGTGTAAAATTAGTGTGTGTTTAATGACAAAAGTTGTTGTACTCATTATCGCGGACAGCGGGTCTCCCGGTATCGTTGTGATATAATTCAGTAACAGTACCGACCGTCCACGCCAATCGGTCTGCTACAGATCTGGGCCGGTGTACGTAACGACCGGAATGCATCAGTTGCGACATGGCCTAAAATTATGATCTCTGATCCATTCTCTTATGATGTCACCTTTTAATGTCAAACTTCTTCCTAAGCTCTTAAGACCCAGTCATAAGATATCGTTTTCGTTACAGCTAATTACAGGTGCTTTTTGTCAATCAGCAACGTATTTCGATGTTAATTTAGGTCGCTAACGTGCAATTATATTTTGTTGATAATTGTAAAACATGGAATTTCGGGATGATAACTTTATGTATATTTCATAGCGGATATCTGTTATAGTATGTATTATTTTCGTCATTTAAAAATAAACGTGAAGTTTATTTTTAAACATGCTAGATTTGTCCGTGTAGTGATAGGTATAGTACATATGGATAATACATGGATAAACGTACTTAACGTAACAAATATTTGTAACCCACAAACATTTGTTCCGTGTGGGACTTAAACCAGCGGCTAGGGGGCCGCGTTCGGTCAAACGCTTAACCACTGCGCCGCCGAGCTGTCAGTAACTTGTAACATAAGTAATTTAGTACCCGGTTGACCGAGCTTTGCTCGGTATTTTTCGTTCGGTTTTTTATTAATTCGTGTGTTTTGGAAATTATATTTAGATACAAATTACATACTGATTAAATACGAATAATATTTTTTGATCTTAGCGATATAATAGAAAAAACTGAACTGGTTATTTGAATAAAAATCATGAGTGCAATTAGTTTAATTTAAATTTTCGTGTTTTTAAAAAATACTAAAAAAAGTGCTCGAAAAAATAGATTTTCTCAAAAAAGAAAGGAACTTGAAAAAAAAAATTAAAAAAGACGGTCGGTCTCGAACCACGGTATTACGATTTTGTGACCGCCCAATATACCAATTAAGCTATTTGTAATCATTAACAAACTGTCAAAATTTACGTTCTTATTCTAACGATATTGTAGCAGTTTTTCATTGCTTAAAACACGGACAAAAAGACATTTTCTAAAAATAAATCCTAGCTAGATCGATTTATTGCCCCCGAAACTCCCTGCACACAAAATTTTATGAAAATCGTTGGAGCCGTTTCCGAGATTCCGATTTTATATATATTTATATACAAGAATTGCTCGTTAATTGAATATAACTTGTACATGGGTACCCTTGGCAATGGGTGCTGCAAAGTATTTGTCGGGCAAATAAAAATACGTCAATACCTACTCATTACTACGCGATGGAATCTAAGAAAATAGCTTCATTCAATATGAGAATACCTACGTATTGTTCGCGTAAATATGAGAATTGTATTGGTTTATAAAAAAAAAGATAATTTGAATGAAACTGTTTGTACTGATTTTATCACGACTAAGTTGCTAATTTAAATGGTTTAAAATAAGAAATCAAGAATAATCTTCAAAACATTTAACAAAATGAACTTATAAATGTAATATATTGCCTTCCTCATGACTATTTCTGCCATTTAGCTTACTTGCTCTTATGTTCCAGTCCTTAGTCTTTTGGGGATACAACGCCTGTGTTTGTTTGTTTTTGTTTCAAATTCATTGCAGGTTCGCTAGTGTCCTAACCATGAGATTGACAACTGATTAAATAAACAGTTATTGTAACAATTCTTGTGTGAATATTAGCAACTAGTTTTCAAACTTTTTATCTCACGTTCTCAGCGTTGAATCAGCGCAGAGATAACGCTTTCATAGCAGCTGTGCCGGCGCGGCGTGGGAGAGGCTTGCCGACGGGTGTTGCTCTCACGTTTGCTTACTTGAATTGCTACGCTTTTTGACTGACCGTTCAACCGGTATCCGCCGAAAACCCGTTATTTCGATAATTTCTTCATTATACAAAGATACATCGAATAAAACTATTTATACGGATTTTATTGCATTGAATAAACTTATTTTAAATTTCTTCTTATATTTAAGAATTAAAGTTAGTCGGGCCATTAAACATATCAGTTCCCCCCGTGGCCATAGGTGATATTATAAAGCACCTGAAACGTCAGAAATTAAAAATAAGTTAATTAAACTATAAAATCCGTATATATACCTAGTCTTATTCAATGTTCGCGTAAATATAAGAAATCATTATGCACAGATACCTCGTTAGTACGTATGCACTGATTAATGAATTGAACCATTCTAAAAACAAGCATTTCTTAAAAATAACTAGCAAAAGCTAAAATAAACAAATTTAATTTTCGGCCAACTCGTAAAGAGAAGCACCTTCAGAAGTCTGTAGAGTTGGTAACGCTTTTGGATATACTGCCCGCTATCAATCACTCGCCAAAACTTCATATACTTAGATCAATTTTTTTTAATGAGGAACCTTTATCAAAATAAATGTAATCCTTAAAAAAATGTTTCAAAATCAAAATTAAATTACTTTGTTAGAGAGTGGCGATTGACTCTGGTGATAATTTATTTTATCTATAGTTTCTGATTGTATTGTTAAAATTATAGCTTCTTACTTAATGCATAATATATAAAAGTATATATATACAGTACTTATTAACAAAAAAAAAAACTATTTTTAAATTTTTGTCTGTGTCGATCTTTTTGTTTTGGCTAATCTCCGTAACGGCTGGACTGATTTTGAGGGGACTTGTACTGGCAGATAGCTGATGTTATAAGGAGTAACTTATTGAATTTTTATTTAAAAAAGTATTTAGGATTCCGCGCAAAAAATTAAAACTCATGAAATCCAATGAAGAAGGAATAACTAGGATTTAATACAAATACCAACATGGCATTAAGTAAATCCTATGCGAAATGACAGTAATTTTTAATTTTGCAAGATAATAATATCTTTTTAATTTTAGTTTGCAAATGACAGACTATTTATATAATTATTGTTTTAATTTAATTCAATAATAAAATAAGTTGTGTTTCCAGTGCAAAATATTAACAATTTTTTTACAGTCATTCAAAATGGAGCATTTACTATCGCCCGAATAGGTAATAAATTTTATTATGTCTTATAATATCATTAATAAAAAAATCCGTTTGCTTAGATACGTGCGTTAATCTTTTCTCGCTCCACGTACCGTATCCACATAAATATGTACCAAGTTGTTGTGAATTGAATTGAATGTTTATATTTTTTGAAGAAAGTTAAGTTTTTTTTTTGAGATTTACTGTAAAACTATTTTAAAGTATGGATTTATGTATAAGTAGCATTTATGTTATTAGTTCCAGCAGGTAGGTATTCCTGGTATTTATTTAACTGAAATAACAACACAGACTAGAGACCACGGAGCAAATATAAAGCTTTGTATTTGCTCCGTGCTAGAGAGCCGCCCCGGCCTCACCTGGTGACTTAATTTCCTTTAGGCCACCATTTAGATTTATGATAACTTTATCAACGACTGTTTATTGCATCAATTTTTTGATTACACAAATCTCTAAGATTTTTAGATAATATGGCTGTAGAATTTTTGTTGAAAAAATCCTTCGTAAGAGAATTAGTGCAAAATCCAGCACAGAGATGACGTTAGAGACAGTTTTATTACCACACATTAATTAATATTTGTTTAACCCGGACAAACTGAGAGAGACAAGCCGACAGACATTTTTTTAAATTACTATTTATATCTTAATGGCGTGCTAATAAAAAATAACCCCCTGAGCTAGACTATGCACGTTAAATATCATACACTATGCACGTTAAATATCACTTCAATCAAATAGCTTATAACGTTTGTAGACTTTAAACAATTAAAAACTATAAACGTTGAGCGAAATAAAAAAACCGAGAAGCTTAGAAGATTCCAGAAGTATCAGATTATTATTTCATTAAGGGGAAATATAATCTCAAATGGCTTAGAAAGATCCTTCGTTATGCCGAAAATATTGTAGCATTAATTTTGAAATAAATATATGGTAAAGTTGAGCATTAATGTTAAGGATTATGTTAGACGAAAACACGATTTCGTAAAATTTTCTCGATAGAAAAAAAATCCAAAGTTACCTCCAAAATAAACAATAAACCGCTGTTATTCATAAAATACTTTAAATAAGATCATGAAACTTCGTATACTAACTGAACTAACTATAAAGCAGTGCTTATGTTATTTACTTTTTTTAAAATACCATTATTTTCACTGTAAAAAGAAATTACCTAAACTATCGGCGCGTAAGCTTGATTCCTGTCGCCCCGTTAGTATCGCTCCGGCTTTTTTTTTATAGAATAGGGTGACAAACGAGCACACAGTCCACCTGATGGTAAGTGGTTGCTGCGGCCCATAGACATCTACATCTATCCTCGATTACAAATCAAAATGCAGATGCGTTGTCACCCGTGAGGACTGAGATGGAATGCCTCATTTCCAGTAAAAAGGGTCTCCGGTTCTCTACACTCACCACATCACATACAGCAGCATTAAGCTACTATTTCACGTTGGTATTCTGTGAGAGCGTGGTCCTTCCCCGGTCGAGCCGACCCATTCGTGCTACAACTATACTACTAATATAATTGCAGCATGGCTCTACCACGTATAATATCATGCATCATCATTTGAAGGGAGAAGTTGTGTCGCTTACGATCAGAATACACATTATGCAACAGGACGACGTAAAATTAAAATGGGAAATAACTGTTATAAAAATAAGAAGCGACTGGGTTGGCGTTAAGAAACAGGCATAAATATGATAAACCTAATGAAATAAGTGTCTAACGACCTTTCTACTTACAGTATTAGTGATTACAAACATGTCGGTACATAGCATACGACGCGCGGGCAAGTGGCGACGAAATTAGAATTTGAGCTGACTTACTATATCCCCTTAAGTTACGTGATAGAGTCATGCTGCAACTATATTATGATTGTAGCACGAACGGGTCGGGTCAGCTTTATCAGGGCAGGACCACGTTTTCACAGAATACCAGCGTAAAATAGCAGCTTAATGTTGCTGTATTTCGTATGGTGAGTGTAGAGAGCCGGAGATCCTTTTACTGGAAAGGAGGCATTCCATCTTAGTCTTCACGGGTGACAACGCACTTTGCATTTTAATGACATGACGTCTATGGGCCACAGCATCCACTTAATCATAAGGTGGACTGTGTGCTCGTTTGTCACCCTTATTATATATATATATATATATATATATATATATATATATATATATATATATATATATATATATATATATATATAAACGTAACTGTAAGGAATAAGATATATGTTTGGCCCAAAACCTATGAAGTTCAACGACATTCGTCTGTAAATTAAAGATGGAGTAGGTGTGCTAGAAATGTTTTGAACGGGTGACGCAACTCGTATAATAATCATAACAGTTTCATTGAGAGTCATTGTCGCCAGTCTGTTGTCGAGGTATTTATCCAACAGACTTTCGTTTATGAACGATATCCAAGATTCATATCTCTAATGACACTATTTATTAAAATCAACTTTTAATCTTCCTTGGTTAAGTAATCATTATGCTATGTACTACTTACTTCACTTCTTACTTGCTTTACCTATTACTTGTATCACTTACTGAAATGTTGGTACTTATTTATTTCATACCATTTTTATAGTTTATAATTTAAAGTCAATTTACAGCCTATATACTTTCCATTGCTGGGCACAGGCCTCCTATCACTTCTGAGAGGGTTTGAGGGCAAAGAAGTGTCCGCCGCGCTGGCCCAATGGGCATTGGCGGACTTCACATATCTTCGAATTTTTTATTTTATTTCTCGGACATGCAGTTTTCCTCACGATGTTTTTCTTCACCACCTAGCGGGTGGTAAATTAACACTTAAATTGCAATTAACAGTTTTATTGGTGTCGGCGAAATCGAACCCGTGTTGCTCGCGTACTGTGAAATTTACTACGAGCGCTAACCATCTAAGCTACCACGGCTTGCAACTTGCAAGGCCAGGGGGCAGTAGGTAACTGTGAAATTAACAGCGAGCGTTAATCCCCTGAGCTACGGCTCTCTTTTTATAGTTAAGTATTAGGTAAGTTAATTGAGCTAAATTCTGATTAAAGTCAAATATGTAAAATAAAGATTGTTTAGTATAGTGAGTGTCAAGAACCGCAGATCCTTTACCATGTTACGTAAACATATCTATATAATGCCATTCAAATGGTTTATATTATACACATCACTTGTAATTAGAATTGGTGATTGAAGATTGAAATCAATTTTGATATTAATTTACATGATAATAAGTTTCCTCCTGTTCCCTATAAGCCTGTAAGAAGTCCACTGGTGGACTTAGCTTCTACTATACGCAGTATATTAATAGATATATTAATATTTAAACGGACAAGTCTAATAATAATAGATTCTAGGGAAGCTCATTGTGTACAAGCGTTCTTATGTTTAAAATATCTAATTTACTTCTACCATTAGCTATAAAAATGTTTTTACGTAGGAATTGGAATCTCGTTTTTAATACATAAAAGTTATCTAAAAAGATTAGCTTAGGCACTAAGCGCATGTTATAACTTTCACAGTACGTGTGCAACATGGGATTGATTGTCCCGTCGGTAGCCATGAAATGTTAATTGCAATTTTATGTGCTGATTCACCACGTGCTCGGCGGTGAACGAAAACATCATTAGGAAACCGAATTTAAAAAATATATTTCGAAAACATCCGAAGTGTTAGCACGGATTGGGGCAGCGCGGTGGACATTTCCTTGCCTTAAAACCCTATCAGAAATTAGAGGAAACCTGCGCCCAGCAACGGGACGTATATAGGCTGTAACATTACTTTTTCTTTGCTTACCTAAAACAATAGATCACAAAAAATATAATATAACTATCGAACAGTAATCGTGTAGATTCGCGAGAGAAACCGTTTTTTGGATCGTTTAACTTAGCATACCAGGATCTTGTTAGAAGTGCATTTCGTTACGAGATTGTTTGACATTTACAACAAATCCTGTCCTGTTACTAACTTATTAATGTTTCAATGTTATATTTAACATATCTGTATCGCATCGAATTAATTATAATTATGCAGAATTTAAAATCTTTGATAGGTATATTAGTAATCTCATAATAACACACACAAGAATCATGTTGATCCCCGAGATATATATATATATATATATATATATATATATATATATATATATATATATATATATATATTTACGAGTGCTATATACTATCGCGCTATTCCCGTTGCACACCATATAGGCTTAGAGTAGGCTTCAATTTCTATTTGAAATTTTTCCATTTCAATATCTAAATCGTATTTATCATAGAGCGTGGTTCCAATCAGAAAAGGATAGTGATTAAAAAAAAACTTTTAATTAAGCAGATAAACACCTTCCGACAAAATTTCAATGTTTTCCAACTACTTTATACATACATATCCTTCTGGAATTGAGTACAATCAAATAATTTTCTTTTTTCTCTTTCAATAATAAAACTGCCAAGTAAGAAATGTCTAGCTGTTTATTGTTCCTGCGATCGGAACACGGATGTCCGCCTTTCCGTACTTGGAAGTCCCGTAACACAATGTCGGCTACGAATAAATTATGTTTTCCTAGAACTTGGTTAACCGCTGTATAGAGAGGTACCAGACAACTTAAAGCTCGGGCTTGTAAGTTGTATTACGTATGTTCATGACATCATCACACGATAACTTAAGTCGGCATGTTTATTCGTTAAGTTCTGGATACGAGTATATAGCGATGTTTGTACATTTCACAAATAGTTATTGGTTTTTTGACCTGGGTGTTCTGTAAGAGCCATTCGTGTTTACATCTCTTACTACTCTTTTATTATACGATACGACTCTCTTTTATTATATGATACGTTGAAAGTTGAAACCTACTTTTTTCACTAAATCAGTACGAAAATGTGCGAAAATAATGTCAATTCGTGAGGCCCTTCCTTTTAAAAGCAGCCGTGTATGATTTTTTTAACTATTGAAAAATAATTATGTAGAGTTAAAACTAACAGGTTAAAGGTACGTACTGACATTGTTTACTTGTTTTTTATACAAAAGATTATCGTAAGATTTAGCGTGAAAAGTCTTACGAGTTTTTGCTGCCTGTACAAACTAAGGACGTCTGAGATTGTCGGGGCGATATTGTATTTATGTTTTTTCATTTTTGTTTTATTGATGCCGTACTGGAAATAAGAATGTGCATCTTTTTAAATGTTATTAATAGTATCCATTATTTATAATCAAATTTAATGGTTTACAACATTATCTATATGCATGTTACGTAAAGAAGGGCGATTTTTTTTTGCTTTCATGTGTTTATTAGGTTGCATACTTAAGCCTTTCCATAATGGTTATATATATTTTATACTTTATAATAAATATTAAACAAGTAGTGTACCACATTGTTACATTAATTTGAAATTAGCGACCCAGTTGTCAATATAAACTATCCCACTCAAACGCAAACTAAAAAATTCATAAAAATATTTCAAGTCGTTTCTGAGTTTAAGCGAGACTAACGAATAGCGATTGATTTTTATATATAGAGAGATTTAATCGGTACTCTACTATCATGTTTGCTTTTTATAGTGCTGAATAAATATTTATTGGTTTCTTTATATTTAAAGTGCCAATTGATTGAAGATAAGCATGTTGGGGTGCGTTCTTGCCCCAGCAAGTTAGGTGGGTTTCAGTATAACACCAGCAGTACAAATAATTTTAACAAATGAATTAACTAAAAAGTGAAGATTGATTTCCTACAAAAAAAGATATTAATAAATTATAAGAGAATCAATCGCTGTTTTAGATGGTAGGAATACTTTTTCGCCTAAGAGTCGGTCTGCCAGTTACCACGCACCTACCTGATTCTGCTGCTAAATAGCGATGCGCTTACTGCCGGGTCTGGGCCGGTCCGGTCTTAAAGGTGTAGACAGACAGTATAATTTTTTATAGGATAGGGTGACAAACGAGCTCACAGTCCACCTGATGGTAAGTGGTTGCTGTGGCCCATAGACATCTACATCTATCCTCGATTACGAATCAAAATGCAGATACGTTTTCACCCGTGAGGACTAAGATGGGATGCCTCGTTTCCAGTGAAAAGGGTCTTCGGTTCTCTACACTCACCATACGAAATACAACAGCATTAAGCTACTATTTCACGCTGGTATTCTGTGAGAGCGTGGTCCTTCCCCGGTCGAGCCGACTGCAGCATGGCTCTACCACATTAACTTTGCAGGCTGGAACACATTCCACCTTAGTTCCCAGAGGTGACAACGCATCTGCAGCCTTCTTTGTTTGGAGTTGGTTGGAGATGTCCATGAAATGCAGTAGCCACTTACCATCAGGTGACCTATAAGTTCGTTGTCACTTCTTTTTTATAAAAAAGGGGATTCCCCTCCAATTCAAAACGACGAAAAATATTCGTTAAAAAATTTAATCAATGATGTACTGAATCATGAATAGTCCCCAGGATTTGTTGCGAACGGCAACTATATAATTGGGAAATCTTTTCAGATATTCCGGTTGGAAAGGCAGGCAGGAATCGGTAGATTTAAGAAGTTCAATGTCGATTATAATGCTGAAATATTTTTTTTAATAGAATAATGTGACAAACGAGCACACAATCCACCGGATGGTAAGTGGTTGCTGTTTTTTTAAATAGGATAGGGTGACAAACGAGCACACAGTCCACCCGATGATAAGTTGTAGCAGTGGCCCATAGATATCTACATCTATCCTCGATTACGAATCAAAATGTATATGATGTGTTGTCACTCGTAAGTACTACGATATAATGCCTCGTTTTCAGTAAAAACGGTCTCCCGTTCTCTACACTCACCATACGAAACACAGCATATACGAAACACTGCATTAAGCTGCATTTTACGCTGGTATTGAAGACATCCCTTTTTTTCTAATAAGAAATCGGGCAATGTTATATTTTTGATAATATAAAAAATTATTTACTATCCGTTGGTCACGCTAAAAGTCGAAAACGGCTCGAACGATAATAGTGAAATTATTTGTGCGCGTTTGAGCGGGACCTTGGATGGTTTAAATTCACCATTAGGCTTGGTAGGTGGCGCTGTTGTCGAGATCCGAGAAAATCACCCGTGCGAAGCCGGGGCGGATCGCTAGTACCTTATAAAAGCTTCACCGTTGGGCACAAGTGCTCATTGAGTGAGTGGAGTCGTGGTAGTGGTCAGTGGAGTGGATTCCGATCAGGTACCTCGCCGCGTTCGGTCGCCTGCGACCAACCAACCGTTAAGTGCCATTGTTCGGCCGAGCCCATGCGCTCCCAGTGCGTTGATTCCAAGAAGAAAGAAGACAAAGACATTATTACCTGCGCGCGCGAGTGCTTCAGTGTCGTTGTGCTCCGTAACGGCCGCCAGGTGCATCGGGCCGCCGGCCCATTGTTCTGTTTCGTGTAGTGCTAGTGTAGTGCCCCACGTTCTCTGGATTTCCCGTAAAAACTGTAAGTAGTTTTTATTACACACCCGCTGCCTCAGAGGCAGCTATTCTATTTTTAATTTTTCTGTGTTCGCTTGTTGCACTAGGTGACAGCTAGGTACACACCCTAGCGTACCAACGCGCTAGTTGTATAGGTGTTCGTTTAGGCACACACCTCCCCCGCCGAAAGGTGGGGGGGCTTGATACACAAGTGTTTAAAAATCACTAACAAGATGGCGGCTATAACCATAGCCGAACTCGCCGACTTCTTCGGCCAAGTGTGCCCCGACGCTTGGGCTAAATTTTTAGCCCAACGAAACTCGTCCACCGCTGAACGCCCTGTACTACGGATAGACGATCCTGCCTCACCGAGCACCGACCGCTCGACCCCTGTGTCCATCGACACAGTCTACGACGCCGCGTCCCCCGCGCCTTCTGCGCTCTCCACTCGCGGTCCTTCACCGTTGTTTTCGGACGCCGAATCAGGCTCCGAGATGGATATAGACATCCGCCGTCCTACTAAACCCGATGACGAAGGCTTCACCCTAGTCTCGGGTAAAAAGCGTAAGCGCACCGCCGCGAAAAGGGGAAACGAGCCTTACTCGGCCCCTACGTCGCCTAACGCCACTCCGGCTAAAAAAGTCGCGCCTTCCGCGCGCAAAACTACCGCGACTAAAACCGCGAATCCGACTCAGGCCGAACCTAGGAAGGAGAAGCCGCCGCCTCCTATAATTTTACAGGACAAGTCGCGCTGGAGCAACCTATCCAAGTGGATAGACTCCAAAAAAATATTCTGCCCCAAAGTCCACAATGGACCACAAGGCATCCGCATCCACGTCGCAACGACAGACGATTTCCGCGCTTTAACTGCGCATCTAAAAGCTCAACAATTGAGCTTCCATACATATACTCTCGCGGAGGACCGTAACCTCCGTGTTGTAGTTCGCGGACTCCCTAAGGAGCTCGATACAGATTTCATCTTAAGCGATCTTAAATCGCAAAACCTCCCTGTTAGAGAAGTGCACAGGATGCACCACCCAACAGACAAAAAACGATACCTAGATCTCTGTCTTGTCATACTGGACCTGTCTCCAGAGGGCAAACAAATATATAACATCACGAGAATATGCAATCTCACAGGAATTGCAGTAGAGTCCCCGCGTAATAGGGGCATCGTTGGCCAATGCCACCGATGCCAATTATACGGCCACTCGGCCAAGAATTGCTTCGCCAGGCCTAGGTGCGTCAAGTGCCTAGGCGATCATGGCACTACTGAGTGCCCCCGAACGCCCGAGACGGAGGGCCCTCCAAGCTGTGTTCTGTGCGGCGAAGAGGGACACCCAGCGAGCTATCGCGGGTGTTCCAAAGCGCCGCGTAGGAAGCAGAACGGAGGAGCAATCCGGCGCGGGCGTGCGGGCAACCCCAGTAGGTCGCGCCCGCGGCATTCCGCCCCTTCGGTCGCACCAATCTCGGTGCCGCAACCCGCGCCCGCTCAGGCTACAGCCAAGCCCGCCCCCGTTAAAGGGACTTCCGGGCAAGGCCCAAGCCTTCCGGTGCCTTCAGCACCTAAGCCCAATGCATGGGTTAAGCCCCCGGCAATAGTCAGCGCGGCCGCCTCACGGCCAGTGCCTCCTCGCCAGGCCCAGAAACCCAAACCCGCCCCTCAGGCACCGTCAAACATCAACACTGACCTTTCGTTAGTGTTCAACTTCGCTAGCAGCTTCAATGTGGACGAAGTCACAACTCTAGCCCGCAAACTTCGCGAAGCCAAATCGATACAGGATAAGCTCAATGCTACCATTGAGCATCTTAGTCTTATCCAAGCGATAGGTTCGTTCCAGTGCGCCTAAGCGACTCCTTTCTTTTTAACTAAAATGGAAGTTAGATCTGTAGGTAGAACTAAGCCTAGGTCTCTGACTGTCGCGTACTTTAACGCAAACGGTGTCAGAGATCAAAAGGAAGAGATCATGTATTTTTTACGCGACCATGATATCGACATCATGCTAGTGCAAGAGACCTTCTTGAAACCTAGTTTGAGCGATCCCAAAATAGCCAATTATACCCTAGTACGAAATGATAGGTTGACCGGACCTAAAGGCGGCACCTTGATCTACTACAAAAGGTCCTTGCAATGTGTACCGATAGATACCCCGCCGCTTACTAACTTAGAAGCGTCGGTCTGTAGGATAGCACTTACTGGCCATCCGCCACTAATAATTGCATCAGCATATTTATCTCCTACAAAAAGTATATTAGATTCCGACATATCGACTCTATTAAACCTAGGCCCGAGCGTATTAATCGCAGGAGACCTAAATAGTAAACACGTTAGCTGGAATTCTAACGTTAACAACCTAAACGGAAAAATACTAAGAGACCTCACGGAGAGACTTAACTTCGATGTTATCGCTCCCGAGAGTCCAACTCGCTATCCTTTTTCAAACAACCAACATCCGGACGTCCTCGATATAGCATTACTAAAAGACATCCGACTTAGTATTAATTCAATAGAGACTATTATAGAGCTAGTTTCAGACCACAGGCCGGTCGTTTTACAACTGGGCCAGCCGGCAGGTGAGGTCCCTCAGACCAAAACTATTGTCGACTGGCGTAAACTTGAGGTCAAACTTAAGTCTACGAACTCCCAGCATTTGAATACTATACCTGACAAGATTGACTCGCTGGAGGAGGCCGATAGGGCGATTAGCGCCCTCTCGACTCACCTCACATCAGCAGTCGAAGATTGCACCCGTAAGGTTCGTGTATCGAGCGATCAATACACGAAACTTCCGGCAGATGTTCGACGACTGATTAGAGCGAAGAACTCCGCGCTTAAAACTTACGACCGCTATCGCACGGAAACCAATAAACTTAGGGTACGTTCTCTACAAAGCGAGATTAAACAACGAGTAGCCGAGTTTAGAAACGATAACTGGGATAACCTCTTAGAAGGTATCGAACCATCCCAAGACGCCTTCTGGAGACTTACAAGAGCTCTTAAAGCCGACAAATCCGCACCAATGCCGCCTCTCGTGAGGCTGGACCACCCCGATCTCGCCCTTGACGATCTCGAAAAAGCCGAATGCCTAGCAGACAGTCTAGAGTACCAGTGCACGCCATCCACCGCACCAATAGATCCCGCTCACCTATTAGAGGTAGAATCGGAAGTAGAACGTAGGTCTGCGCTGCCACCAGCGGGTGAACCTCTCGATCCTGTGACAGTAGATGAAGTCACCGAAACCATTAAAAGTCTTAAAAATAGATCAGCCCCTGGGCCAGATGGCATCAGTAACAAGGTTATCAAATCCCTTTCGGCGCCACTTATTTGCCTCCTTGTAGGAATATTTAACACCTTTCTCACGAACTGCTCTTTCCCGGACATCTGGAAAGAAGCAGACGTAATAGGGATCCCAAAACCGGGTAAACCGCGTAATCGTCCCTCTAGTTACAGACCCATTAGCCTGCTCAACACATTGGGCAAACTATACGAGCGCATTATTCACAAGCGTCTCCGTCATTACACCGAAGCTAACGGACTTCTCCCAGACGAACAGTTCGGCTTTAGAGCCAATCACTCATGCACTCACCAGATTCATCGCCTAACAGAATACATTCTGTCTGGCTTCAGTCAAAACCCGTTAAGAAAAAAGTCTCGAAACACGGGAGCCCTCTTCTTCGATGTCGCGAAAGCGTTTGACAAGGTCTGGCACGACGGCTTGATTTACAAGCTGTACAAACTGAACGTGCCCGATAGGCTCGTGCACATCATACGAGCTTTCCTTTCGAACCGCACTTTTCGATATCGAGTAGAGGGAACTCGTTCTACGAAACGTTTCCTTAAGGCCGGGGTTCCACAGGGCTCCGTACTATCCCCACTCCTTTTCACACTTTTCACAAGTGATATCCCAAAAGACCCCGTGGTGAACACCGCACTTTTTGCCGACGATACGGCACTCTTTGTGTCAGACCCCAACAAAAATAGACTCGCCATAAAGCTCCAAAAAGCGACCAATCGCCTTGGCGAATGGTTTCGCCTATGGAGAATTGATGTGAATCCCGAAAAAAGTGTAGCAGTATACTTTCAACGGAATTCTACAGGAGGTTCTAAACCCAAAACAATCTCACTATACGACCGCCCAATCCCTTGGGAAAAATCGGCCAAATACCTAGGCGTCACTTTCGACTCCCGCATGAGTTTCAAGACGCACATAAGTGTAGTACGCAACAAAGCCAAGTCAATAATTGGCCGTCTACACCCCCTCGTTAGCAGTAAGAGCAAACTGTCGCTAAGACACAAACTCCGGCTGTACAAAACCTGCATTAGACCGGTTATGTCCTATGCAAGTGTAGCTTTCGCCCATACATATAAGACCCATATTCTAAAACTCCAAAGAGTACAAAATTTTTTCATCCGGAGAGCCACCGGCGCACGGTGGTACCAACGGAACTCTGACTTACACAATGATTGTGAACTACCATCTATCTCCGAATATTTTAAGGAGATGTCCCAACGCTACTTTGACAAGGTAGAAAACCACCCTAACCCGCTAGTGACAAACGCAGCTAACTACGTTCCGATAGCAAACGTCGCGCCCTATCTCCGTAGACCGCGAAATGTTTTAATAGAACCACCAATATCGCTCGATCCAGCCGACCCAAGCGTCGCAGGCACATCACACAACGACACTACACCCACACTAAATGGTACAAACACAAATAGGACAACGAATGGGACGCGTCGCACCCGCAGACGGGCACGACGCGTTCCAGCACACACCGCGTACATACCGTACACCCGCGTTCCTGGACGGTTCTCACCGCCCAGACCATCGACCGACACGAGCTGAGCAGTCAGAGACGGGGGTCCGCACACCCCCCCTCGGACTGCGGTTAGATAGCTCAAAGAAAAACGCCTAAAAGGCGACACGATGATTGGTAACAATATCAAATCATAAACCATCTCATCATCATCCTCACCTCATTGCCTTTCCCTTTTTTAATTAGCTCGCGGCCTTGCAGGCCGCGAGCCCTGAGACAAGATGAAGCTGTAAGAGACGCATAGTCTAACAGCACACACATCAAGATAATAGACAAGTGCTCATTTCTGGGAGGGTAATTGAGCAATTAACCCGCCGCGCTGCTCCGGCGAAATTTCTCTTCTTTATTAGAATTATTCTTTTCTCAAACATAAAAGTTTCCTCAAATTTTTTTCTTTATATATGAGGAATTGGTGACTGAACATTAAAAATTGCCATAAATCGAACTCGCGGAATGTAAAATTTATGGCAAGTCCCTGATTTTTTACTTACGAGCTACTTCTATTCTCTCATTTATATTGGCACAAGCATGGTATAACGACTAAACGATAATATTATTAATTATTAATATTATTCTTATTTGGAAATTGTTGTCATAATGGAATCATAACTCTACTTTTTGAGTGGGTACTAAATTAGTGAAGTTTTCCTTTTTTATCAATTGAGCAATTCCTGCATGTATGTATATATGTTATATCTTCATATTACATATCCACAAATACTAATACCCAAGATAAGTAAATAATATAATACTATACATACGTAATGTAAGTACTTAAATATACGAGAATATGTAATTGGTTTCTCAGATACGACTAAATATTTGGATGGAAGGAGAAGAAGATGTTTCCATACATTCTTGAGCCCAGGAGTTCAAAAGGTGAAAGCTTACATACAAAAAATTCATAACTGAAAATCTGGCAAGATTTGTTAATCTAAGAGTTAAGGCAGAATAAGTAAAAGTAAGGTTATGTATTACATTGCACTGTAACAGTAGACACAAGTATTTTTTATTAGTTTAGTATATATGGTTATAGTATTTGTTTCACAAGTATAACTTAAAGATACAATTATAATTATGAACTCATATACCTATAAGTGTATTACAGTCAGTTCGGTCGTGTAAGAAACATTCTCGCTGGCCAATAACGAAGCAAGGGTCAATAAAAGCAGGATTGGTATAAGGTCCCTAAAAGAAAAGCTGAGGAATTAACATTTATTTAAAGTTAATTAATTTCAGTTAATAAGTGAATTGAATAATAGGTATGTCGATTAAAGGTCGATTACTTGAATTATTTATGTTATTATTATTTGTTGGCGTGTTGATATTTTGTAGATAATATGTCCGCGATTCTTCTTTATAGCAAAGAAATATAATCAAACATGGATACCTAGGTAATGCGTCTTTACTTATAAAATTGCTGTTATGCAATACTGGCCATTTCAAATCCAAATAATTCTTGCTTGGCTAAGACTTCGAAATTCGGATTCGAATTTCGGATTAATTTAGTTTTAAGAACATGGAATTCTTTTTTTTAAATTAGTTATTTGTTTATTGATAAGCTATGTATGTATGATAAGTTGTGGTTTCGTTCGTTTTCGTTCATAAAAATTGGAGTAATTTTGGGATATGAGTACTGTCGTGACACCAACGCAGCACACCGGCAGGCAACATCAACCACGTTTACGGAACGAATACTACAAACGAACCCACCATTTTTTACTGGTTTGCCCGCTTCCGTTTTGAAAAATTTGACCTGAAAAATGAACCGTAAAAGAAACGAATTAAAGGCGATTTTGCAAGCTGATGATACTCAATCTACGGCTGAATTAATAAGAGCTTTCGACGTTAGCATTAAAGCAATATTGGTCAACTTGCATCAAATTAGAAAGGTAAAACAGCTTGACAAGTGGGTGCCCCACTAACTCAATGATCGTCAGACGAAAATTGGATTCTGTTTGACAATCCTAAGCGCTCAGCAATTTGGTGGAATCCTGGTTCTGCATCTAAACAATGCCCTAACGAAAACTTACCCCTAGAAAAGTGATGTAACTGTTCGGTGGTCTAGCGTCAGTATGATTCATCACACATTTTACCAAACGGGATGATCATTACCGTAAGAAGAAAGGTAGAAACCGTTACGGCGGCGGCGTTACAAGGTTCGAAAATGACGTTAAAATGTAATAGTTGTAATATAGTTATTAGCGAGTTATTAGCATACGTGCAAAACAAGCTGTCTGTAGCAGATGAGGACAGCATTGTTAAAATATGTGCTTCTACGTTCTCATCGGAAGAAATTGGGGATGCAAAAAACTTGCTCGTGAATTCCCTACCGGCGGATCAGCGCAAAACTACGAGGAAGGGTAAAGGCAAAGAAAATCGCTCTTTGAACGATATAATCGGCCTTTTTAAGGTCACCGACCCTGACGTTTTGCCAATTTTCGTGGCGAGAGATTTAGATAAATTGCCTCCGATTACATTTGATCACCTAGACGTATCTAAACTACTGAAGGATCTGGCTGTTGTGCAGGCTGACATTAAAAATATCAAGTCTTCATACGTAACTGTCGACCAGCTGGAAGAGGTTAAAAGGGAGTGCCAACATTTTAAACATACGTCGCCGCCTTTTTCGGCGGTAAAGGTGAACATGCGAAGAGGAGCATATCGAGACAGTGGTCCGATTGGATTGTCGCAATTCGATGATACGATTATTACGAATCACAGTCAACATCTTAACGAGGAACCGTCATCTCCGAAAGATTATAATCTAAATTACAGATGTATAAATTTTATGGAGGGTAATTATAAATCTCAAGGAGCGGTCGACAGCGGTGTCTCAGCTGTTGAAGGAGCGCGCGTCACGGAACAAGTAATCGGTGCGGTAGCGGGTGCGGGCCGGCCTAGTATTGCATCATCGCCGACGCCCGCGCCGACCGAGCCACGAGCCAGCCCGCCAGCCAGCACGGGGGCAGCGTCGAAACATGCAGAGGGTGCAATTGCGCGGTCTTTCGCCGAGGTAGCGAGCGCGGAGGGGAAGTGGAGAGTGGTGAGACGAGGCCAGAAACAAAGGAGATACCGTTATACGGGAGCCGCGGGTGTGTCCAACGAAGAAAGTAATTTTAAAGCGGCAGATCGTAAAGTGCCCATGTTTATAACGATGGTTCATCGGGACACGACGGAAAATGATATTGTGCAATACGTTTACAATAAAACGAGAGAAAAGATAACACTCGAAAAGATTTCCTTTAGTAAAGAAAACAAGGACTACAACGCTTACAAATTTTTTGTATCAGAGCGGAAAATAGATATTTTCTTAGATAAAACGCTTTGGCCCCAAGGTGTGATCTTTAGGCGCTTCGTCAACTTCAAGCGAAACCATAGCTCTGGAACGAACGGTACAGTAAATACCGTGAACGGCCCGACCCCAAATGGTAATGGATAAAATCCTCCCGTGTACTTTTGTCAGTTTCAATTGTAAAAGTATAAAACGATCAGCTGAGCATGTGAGGCAGTTGTGTCAGTCATCGGATGTTATTGCGCTTCGAGAAACGTGGTTATTTCCACACGATATTCAGTTTCTTAGCGAGATTGATGACCGTTTCGGCAGTACGGGCACCTCTGCGATAGACACGGCGGCGGGGATGGTCTGCGGGCGACCTTACGGAGGTGTAGCGTTATTGTGGAATAAAAGTCTCTTTCAAAATGTGTCAGTAATAAACTGTGATAATCCGCGTATATGTGCGATAAGAATAGTGTTGGGTGATAGGTCCATCCTAGTGTTTAGCGTATATATGCCGACGGATACAGTGGTAAATCTCACGGAGTTTACGGACTGCCTCAGCTCGGTGAGTGCTATTATTGATAATAGTAATATAGAATGTGTCTATATACTCGGCGACTTTAATGCGCATCCAAACGAACGCTTTTATGCAGAGTTGACGTGTTTCTGTGACGAACAAAACTGGTCATGTATAGATGTACAGTTTTTAGGAGTGAGCGCGGACACATACACATTTGTTAGTGAAGCCCACGGGTCGAAAAGGTGGCTAGATCACTGTATAACCACGAAATCTGCGGCATCGTCTATTTTGAATGTTCATGTAAAGTACGATGTGCTGTGGTCTGACCATTACCCTTTAATAATTAAATGTAATTTAGATATTGTTAAACCGAAGTATACGAGTACACATAAAGTTGTAAACGAGATTCTATGGGGAAATAGAAAACCGGAAGATATTTTATTATATACGAAATTATGTAATGAAAAGTTGAGATCAATCGATTTCCCCGAAGAGTTTCGTTCTTGTAGTGATTTTACTTGCGAGTCTACCGATCACAATTTACTTATCGATAAATTATATGGCGAAATTATAGATATTTTGACGGTGGCCGCAACGGAATCCAACACTGTAAGATTGCGTGGCGGGAGGCGGCCGGTGGTTGGGTGGAACAGGTATGTGCGCGATGCTCACGGGGAGGCCAGATCTAAATTTTTAATGTGGGTTTGGTGGGGTAAACCAGATAGTGGAGAAGTTTATGAGGAAATGCGGCGTAGTCGCAATTTATTTAAGTCACGCTTACGCTGGTGTCAAAACCACAGCGAGCAAATTAAAATGGACATTGCGGCTACGCAGCATTCGAACAATGACTTTAAGAACTTTTGGAAATCTACCAATAAATTAAATGGTAGACCTGGCTTACCAGTGAGCGTTGAGGGTATTAATGACCATAGTCTCATAGCGGACATGTTCAGGGACCATTTTGCAGTGACGTCACCGTTGCGACCATCACAGCTTGGAAGAGATGAATGTACGGGTGGTCAGGAGATTGGAATCCGATTTACAGCAATGGATGTCAATAATGCTATAGCCTCTATGTCCCGTGGCAAGTCTCCTGGCCATGACGGTCTGAGTATTGAACACCTAAGGTATGCGGGTCCTCATCTGCCCGGAGTGCTTGCCATGTTTTATAACTTGTGCATGGCACACTCGTACTTGCCTTCAGCGCTGATGAAAACTGTGGTGGTGCCAATTGTGAAGAACAGAACGGGGGATGTGTCTGATAAATCCAATTACAGGCCTATCTCACTAGCCACGGTTATTGCGAAGGTTCTTGACAGTTTGCTTAGCGTCCACCTTGATAAATATATAACCTTACATGATAATCAGTTTGGTTTCAGGCCAGGTTTGTCAACTGAGTCGGCCATATTATGTCTCAAGCAGACTGTTAGGTACTATTCGGTTAGGCGTACACCTGTATATGCCTGTTTTCTCGACCTTAGTAAGGCTTTTGACCTGGTAAATTACGGTATCCTATGGCAGAAATTGAAAAATACTGGACTGCCTGAAGAAGCAATCAGAATCTTCAAATATTGGTACCGTAACCAGGTCAATGTTGTGCGATGGTCCGAATCTTATTCGCAGCCATATAGGTTGGAGTGCGGAGTTAGACAGGGAGGCCTAACCTCCCCTAAGCTCTTCAACCTATATGTCAATGCCCTCATAGAGGAGCTCAGTGGCACACATGTCGGTTGTCACATTGACGGAGTATGTCTTAGCAACATCAGTTACGCTGACGACATGGTGTTGCTGAGTGCTTCTGTTTGTGGCTTAGCGAAACTGTTGAGCATATGTGAAAACTATGCTCACAGTCACGGCTTAATTTATAATGTGAAAAAAAAGCGAATGTATGGTCTTTCAGGCCAGGGGAAAAGCATTACCATCAATTGTACCACCCATTAAATTATATGGTACGCCGTTAAAAAGGGTGTCGCAATTTAAATATCTAGGTCATGTGGTAACCTTTGACTTGAAGGACGATGCTGATATCGAGAGAGAGCGCAGAGCATTGTCGGTTAGGGCGAACATGATAGCTCGCAGGTTTGTTCGTTGTTCCACCCCGGTTAAAGTAACGCTATTTAGAGCTTACTGTTCTTCATTTTACACAAGCAGCCTGTGGATCGATTTTACGCAGAAACAGTACAATGCTCTGCGCGTTCAGTACAATAATGCTTTTAGGATTCTGATGGGGCTGCCTCGATTCTGCAGTGCGTCGGGTATGTTCGCTGATGCGCATGTTGATTGTTTTCACTCGATCATGCGCAAGCGGTGCACATCCCTGGTACGCAGGGTTGGGGATAGTCCCAGTGGCGTCCTGAGGGCATTTGCTGACAGGCTGGATTGTCAGTACCTGAACCACTGCCGTATGGTGCACGTGCTGACAAATCAGGGCTGTCTTAGATATAAGATATAGATTAAGGTAGTTTTAAGTTTACTAACATTAGACTAGTGTTTTCCTTATATATGTTACTAACAAATATGATCTTTAAGGTCGAAATAAAATGATTTAATTAATTAATTAATTACTGCAGACGTGTACTGTGAAGAACTGAACACAATAATGGACAAGCTCGCACGTCTCCAACCATCTTTGGTCAAACGCTCTTCCCCGCTGCTCCTGCAACGACTACGCACAATCTCCTACCGTACAACGGACGGTCTTCAAGAGTTACAAGAGCTGGGGTTGGAAGCTCTCCGTCATTCGCCGTACTAACCAGAACTTGCGCCTACTGACTTCTACTTTTTCCAGAATTTAGATTTTTGGCGGGAAAAAATTCTATACTCGAAAGGCGGTACAACATGCTTTTGAAGAATTTGTTGCCTTCCGTGCAGCTAATTTCTCTCTAATCACTCTCAAGGAGGTCATCAATAAACTGCTTCTACGTTAGCAAAGATGCATCGATTGCATGTGTGATTACTTTTATTAAAAGAAATAAAAAATAAAGACAATTTCTTAGGTAAAAGACCTAACATTAAAATGCTCGACATAATCGAGAATCAATTACATATATTGCGCTCGTTTGAAAACGAATCGAAAATAGGGCTTTGTTATGTGAACAGTTTTGAAGTTTGAACTGTCAAGTTTCAAAATAAGAAGACGTTTAGTGTTATCGATTTTCAAAATTATTTGTTACTTTAATGTTCTTTTGAATTCCGTATTTTAAAATGAACCAGTAGGTACTTTGTATTCTTCTTTACAAAAATGTAGACATTTTTAAAGCATAAACATGTTTACTTTAGACTCGATTCATTAACATTCAACTCAATCAAATCCCATTCTCCTTTTGTATTAAATATTTTTTTACTTTCCAAGTTTATTTAGATTCCCCGAGAAATTATTTTTTTTTCTAATGTACTGTTATTTAAAGAACACTTTCATTATCTGGTGTATTATATATCAAGCGGCCTTATTTAATAAAAAAGAATTACAATGATCCATTAAATTTATCGCATATAGCTTAAGTTAAGATATCGTCAAGTGTGATGATAATTATTTAGCACGTCTATATTACCTTTTTTTTTGTGAAAATAACTAGCGCATATACATATAGCCATGCTGCAGCTATAATTATTAGTTGTAGCACGAATGGGTCGGCTCGGCCTGGGAAGGAGCACGTTCTCACAGATTACCGGCGTAAAAACATCTTAAGACTGCTGTGTTTCATATGGTGAACCGGAGACCATTTTTACTGGAAACGAGGCGTTCGATCTTAGTCCGCAAGGGTGATAACGCATCTGCATTCTGATTTTTAATCGAAGATAAATGAAGAAGCCTGTGAGCCACAGCATCCACTTACAATCAGGGGGACTGTGTGCTCGTTATTCATGCTCCTTCTATATTTAAAAAAAACCTTCGCCGCATATCTGTTGGGTAATTAATTACACGGCTCTGGCACACAGTCGCGGCCCTATTCTATTTAGCCGTCTATTGGAGAATCCTACTAGAGAGAGAACTAACCCTTTCCCTCGCCTTCCTTCTAGCAGGGCCTGCTCATACTGTGTGCACACGGGGTGCTAGTGTGCAACAAAGTCCACCACGTGAATACCATGGGGTCAGTGAAGCGCGAACTCGAAACTATCGGGGTTCTAAACCCTCAGTAACATGTCCACGGATTCACCGCCGACCTTAATACAGCCTCGGAAGATAGGAGTAGTATATGGTAACATCGATGCTCCCACCCAGCGTTTAAAGCGTTCACAGCTACTAAGTAACGTGTAGTGACGGTGTAAGAATATCCCCCCCCCCCCCATATCGTCTCGTGGGTGTTGTGAGGGGCGACAGAAGGAAATTGGAACAGGTGGTAGGCAGCAGCGTCTTCCTGATACCAACTCAAAATAATAAAGAACTGCGGTTGCCAATCCGCTTGCCAAGCGTGGCAACTGTGGCAAAAAACCCCCTATGAGGCGATCTATTTGTTCAGCAGTGGACTTATATAGGCTGTATTAGATGAATTGGAATGAATGGCTACTAAATCCCCCAGCGCCATGACTAGCCGGGAACTAAGAGAAGATAACCGTGTGTTTCAAAAATTTATTACCATGCCTGCGTCATTGATCCCGAAATTAAACCCGACCGGTTGCACTACATCTTTGCGTCTTTGACGTTACATCCAACTGTGATCTTCAATTGATTACTGGAAGGTTACAATAAGGAATAAGCTATTAATTCTGAGTTTGTGTAAAAACATTTATTTTCTCGTAGTTGGCACCTTTTTTTAGTATCTTTTTTATTTAACATATACTTCAAATAAAGCTTTTTAATTGTCTTAATTCACACTCACATATTCCTAGGCTAGAATTTATATACAACTCTAAGAGGACTTTTTCAGCATAACCTTTTTGTTACCATAATAACTAACATATCAAGTTTATGCCTCTTTCTGAAAACTTTTTAGATAGCAGTGTTCGTAAATCTGAACTAATCTGATATTAAAGAAAATTATATTTAATACCAGGGAAGCCATATCTAGCTTTGTTAATGCTACACACTAAGCTGTAGTTCACTTGTATCCTTACTTGTAATTACTCAACGGAGGCTTAAAAACTATTCTAGTGCAAGTGCTTCCATATAAAATGTGTTGCCTTCAGCATAAATGAAAAAAAGTTCTTTAACTTTTTTTGAAATACTTTTCCCCTTTTTTGTACAAGTTCGTCAAATATTTGACGTAGGTACACACGTGGTTATTTTTTGATATCTTGTTGATCAGTTTTATTATTTCGGTTGTACTTTTTTTCTGCCTCGGAGTCCTACTTACATATTTCTGTTTAGTCTACTACAAGCGCGTTACTCATTCTAATTTTACTGCAAAATAAAAGTTTATGTAATCGATCTGCCATTTAAATACTGTAATAAAACCTACTTCTGTTGTTTAGTCTAAGGTGGAGAAGTCAACGAGAATATTTAAGAAAATATTAAGATTTTTTTAAAACGTTCAAGGGCAAAGGCAACAGGTTCTTTGAAACTATCATTTTTTTAAATGTGCAAATATTTATCAATTGGATTATTAATTTATTATAAATAGTTCAAGGACTATCCGGCACAGACAATGCTACGAGTTTTGAGTACTTTCCTTATCAAGCTTTTATCATGAAAAAGATAATTGAAATTAACGTATTTGCAAAGTTATGCTAAAAGTGTAATCTCTACGTATAAATAAAAGACTTGTCGTTTTGTAATATCGAATTAACTGTCTTTTATTGAGCTGGGGGATATTTGCATGCCTTTGAAACCAGAATAAATATTTTGAAATTTTGTATGTCTGTGCCAGGAGTTAGTTACCTAGGCTATATTTTATCTCAAAAATTTGGATTTTTTTAAATAGAAAAATTGATAACATGAAATAAATATTCTTGGGTGATTGATTAATCTTCAATCTATATAACGACACGTAAATGGATTCAACTCAGACGAAGCTAGGGCGGGGTCACTAGTGTAAAATAAATTATAGTTAATACCTACTATCAAGTCATGTCAAATTAAACGTGGCCATGAGATTATCCATTTATATTCAAATATGAATAATTTAGAAAACAAGCAATTCCTCCGCAACCTTCAAAGTATTATTTACATAGAATGTTATAGAATCTTCTGGAAATAAATATATATCACTTGAATGAGTTTACAAGCAAAAGTAGAAAATGTTGTCTTTCAGCCCAGACAGTAAACGGGTTTTAAGTATTTGAGGTGGTTTAACACCATCGATTAATTAACCGATGTATTACGGTCAGGTCAGAATTATTCACTTGGAAAGATGAGGTGATTACCTCTGGTCGCTACCTAACTTCAAAAAGGCTAACTCACTCTAATTTCAAGTGCGTCGTGTCGGCAAGTTTGATTTTTGTAAATAAATGTGCTACGTTTAAGGCGTAATAGACACGCACTGCAGCTATAATACAGTTGTAGCGCGAGGTCGGCTCGACCGGGGAAGGACCACGCTCTCACAGAATACCAGCGTGAAATAGCAGCTCAATGCTGCTGTGTTCCGTATGGTGAGTGTAGAAAACCGGAGACCCGTTTTACTGGAAACGAGGCATTCCATATTAGTCCACACGGGTGACAACGCATCTGCATTTTGATTCTTAATCGAGGACAGATGTAGATGTCTATGGGCTACAGCAAGCACTTACCATCAGGTGGACTGTGTGCTCGTTTGTTACCCTATCCTATAAAAAATGGAGATGTGTGCCCGCATCTTCGCGATAAAAACTCAAATCAATTAAAAAACGGTGGCTAAGTCTCCGCTATACAATCTATATATACGCAATCTAGGAAGGAGGTCCATGTTGATCAGTGGGCATTTATAGGCTGAAAAGGATAGATAGATTATGGATGGAGCCTCATAAAGATATCATGAAAATTTACGTTCAGAGAGAGAAGTTGTCAGTAAATCAAAGATTTTAACAAATACGTACCCATTTAAGGAAACAGTAAATCTAAGGGACGTCCTAGACGAAAATTTATCGACCAAATTGGCGATTTATTGAAAAACGGGCCGAATTAGGAGTACCCTTAACCGACGAGCATGTATGCGTAGGTGTATGGATGTGTAGGAGGCGAGAGAGGTGTGTCACGATCGTGCCAAATGGAAGTCTGTAGTCTCTGCCTACCCCTCTGGGTGACAGGTGTGAGAGTTTATGTAATGTTTTTATTGTTTATGTTAAATCTAATTATAATCTCGGCGTGATACAGGCATCTATGTCATATTTATCTAGTGATGTTTCTGCCAAAGTAACCAGTAGCAGAAATAAAACTTTCTAAATTAATGAAACAAATATAAAAATGTGTATAATATCAAATTTTAGGAAAGTAATCAATATGCCTGTTAATTTATGTACATAATAGCTTTAACAGCCACAAAGTTTTAAGGTTTTGAAGCGTTAACTGGCGGCGGCTGTTAAATCTCAAAAAAAAGTGTAATATTGCTACAACAGGTTAGAGATTTTTTGACCGAAACACTGAATTAAAGATTCTTTATTAAGGGGATAGAGTAAGTCAGCTCAAATTCTAATTTCGCCCCCACTTCCCCGCGCGTCGTATGCTATGTACCGACATGATTGTAATCACTTATACTGTAAGTAGATAGGTCGTTAGATACTTATTTCATTAGGTTTATCATATTTATGCCTGTTTCTTAACGCTAAGCCAGTCGCTTCTTATTTTTATTACGGTTATTTCCCATTTTAATTTTACGTCGTCCTGTTGCGTAATATATATTCTGATTGTAATTGTAAGCGACACAATCTCCCCCTTCAAAGGCCGAAGCGAAGTGACCGGGTGGCAGGAATCACGCTTCAAGAGGCCGATAGTTTAGGTAATTTCTTTTTACAGTGAAAATAATGGTATTTACAAAAAGTAAATAACATAAGCACTGCTTTATAGTTAGTTCAGTTAGTATGCAAAGTTTCATGATCTTATTTAAAGTATTTTATGAATAACAGCGGTTTATTGTTCAGTTTGGAGGTAACTGGATTTTTTTTCTATCGAGAAAATTTTACGGAATCGTGTTTTCGTCTAACATAGTCCTTAACATTAATCCTCAATTTTACCATATATTTATTTCAAAATTAATGCTGCAATGCTTTCGGCATAACGGAGGATCTTGCTAAGCCATTTGAGATTATATTTCCCCTTAATGCGTGATTTTACTATCTAACATACGTGTCGTAATTTTTATTGTATTAAATTGTAGTTTAAATATATACACATAGGCAAGTCGAAATAATTGACTTTCAATAAGGATTACTTGTAATCTATATTGAATAAAATTTTATTCTATTCTATTCTAGAAGTATTTTTATAACAGATTACCAACCAACGATTAAGTTACAACTCATGAGTTCAAGCTCAAATAAAGATGGCCGCAGATGCTTTTTCTCCCATTGGATTAGATATACCTATTTAATATACAAAAGCCAAAGTAAAGTAAAGTCAAAAATTTTCTAACACCCTGGGTATATATAAAACGCGCAATTTTATGTTTGACATTTCCTAACACCCGCACTCGCACGTCGAGCACAGCGGAATGTTTTAACGTAGAGCGTTTCTTGAATCGATGATAGACTCACCTGTTGACTGCATTCCTTTTGTTTACCGTTACCCAGTCGGACCGATCCGATCTCAACAATCGTGCGCTTTCGGAACGCTTTTTTTATTTGTACTTAATATTTTGCCCACTTGTAACTGTTTGTTGGATCTGTTATATTTGTTATTGTAATTTATTAAGTATTTGCATTATGAATGAACAAGTTCTAATATCAAGATATTGATATCGTTTTTTTAAACGTGTCAGTAAATCATGTAAACGTTACTTTTGACTAACAGTCAACCTTATGGTACTCGTTAGTAACTACTGCATGCCTATGGAAACCTGCAGTTACTTCAAACAAAGAAGTTGTCATCTGAATTATCCAGAAGAGGAGATATATCTAGAAATGACTAATGACGTTCCTTCTGATTAGATTTAGAATTTAGAATTTACTTTCTCTTGTATTACATTGCAATAATCATACACACTTGAATGGTGCGGACCGGTTATTTAATTACATTTACTTACAATTAGTTACACGGATGTTGGTAAAACTTGTTTGATAGATAAAACTATCGAAACATGCTTAAATTCACAATTTTTCTAGTAAAATAGAAGTGCTTAGGTTATTACTTTGTAAATGAAACAATATATTTTCTGAATACATTAGAAATCGTAGTATACAGATAAAAATGCACATATTTGAAAGCGGTTTATTTCAAGCCTCATAAGTTTTTAATCGTATGATTGAAATAAAGAAAAACTAACCAGCGAGTAGACTCCAACGAGTTTAGCAAAAACGCTTCGAGTTGAAAATAAGGCTTTCTGTATCCATTATGTTATTAATTCTTTTAATGCTTTCACTGACAAGAGCAATGAATACATTTTTGCGATAGAAATATGAATTATTATGTGTATATTTTTTTTTAATTTATCAGTTTTTAAAAACTGAAATGACAAACAATCTTGGGGTCCACCTGATGGTAAGCGGTTACTGTAGCCCGCAGACACCTGCAGTCAGAAAGCCTGCTGCTGTGTTCCGATCTGAAGGATGTGGTGAACTGGAATAATTACATGCTGTTAGCCATTCTATCTTAACCCTCAAAGGTTACAGCATACCTAAAGCTTTCTTTGTTTGAAGTCGGCTGCACTTGCAAGCACTACTAAATCACTGCTATTATCTGTAACCATCCGTTGGTCTAGTGGTTGTGTTAGTGCAACTGCTGATCGTAACGTCCCGTGTTCAAATCCCGGGGCGGACCAAAAAATCGATTATTGAGTTTTTCTGGAGTTGTGGGTGTCTAACCCCGTGCTTCGGAAAGCACGTAAAGCCGTTGGTCCTGCGCCTGATCTCTCTCCGGTCGTGTCGGTTTACCGTCCCCTCGGTTTATGAGAGTGAGGGAGTTGAGAGTGCAGCTATGCTTGCGCAAACACTTGAGCACTATAATGCTGTCCTGCGCCGATGGCTAGTCTCTGTTGCGGCAAGCCGCCGTGACCGAAATTCAGTCTGGAGGACATTTTTATTATATTACATAATCATTATTTCTATTATCAATATTGCACCGTTCGCGATAGTTTAAAAGCGACTTCTAGTAATGCGTTTTTAGGATGTCAGGTTTTACATGTCAGGTTGTTGATTTAGATTTAGAGCTTTAGAGAATTAGTTTATCACGATATCTTCAGCATTTTAAAGCAAATGATATCATGAAGGTTACATTATAAAAATGTAACATACTAGCGATCTGCTCCGGCTTCGCATAGGCGATTTCTTAATTTCGATAACAGCGCTACCTACCGGATCTGATTTATCGCATTTATCGCGGGGAGTGCTCTGAGGAATTGTTCGGACTAATTCAAGCCGCACAATTTCACCATCGCACATCGCGATAAAACTCGCGATTCCATCCATACCATCTTTATGACTGGCGGTCCACCACCATGCGATTTAAAAGATGTTTTCATGGCACAACTTCTTTGCGGAATCAACTACCACCAGAGATTTTTACGGACCGATACGACTTAGGGACCTTCAAGAAAAGAGCCTACTCCTTTTTAAATGGCCGGAAACGCTATGGAATTCCCCTGGCGGTGCAGTTGTTCATGGGCGGCTGTAATCACTCACCATCAGGTTAGCCCATGCTTGTTTATCCCCTCTCCTATAAAAAAAGGCTTCCTAGAGAATATAAATGGTTCTATATATATATATATATATATATATATATATATATATATATATATATATATATATATATAATCTCAACCATACAAAGACTCACTCAAACACCCAATAATTTTCATGAAGTCGGTTTTTGAGGTTTTTTGAGGTTTTTCGAGTCTAACCGACCGCAATTGATTTTTATTTAAAGAGATAAAAATGTCACGCCAGTCAAAATAAATACAGAATAATCGAGAAACAAGGAGGGTGATCTACTTAAGTCCAAACAAGCCATATAAAAAGGTTGGAACCAAAGTAGCTCCAAGGGCCGGTATTCAGCGGTTCTGATCCGATACCAGAATCAGAATCAGAACTAAAACCGAAACCTACATTAAAAAAAAACGTTATGCTCCTTTAAATCTTATCAAACAAGTTTCTAACTTGTTTGATAAGATTTCTAACTTGTTGTTGTGTTTGTTGTGGTAGTCAGACAGTCTCAAAATTATATTTATGGAAATAAACACATGTGTAATCTGTATGTTACGGTCGAATCTATGATATAAAACCGGCCAAGAGCGTGTCGGGCCACGCTCAGTGTAGGGATCCGTAGTTTTCCGTCCGTCACAATAAGTGTTCCCACTTATGAGTTTAAAGGTGAGTATCCATTATGTTCGTGCTCCAGCAGCGCTCCGCGCTCCTGCAATTGCTCCCGGTAGTGGGTACTGTTGTTTCCATCCAAGTTCAAAATGATTTTCCTAGAAAGTCCTTATAAAGTTCTACTTTTCAGATTTTTTTCATATTTTCTAAACGTATGGTTCAAAAGTTAGAGGGGGGGGACACATTGTTTTTTACTTTTGGAGCGATTATTTCCGAAATTACTGACATTATCAAAAAATTATTTTAGTAAACCCCTACTCATTTTTAAATACCTTTCCAACAATATATCACACGTTAGGGTTGAAAATGAAAAAATCACTTCCCACTTTACATATAGGGGGGCTACCCTAATAAAACATTTTTTTCCAATTTTTATTTTTGCCACTTTGTCGGCGTGATTGATACACATATTGGTACCAAATTTCAGCTTTCTAGTGCTAACGGTCACAGAGATTAAGCGAGGACGGACAGACGGACAGACAGACATGGCGAAACTGTAAGGGTTCCTAGTTGACTACGGAACCCTAAAAAATAGAGCTCAACTACAAATCCACGAAGACTAGCATCATCGATTAAGAATCGACGAAGAATAGTTTTTGGTATTTTGGAACCTTTATCTTGTTTCCGTTCAATGGATAAAACTTTATATTTCTTTACAATCAGTTTTTCTTTGAAACGCTAGGTGTTATTTATTAGTCGGGCTAAACACAGCGTCTAACTTTATCCTATGTATTGTTACTATCGTTACGACTAAACCGGTGAAGCCGATTAATCGGCCTATTTGTAGTCACCGATTAGTCGGCTATTAATCGGCGAAAACATCCGATTAATCGGCTTTTTATTTTATTAATTTCAGCAAAGGTTTTTCATGATTTTCTGCGTGGTAACTGCGGCTACATTGATATGAGTAAAGCTTTAAATTTAAAAAAAGTATTGTTTCTCTCCCATGCGTAAACTCTTGTCAGATTTAGGTATATGTAGGTAAATCAAATAAATAATAAAATAAGTAGGTTCATATATAATTTTTATTGAAAAATCAGTCTCACATGTTTTATCTCACATATTTAATCGGCCCAGACGATCATTGTTTCGGCGGCGTTCGGGAAATCTCAGTCTCAGTCGTTGATGATGAAGATGATTGGAGATTCTTTATTTAATAACATTACAGAAAAAAAAACAATATATTGTAGTTTTACGCACGGAAAAATAACAATTTATTTTAGTTTAATTTTTAGTACAAAAACAATAACAATTATAGAAGTTTTAAGTACAGAAACAAGTATTGTTCTATTTGTCTTTTAAAAATCTATATGCGTGTAGTTAAACAATATTTATTCAAGAATCTGTGTTTTTTTTTGTTAAGTTTATTAAGAATATTAATATTTTATTTTGTTGTATTATTACTCTGCATTAAGATAAGAAAAAGTTAAAAGTAGAGTTAAAATAATAAGCACTTTGATTTTCGTTTAGTTTTAAATTTAAATAGCTACTTCAGTAACTTTTTTTGCCAAAGTTTCTATGTCCAGAATAATTAACTCACCGATTTTTCAATAAAAGTTATGTATGAACCTACTTATTTTATTATTTATTTGATTTATCTACATATAAATCTTACGCATGGGAGAGAAACTATTCTTTTCTTAAATTTTAAGCTTTACTCATATCAATGTAGCCGCACTTACCACGCAGAAAATTACGAAAAATCTCTGCTGAAATTAATAAAATAAGAAGCCGAATTAATAAAGTAATATAGTCGGCGATTAATCGGCGGTTTTAGCCGATTAATCGCCGACTAATCGATGACTAAAAATAGGCCGATTAATCGGCTTCACCGATTAGTATATATATATATATATATATATATATATATATATATATATATATATATATATATATATATATATATAGTGTGTATATGTATAGATTAGCAGTTTAGTCAATATACTTATTAGCCAACACTGATTTTGGGCTTCAGCAATTTAAAGAATAGTAAACAAATATTGTCCATAATACTGTTTGCTTGTTACGTTTGGAATTGTAAACTTTGTTGAGAGAAATGAAAGTAAACAAGACTTATATTCGAGCGTCGCGCCTTGAAGCGTCACGCATTCCAAATAAGTATAATAAAAAAGTAGTTTTAAAGTGTTCTCCAAATTGGTATTTTAAAAAGTCTGTCTGTATATTATTCGAAATTAAATAGATAAAATAAAAAAAATCAATCTGTGAGTTTTTAGGTAAAAATAATTACAATTTGCTCCAACCTAAAGAGTCTAATAATAAATTTCGATAAATTTGCATTGCGAACATTCGAATGATTTTTTTTGCTATTCAATGTTTTGACATTCGACGAAATTGTTCACATATTCTCCGTTTAACCCTAGTTCACAAGGGTTTTCAGTTGCTATTAAATTACCATATTATTCCGGTTTTCACACAAATATAATTGTGGCCATAAGGATCCACAATAAACACATTAATCAAACGTTATGCACATAATTACTTTTAAATATTAAATTAGTTATTGATAATTACTATTACATTAAATAAATGCCGTTGTAGCAGCGTAGGAAAATCCACCTATATCATCCCGCATCCCGTGGATGTCGTTGGCGGCTTCCGAGAGAAACAGATGATGGCTAGAAACATCTTAATGTTAACCCCTCAGAATAATAAAAAGCTGTGGTGGCCAACTTGCCACCCTAGCGTGGCAACTGTAGAAAATCCACAACTATATAGTAGCGTTATGCTTATATAATTTCAAGTTACAGTTAATAAGATTTTAACTTACCTACTTAAGATTTTTCTTTTTATAAAATCCTCTATGGTCCACGACTAACAAGCTTTGCGAATTCCCAAGAATCCCAACCATCTGTTCAACGTGCCCTTGACAATCTTTGTTGTGGATGTCTATTTTTATATTTATATAGGTACATGTTATTGATTAACGCACATCCAATAATAAGTATCCTTTGGCATCGCTTCAATAACAAACAGAACAGACTGTAGGTGCCGTGCAGGATGATTTATTTTCATTGATATTGTTTGTAAATCTGCTGCGAATTTTGTGGGTGCAGAAAGTGGAGAATCGCGAATTTCTTCATTGTGAGAACTTATGCTTATGTCTAGCCAGAAGCATGAATTTTTTATGTATCGCAATCGAGTGACTTTTTATTACAGGACGTTGACTTCCGCTAGGAGCGCTGTTTATATTCCAATACGATTTTAATGTTTTAGTCGATAACGATATTAAAACGTTAGTGTCGAAAATTAGTACTGAGGGAAAGTATCTTAAGAAATAAAGGACCGCCTTAAATATTATCAAGGAAAACAAATTAAATTATATAGCCAAAGTTTTGTCTCTGCTGGCATGAAAGAAAACATGGATTGAAACGATTATACGTGGCAGAGCCGCGCTGCAAATATATTAATGGTTGCAGCATGAATGGGTCGGCTTAAACGGGGAAGGACCACGTGAAGTGCGTCTCACAGAATACCATCGTCAAATAGCAGCTTAACACTGCTGTCTTTCGTTTGGTGAGTGTAGAAAACCGGAGACCCTTTTTACTGGAAACGAAACATTCTATCTCAGTTCTTAGGCACAGATTAAATAATGCCTTAGGTGTGACGATGCATCTGCATTTACATTCTTAATTAAGGATAAATGTAAATATCTGTGGGCCACAGCATCCACTTACCATCAGGTAGACTGTGTGCTAGTTTGGTACCCTTAAGCTGGCATGATTGGGAAATTTAAAGGATATATAATTCAAGGACATGATGAAGCACGCCAACACGCGTGATACGGCAGCCTCTTCCCTACTCCAAACACCTTCAAGGAGATGAGAGAAGGCCTGGCCATGAAGATAATTTGAGTGAAAAAATAATTATATCAACCGTTTTGCAATTAATAAAGATATCGCGTAAGAAACATGCAAGAAAACAAAGTTGAATAAAAAAACCTCTTCTTTATGTAGGCTAAAAATAATAAATATCATTCAGAAATTCAATCAACTCAGCAAGTGCTGTTTCTTTGTCTTTATTTTATATTACGTTGTAATCACATTTCTATTGTACAAAGAAATTGCTTTATAATTACTACAATATACCTAGGTGAGAAAACCAGGCGGAAAAAAGGCGTTTTATGAAATTCTTTCCAAACCATCAAGTCTATTTTTGTGCTGTTTTTTGTCAGGTGAAAGTATTATGTGGAAAAAGGTTATGATTTTTAATATTTTGTTAACCCCCGACGCAAAAAGAGGGGTGCTATAAGTTTGACTGCCGGTACCGTAGCTCTTAAACGAGTGAACCGATTTGTGTGCGGTTTTTTTATTTAAAAGCAGGTTTTCCATGCGATGGTTCTTAGACATGTTTTATCAAAATCGTTTCAGCCGTTTGATAATCTGCTCTTTTTGTTTCGGGGATTTTCTAAATGTTCAATTTAAGTTATTACAACTCTATTCCGTAATGATTTCTTATATTTACGCGAACACTACACATTGAAATAATACTAGTTTTTAAATTAAAATTAATTAGATTAAAATTTAATCTATGGTAACCGCGGTTAACTATGACATCTGGACGTTAAACATCTCAGTCCTTCCCGTGACCATGGGTGCTGTAAAGCTCTCGAAACGTCGGGTATTAAAAAGTTAAATATACGCGATAAATTCCGTAAAAACTAGTATTATTTCAACTCTATTCCGTTAAAGTCCTTCTGATAAATGTGTATATAAGCTTATAATATTTTATTATTGGGAAGAAACCGAATACATATAAAAACGAATTTTGTTTTGTTTGCTAATATTAAAATAAAATTAAATAGCTTTGTGATGACATGTGGACACGGTCTGATTTAAGTTAAATGCTTAACAGCGTTTATGTTACGCTAACGATCGTTTATGTCATGCTGAAATGAATAAATAAACCCAGGGTTGATGTTTTATTCATCAGATAAAAGTTACAGTAAAATTATTGCGCCAGGTTATAATTTATTTTAAAGATTACTTTTATTTGACGATTGAAAAATCAGTCCTTATCCAAAAGCCTTGTAAACTGTGGAGTGTTAATCGCAATTTAATGTACGGTAAATAAATGTCAGATGTTATCATATTGTCATTTATCAGAAGATTGTTAAATGTAGGTATCTCAGTTGCTCAGTGTGACCTGGACAACGACTTCACATATCACGTAGGCTGCCAGCCTTTTTATGCGTATGTCCGCTTGTTAATTATAAATCAATGAATAACTGTATTTATTAATAAAAGAAATGACCTGGTTTTGTATGGTCTACCTAATACCATTATTATCAATGTGTAATAAATCTAACTGACTAAAAACAAGACCTACGGTTTGAATCAATATACGGTATAAAATTTTCCTGTTATTATGCGTTACGAGTTTTCAGAATCTCAACCTTTTGATCTGCATATCTATCTCTTTCTAGTTTATAGTGATAGAGCTAGGCACAATAAAAGCAGAAATAGTTGACCTAGACCTTTAACAAATTTTTCGATTTGTTTCAAAAATAAAATAAACGAACTCCTGTTACTAATTTCAAACTGCCTGCCAGTAGTTTACAACTACTAAAATATCCCTCGTCGTTCAATAACAAAATTTGTTACACACTCCTCAATCTGAGACTAATATAGTTCATACGCTCCAGTATCGCGAATGTGTGAGATGTTTAATTCACTCTATGATGTGTTGCCTACTGTAGGTAATTTTTATGATACTTTCCCTAAATATAGGAAAAATATAATAGATCCATCTCTCTTAACTTATATTATCTTGAGGTATTAATTTTTGCGAATTTTTCTTTATTAGCTGTTGCTTTATTAGCTTTGTTTTAATTTTTAATATTTTGTAATGCTATGCCACCTATAATGGTGCACACATCAGTGCCTAGATTAAGCGTGTGCACTGTTGGTATCCTATGAATAAATAAATAAATAAAATACATAGAACCGGAGACACGGCCCTCAGAATTAAGATTAAATGCCTCATAACTTGTTATTGTATTTGACATTATTCAATAGTAGTGAAATATTTTTAAGCGTTGTCAAAACCATTGAAATAATATGTACTTACGTACTAGAACAGCTATCTCAAACAAAAAAATTGCGCTACTCTGTGTTCGCGCGGTTGGTTTTTTTATCATAGAATAAACATAGGCAGAACATATAAATAAGAAATATTAAGGGGAAATATAATCTCAAATGGCTTAGCAAAATCCTCCGTTATGCCGAAAGTATTGCAGCATTAATTTTGAAATAAATATATGGTAAAGTTGAGGATTAATGTTAAGGACTATGTTAGACGAAAACACGATTCCGTAAAAATTTTCTCGATAGAAAAAAAATCCAAAGTTACCTCCAAACTGAACAATAAACCGCTGTTATTCATAAAATACTTTAAATAAGATCATGAAACTTTGCATACTAACTGAACTAACTATAAAGCAGTGCTTATGTTATTTACTTTTTTTAAAATACCATTATTTTCACTGTAAAAAGAAATTACCTAAACTATCGGCGCGTAAGTTTGATTCCTGTCGCCCCGTTAGTATCGCTCCGGCTTTTGAAGGGAGAAGTTGTGTCGCTTATGATCAGAATACACATTACGCAATAGGACGACGTAAAATTAAAATGGGAAATAACCGTTATAAAAATAAGATGCGACTGGGTTGGCGTTAAGAAACAGGCATAAATATGATAAACCTAATAAAATAAGTATCTAACGACCTATCTACTTACAGTATTATTGATTACAAACATGTCGGTACATAGCATACGACGCGCGACGCGCGGGGAAGTGGGGGCGAAATTAGAATTTGAGCTGACTTACTCTATCCTCTTAAATAGGTAAATTATATCGAGAACAGTATTTAAATTTTGTCATTTATTTGTATATTATATTTGCTTATTTAATATAATATTACATCATATTATATCACAATTACATTTTAATGATATTTTTATCTGAATATTTTAAAAGGTATCTATGTCAAATATTAAAAAAACATACTGAATGTATGTTTAACAAAACCTATTAACATAACATTTAAATCATAAATATATATATATATATATATATATATATATATATATATATATATATATATATATATATATATATATATATATATTTAAATTAGAATAAGAGTCGTTCATAAATGCTGTGCACGAGAGAGTTTAAAATGGACGAATTTATTCCACTTTGACCTTGATGTGGAAACCTAAAAATAAAATAAAAGAATAATAAGCAGATTTAAACATGAAAAACTTAGCCTAATTATAATAACTTATATATGTTTCTACAAAAAAATATGTATAATAATATATTCGTCCTATACATAAGTACCCACAGAAATGTCGCATCTGAACATATTAATTTCATAATCTATATTCCATGACACGAGATGGCGTCTTAGGAATAATTTGTTTTATTATTAATCAATAATTCTTTTTTTATTTATTAAGTATCTTTTTAATCGATGAAAAGTAATTCCTGGGTTTTTACTGACATTTCTTGAATTATTTTTGCAATATCTAAGTACACACGACAGTATATTTTTATGAAGAGATTTTTTTTTAAATCAACACAACACGTGACAACGCTACAAGCGCCCAGCGAGTGACTGATTAAAATGCGGTGTATGCACCGCAGTTGAGTGGAATAGAGTAGCTGAATGCAGTGTCGCCTCTAGTACGAGTAGTCTAGTACGAGTACATAATAGCTCAATGGTCAAAACAAATATTTGTGCAGAAATCGTAAGAGAATAAAGTGTCATGACGTAATAAATTTCAAGTCAATAATTCGTAATATATTGAAACACGAAAAGTTTAATTTACAATGGAATATTTACCCTGTTTTATAACAGTATTAAAGTAACAAATTCAAATTATTATGATTTAGTTATTTGTTAATAACGGTCAACTATCCTGATAACTTCTCTGATAGAACAAGATATTAAATTACACTTAGTGCTATATTTACATTTCACTATCAATTTGATATTTTTCGTATTATTTCTACATACCGTATACAGAAAGTTGTTGATTAACAAATAGATATCCCCCCTATGAATCATTCTATGGTAGAGGATGTTCAGCAGTGGACGTTAATAGGCTGTAACTGAACGATAACGGCAATTACCATATAGCCATTTATTATCATCGATCTACGATCATCGATCATCGATACGATCATTTGTTCTGTGTCTGGGCGTAATTTATCTATAATATTTATGTATTTAGAAATATATAAGTATGTTTATCAGTTGTTTAGTACCCATAACACAAGCTCTGCTTAGCTTGGGACTAGATGGCGTTGTAAAAAGAAAAGAAAAAAAAAAGAAAAAAAAAATATAAAGGTTTGAATTACTACTATGGCCAATATAATATTTGCTATGAGGTAATTTATGGAGGAGGCTGGTTAACATTACATATCATCTTATCATTTAGGCGAGTGACATAGAAGATGACTACGCGCACTTCTAAACGCTAACGATAGACTGTTATTATTCGGACTCAGCAATGGGTGTACTTACTGCTGATAGGCGGTAGAAAGAGAATAAATAATAGTACTAATTATTACGTGTTAAAGTATGTTGCAGCTATATTACTGAAATAGCTGAAGCACGAATGGATCGGCTCGACCGAGGAAGGACCACGCTCTCACGGAACACCAGCGTCAAATAGCAGCTTGACGCTGCTGTGTTTCGTTTGGTGAGTGTAGAGAACCGGAGACGCTTTTTACTGGAAACGAGGCATTCCATGTTAGTCCTCACGGGTAATAATATGTATATATTGATTCGTTATCGAGGATAGATGTCTGTCTATGGGCCACAGCAACCACTTACCATCAGGTGGACTGTGTGCTCGTTCGCTACCCTTATAATATAAAAAAAATACGTAGTTCATTCTAATTAATTTTATTCATGTCATTCTATTATTATTCTATTTTTTCTATTGGTAACTCCTCTTTATGGGGTGATATCCTTAAATCGGCCTTAACGGCAAGATGTTAAGGAAATTATTTGGTTACAAGGAAAAATGTCTCCTCACAATGGCAGTTGTCCTCAAGATTTATAGCCTTTTGAATTTTATCGAGCACAGATCTTGCTAAGCCCAATTTATCAAGGTTGCCACTTAGCTGTTTTGGTATAATACCTGTAGTTAAGAGGATAAGTGGAATTATAATTACCTCATTCTGTCGCCACATCTGCTTTACCTCTTCAGCAAGTGGTTGGTACTTTGAATTTTTTTCTGTGTAGTATTGTTGAATGTTGTGTGAGTTGGGAACACCAATGTCCAATTAAATAAGTCCGCTTCACTTCTTTGTCAATCAGCACAATATCTGGCCGGTTATGGGGAATTGATCGATCCGTCAAAATTGATCTGTCCCAGTAAACCTGTACCTTATCATTATCTAATACAGGACTCGGTTGGTATTTCCAATACGCGATTTTTTCGTTTATCAGTGAGTATTTTCCATTTCCATCCGTGACATCGTTCGGCCTTTGGGTATAATATGTCGCAGCAAGAGCCAGACAGGCACCGGTGATGTGCTGAATTGTTTCGGGGCCTTGTTTACAGCATCTGCGTAGTTCATCCTCTATCTCAGCTTTAATTATGTACTTCAGATAGTTCCTTGTAGGAATAACCTGATCCTGGATAGCTATCATGAATCCCTCTGTTTCGGCGAATATTCCTTCTCTACAAAGCCACTTAGTTAAGGCAACAACATCCACATGTTGTTTTTTTAACTCACGAGCAAAACGTCCGTGAATAGCCTTCGATGCCCACTGGCTAAGTTTATTCTTAACATAGTTTACATCACTTATTGGGGGTTCAATATCTATTGCATGGAGGAGATCCAACGGTGTAAGCCTGTCGTCGGCCAGGCACACAATACGATGCAAGGGAGAAGATTCTTTATACCAGAAGTACTGCTGTAAGTTTTCTATTTGTCTGATATGCTGTCTCTTACTATCTATAAGCCCTCTGCCTCCCTCAGTCCTTGGTAGAGTAATCCTCTCGACCGCTGATTTTGGATGGTGGATTCGATATTTTGTAAGCAATACACGGGTACTTCGCTCGACACTCTCAAGTTCAGTGTCCGACCACTTGACAATCCCAAATATGTACATAAGTACTGGTATAGCAAAAGTATTAATTGTCTTGAAAGTGTTTTTACCATTGAGACCACTCTTGAGTATTGCCTTGAGCCTACGGTGGTACTCAGTAGTTACCCGAGTCCTGATTTCTCTGTGGTCAACTTGTAATGATTGTAGGAGTCCCAGATATTTGTAGGTTTCTTCCTTTGTCATTGAATTGATGATCCCACCATCTTGAAGACAATAACCTTCGGAAAGTCCCACCTTACCTCGATCAATGCTTATTGCTCGGCTCTTGTCTAGACCAAAGCACATTGAGATGTCTTCGGAAAACTGTTCAACGCATTGGAGTAGTCCCTTAAGTTGACGAAAATTTGCCGCGTACAACTTAATGTCATCAATATGTATTAAATGGTTCAGTTTAAGTTACTTCCTACTACTTCCCTTAATAGTAAAACCGTATCCGTATTCTATTATTATTATATTATTATTTTATTAATGTCATTCTAATTAATTTTTATATACCGTTAGCTATAATAGTTTGTCACATTACAACTATGTGTCACTGAAACGGGGAAGATGCTGTAGCCTGTAACACAGTTTTCAACTACCACGGACTACAGAGCTTCAATATGATTTGTTTGAATAAGTTATGTGAGAAACAATAATAGTAGTAACAATAAAAGTGGCTCAGACCAATGCAGTCGGTCTCCAGAAACGGAGCGCTGCATGTTAAAAACAACGTTATCTATTTCTAAGTATTTAGCAATTTCCATCACATGCCATATCGGTTTCCTGTGTTGTTATCGTTACACAATAATTATCTGCAATCAATCTTTCAGCACTCTATCTTTATCTGCTGGTTAGAATATAGCCAATAATTACTACATAACACTAAGCGCACATGAGTAAAGAAACTACGAGTAAGTCTAAGCGTAGATAGAATTACCGTGGTAAAAGGCGTCTTAATTACCTAATTGCTTTGCCTGCGGTAGGATCTATTGATGTAGCAATGTTAAGATTTAGGGTATTCAATCACAGAATACCAGCGTAAAATAGTAGCTTAATGCTGCTGTTTTTCGTATGGTGAGTCTAAAGAACCGGAGACTCTTTTTACTGGAAACGAGGCATTCCATCTTAGTCCTCACGGGTGACAACGTATCTGCATTTTGATTCGTAATCGAGGATAGATATTTATGGGCCACAGCAACCACTTACCATCAGGTGGACTGTGTGCTCGTTTGTCACCCTATCCTATAAAAAATTATCAGAAACCATTTATTGTATAAATTTTTCTATTCCTCAGAAAAAAAATCGTTTAAGTTTGTTTGGATAAAATATATCCGTGATCACTCCCGGCATTGCTCCCTATCTCTTCGTGAAGATTCATTACAATCGCTTCAGCTATTGCCCGGACTGTCAAACAGACACACAAACATCTTAAAATTGGTGATTCATGTCTAACTAGATTGCACATAACTGACATAACCTCCTCAGGTCGACAAAAGCGATTATTTCGATATTACAAACAAACATTTAAATTTTATAATTATTATTAAGTATATAGTACAAAGTAGCGCAGTGACTTGACGACGATGAGATGCGGGTTCGAATACATCACGATAAAGTGTTTGTACGGCCTACAAAATAGGGAATTGTATTTGGTCTGGATGTTTATCCATATGTAATTCATGTGCGTAAAATGCCTGCATGATACAGTAGCAAATCCCAGTGTGACGGTAAAAAGTGCTCTATAGTATAGAACTCTTTCATCGTGTTCTTCCCCGTTATATGGAAATGTAACTACGTTTCGTCATACAAAGTCACTCGATTGTGATACGAATTAGTTACGAGTAGAAAACTCGCGATATCGGAACTTCTTACATCTGGCGTAAACGAGCTGATCGTACCGCCATCTATCGGCAGTAGCAACACGCTTTCTCATATTATGTGCAACGAAATGTGATATATACACTGGTGATACGCAAGCAACCTGAATTCGATCCATGTTTAGAATAAAAAATTGTAAGTTAAATTTTTTTGCAAGTGCTGAAACCTACGGATGCTAGGTAAAGACAAAAGCAGTTTGTGCTCTGCTGTGTTTCAGGCTGAAGGCTGTAGAGAGGACAGGTTTTCAGCCTGTGTTATACCAATAACTTCAGACTGAGGCTTTATTTGAAGTTCGCTGCAGCAGTAACTTATTATCAAACCTCATGTGTTAGGCGATGAAGCTAATTGTCACACAATATTTGCATTTTCTTAAAATAATTTAACATTTCTTGAATATGTGAGGTCTTCCAATTCGCATTGAAGCAGCGCGACGGACATTCCTGCCAATAGGCAGCTGTCCCATCGCCGACAAGGAAACGATTAGCTATTGACTATTTTGTCACTCAAGAAACGAACAATATATATATATATATATATATATATATATATATATATATATATATATATATATATATATATATATATATCCTGATATATCCTGTGTCAATAAAAGAAACCCATATATTAATGGTTGATGATGCTCGCGTGGTGGTCAAAACTCACGCCGATAGACCAAGCTCAGCAGAGCGGGGCAATATTTTATGCCGGCACATCGCTTGCTTTACAAAGCGCAAGTTAGACCTCACATGGAATACTGTTCTCATCTCTGAGCCGGGACACCCCAGAGCCAACTCCTTCCGCTTGACCGCATCCAGCGCAGATTGGTACGAATCGTCGACCACCGAGTTCTTTCTAATCGGCTCGATTCACTGGCGCTGTGTATAGGGATGTTGCATCTCTTTGCATTTTCTATCGCATCTACCGCGGGGAGTGCTCTGAAAAATTGTTTAGATTAATTCCAGCCGCCAAATTTCACTAGCGCACATCGCGACAAAATTCACGATACCATCCTCACCATCTGGATGCTTGGCGGTCCACCACTGTGCGTTTTAGTATGAGTTTTCTTTCTCGTACAACTTCTCTGTGGAAATGTGTGCTACCGGCGATTTTTACCGCACCAACTTGACTTGGGACCTTCAAGAAGAGAGCTTACTCCTTTCAAAAATCCGGCAACGCGCCCGCAGTTCCCCTGGAGTTTCAGTTGTTCGTGGACATCGGTAGTAACTTACACTTACTTAAGGTGAGCTGCATGGTCGTTTGCGGTCCAGCGGTCATTTTACTGTATAGTCCGGATCTGAGTGCACTCGCTTATAGCCCAGAGTAAACTATCGGAACTATACATTGGCTTCTCACTCCTCAGTCAACTCTTATCTACTTTCTCTACTCGCTTTTCGTTTATCGTTTCCGGTGGGACAATGAAAGGTCAGTGTTCTGGATAGAGTATTGAGCTGTATGGAGGCTATTGTTACATTTACATTTTTATTCCTATACACTAGTTATAATAATTTTTAAATTATAAACGCCAATTTTCATCGGTTACCTTATTATGTAAACTCAATAAACATTGGTAAAATGTAAGTATAGGTAGGTACATCATCACCGTCTGACATTTCGAGCTTCGTCTGGATTTGACATTTCGATACTCGTCTACGTTTGTGGATCCTTACGACATCTCATTATAATGAATATAATATTATAATGATTGTTTATAGGTATGTATATGGGTAGCTACAGTTGACATTATTACGACCTGTTGAGGAACCGTTACATAATATTGAATGTAGAATTGATGTTTTTTCGACGGTGAGCTTGATATGACATGCTTTATCATGCGTCTCGTCATTCATGCATGATCCAAAGAGAATATCATCTCTACGTTTATACGTCTGTATATATTATTTACTTCTATATATATTATATCCTATAAATATTATATACTACTAATATCTAATATATATTATGTACTTCTGATCTTTAAATAATTGTTTAGAGTACATAATACGTATGAATATTATGTATTGAGTGGTATAAGGCATTTGTGTTATATTAATATCTATGTAGGTATCATGTCTCAATATAAAGACCGCCCAGAATTGTGAATCAGTCAGTTCAGAATCATAAACAAACATCATTTTGTATTTTGCTGCATACCAAAAGTACAAGAAATAATAAATCTGATTTTGACTTAGTCATATAAAACTTTGAGAAAAAGTAATTAAACAACAGCTTAGAGATTGCTTTCACTGTTACGCAGACTGTCCTGAAATGCGAAAAAATGATTGACGAAAGGTCCGTCATGATTCATGAAGCATGATCAATCACGCAACGTCTTATTTTATGCTGTAATATCCACAGGTTCCAACTGTTACAATAAATATAGATATCATAACGATATAATATATCGTAGGAGCCAGGTGGTAGGCAAAACCATCCAGGTTACTGTTTACTCAATTACTATACTTTTACATAGATGGCGCTATTAAAACAAAGTATGGTTTTATTATACGTGAGTTATCATAATAGAAGGCATTCCATGACACACTAAGTAGTGTTGAAAATTGTAATGCTTAATTGCTGGACGATGTGTATATTATGTACAATAGCGGTGGGTCGTTATACGTGTTAAAAATAAAGTAACGTTATCGTTACTGTACAACGGATAACGTTATCACAACTATTTTATTTCATAACTGTCTCTTCTCCATGTAACGACAACTTAACAACACCTAGTTATAGAACCGTTATCACCACAATTATTTCCGTTTCGTGACATATTATAAGTATATATTGTTGCTGAAATGAACTTTCATTTGTACTTTCTCCAGGAGTTGCTGGGCTAATCAGGCGTATTTAAAAGTAAATTTTGTATAATTAATTTATCTTTCTATGCACTCAGATAACTCTTTACTATATTTCACCTCAGACGAAATAAAACACTTTTTTAACGAGAATAAGAGAGATAAAAACGAGTTTTATTTCGTCTGAGTATTTTACATATTTTCAAGGAAACGCAACGTTGCAACGTTACGGATCGTTATGAGAAATAGACAGTTATGAGAGTTATGTATATAACTATCGATACGTTATAAAAATAGACGTTTCCATAATTGTCTAACGTTTTGTTGTACAAGATATAATATACTATAATATATTTAATTAGGAGTCATTCCAAGATACACCAGTGTTGAAAATTTAGTAAAAATTTGAGTATGAAATGAAATTGTAGTAAAAATACACGGTTGGTATGAAACAGGGGTGAACGACTTGACCCTTACTGAAAGTATTGTATGTAAATATAATAAATCGATAATGAAAAATATAATTTATAAAATTAATAAATATAAATATAAAAATATAGCATATATTGTTGTATTTTTTATTTTTTACTTTTTCCAACATACCTTTGGGTAAAGTGAATAGTGTTCTTAAATACGTACGTAAATACTAAAAAGGTAGATTATACTTTAGACACAAGACAGGAGGAGTGTATGTTCTGGGCTGCTACTGATAATTTCTTGAAACTAAATCCAACTGATTTTGGGTATGTACATACCTATTACTTAAAGGTTAAAGAACTTATTTAAGTTGAGTATTACATTTATCATTATAAAGTAGATACTTACGTATTTTCAATCATTTTGTTAGTGTAATTAAACGTAGGAGAGCCATCCTGCAGCTATAAATATAAATAACATATTAGTGATTCTTATTCCTACCTATATTGTAATACAAATTGTTCTTGAATATTGAGTTCTTGAAATTCATGGTATTCACTGCGATTGCGCCTGGCGAATGGTGATGAAGCAGTCATAGATGAAAGCGGGCTAACATTGCAGTTTTTATTATTAAACCGTATAAATAAAAATAAACACAAATATTTTTAAAGAAATTGTAAACTTCCAAATTGTCGCTGTCAGAAATCGAACCCGGGAGTTCCCGGATTCCACCACAGAGCTTCAATGCGCCAAATCCTTTTCAATTTGATGACAGAATTTAAAAGAAAAGGTGCGTTTACCGGTATTTTAGACACGGTTAAAAAAACATTATAATTTAAGTAAAACAATTGTTAATTAAATAAATTATTAATGCTATACATACTGTAATTTTTATTCCTTCTTGACAGCCCTAAGTAACCACGGAAAAACAGCCGTGATGTAGAAAGAGAAAAAGATGCAAAGTAATACCGACACTCCCGCGCAGCGATAAAGGTTTATTTAGCTTGCGTGTGCAAATTATAATAATAATGTAGGCTTTTTTTTCTTTTTAATAGGATAGGGTGACAAACGAGCACACAGGCCACCTGATGGTAAGTGGTTGCTGTGGCCCATAGACATCTACATCTATCCTCGCTTGCGAATCAAAATGCAGATGCGTTGTCACCCGTGAAGGCCAAGATGGAATGCCTCGTTTCCAGTAAAAAGGGTCTCCGGTTCTCTACACTCATCATACGAAATACAGCAGCATTAAGCTACTATTTCACGCTGGTATTCTGTGAGAGCGTGGTCCTTCCCCGGTCGAGCCGACCCATTCGTGCTACAACTATACTACTAATATAACTGTAGCATGGCTCTACCACGTATATATGCTATTAAACGTCGGCAAGCAGTCAACATGTGATGAATGTGCCGTGACCGATTCTTCCTGGTATTCATTTATTGAAAATCGTCAGCTCGCGCACCTTGCATTTCTTCAGACGATAGCATTGCATTGGTTCGTGGTGGTAATGGCGAAAAACAGTGTTTTTCAACTGTAAAATAAAATGTTATTACTACATAAAATATTAAGGAAAGAGATGTATTTATTTTTCCGCAGTTTAATTAATAAACTACTATACGCTTAATTAATTTAAATTTTATTTTGCGTGTTCTGTAAAAATATTGTATAGAGTGAGTAAGAGCGTATAGAGCTCGCTTGTTCCTGCAGTATATTAATATCTTAGATCTTGGAGTATATACGAGAAGGCTAATGTATACTCTAAGATTGGTACTTGGGTTTGCTTCCAGTTGGTGACAGTGCTTACCGACATTTTTAATAACTAAGTACTACAGCTGTTGGTCTTCAATAGGTATAATGGTAGTTGGATGTTCCACAAACTGTTTGGTTCCATTTTTAAATATATATATATATATATATATATATATATATATATATATATATATATATATATATATATATATATATATATATATATATATATATATATATATATATATATATATATATATCATCATCATCATCATCATTACAGCCCTTCACAAGTCCACTGCTGAACATAGGCCTCCCCCAAGTAACGCCACAAAGCACGGTCCTGAGCCACCTGCATCCATCGACTTCCTGCATGTCTTACCAGGTCGTCACTCCATCTAGTCGGGGGTCGCCCTACACTACGCCTACCGATATGAGGCTGCCACTCGAGAACCTTTCTTCCCCATCGGTTATCGGTTCTTCGAGCTATATGGCCGGCCCATTGCCACTTCAGCTTACTAATCCGTTGGGCTATGTCGGTCACTCTGGTTTTACTGCGGATATCCTCATTTCTGAGCCTATCACGCAGAGAAACTCCGAGCATAGCCCTCTCCATAGCTCGCTGAGCGACCTTGAGCGTCCTCATACGGCCAGCAGTGAAGGACCACGTCTCAGATCCGTAAGTCATCACTGGCAACACGCACTGGTTATACACTTTAGTTTTCAGAGATTGAGGTATACCTGACGAGAAGATGTGTCGTAATTTCCCGAACGCTGCCCAGCCGAGTTGAATCCGTCGATTGACCTCTCGGTCGAAGTTGGACTTACCTAGTCGGACTATTTGTCCCAGGTAAACGTACTCGTCAACAACTTCGAGCATAGTGCTCCCAACAACTACCGGCATAGGTGTGACATGGACATTAAACATGATCTTTGTTTTGTCCATGTTCATCTTAAGACCTATGCATTGGGAGACACCATTGAGGTCATTGAGCATAGTGCTAAGGTCCTCCAGCGATTCTGCCATAAGGACTATATCGTCGGCAAATCGAAGGTGAGTGATGTACTCGCCATTGATGTTAATACCGTATCCTTTCCAGTCCAGTAGCTTGAAAACGTCTTCCAATCGAGTTTGCGTGCGAGACGATGCGGTGAAGAGTTTCGGAGATATAACATCACCCTGTCTTACACCTCTCTGCAGTTGGATAGGTTTCGAACTCTGGTTCTGTACTCGGATAGCCATCGTAGCCCTACTGTACAAACACTTCAGCACCTCGATATACCGACATCAACTTGGCACCGCTGAAGGGACTGTAGCACCGCCCAAATTTCGACGGAATCAAAGGCTTTCTCATAGTCCACATATGCCAGGCAAAGTGGCAAATTGTACTCTTCGGTCTTCTGTACAATCTGCCGCAGGGTATGTATGTGGTCTATGGTACTGAAGCCTTTTCGGAAACCGGCTTGTTCGGGAGGCTGGAAGTCGTCGAGTCTGCGTGCGAGACGATTCGTAATGACTCTCGAAAACAGCACGTAGACGCGGCTCAGAAGGGAAATCGGTCTGTAGTTCTTCAAGAGAGCGCTGTCGCCTTTCTTAAAGAACAAAACCACCGCGCTTCTGCTCCACGCCTCCGGAGTAGTGCCACCATGGAGGACGGAATTGAAGAGCTTCTGAAGGACTTCAAGTAGCGGTGTTCCACCCGCTTTCAGAAGCTCCGCTGTAATTCCATCCTCGCCCGGGGCCTTGCCGTTTTTAAGGTGGTGGAGAGCCGTTCTAATCTCGCTCAGACTGACGTCCGGGATATCATCGGAATAGTGTCGGATAAGACTTGCTCTTGGATCGTTACTCACACTTGCGTGTGGCTCCAACGATGATGTGTACAGCTGCCCAAAGAACCTCTCAATCTCACTCAGAATCTCACGTGTCCCGGAAACGATGTTGCCACACTCAGTCTTCAGCTTTGACAGTTGGCTCTTTCTGGCAGACAGATCTCTGGCAAAGACTTTGGAGCCCTGGTTCCGCTCGATCGCTTCTTTAATACGAGAAGTATTAAAGTTGCGTAAGTCTCGCCGCATGCATTTGGAGATCTGTCTGTTCAGTTGCCTGTATGCTGTCAAATCTGTTGACGATTGCAGCCTCATTTCCCGTCTAACAGCCATGAGATTAAGAGTGTGATCGGAGAGTTTTTGTGTTCTTCTGCGGCGGGTCTTGCAGAACTTAGCTCCCACCGCATGGACAGTTTCCACGAGCTTGTCATTCATATCGTCCACTGCATTATATATATATATATATATATATATATATATATATATATATATACTGAAATTCTTAAATAGCTTAAGTTTTATTGCTTTTTATATGATTATATTTGTTATTTTCTATTATTATGGTTCGTATTATTCTATATAGTTTTTTTTAGATTAAAGAAAAAATATATTGTGGTCTGTGAACCAGTGGTTAAAGAACCTGACCACTCAAGTCCTTACCAGGCATAATAATAAATAAATAATAAATCATTTTATTTTTCTCTTCACAAAGGTATATAATTTCACATTATTTCTTAAATAATACGGTTGTAGATAATTTTGACCTTTGTGAGAGACTGGTGTCCATACTAGGGTAATCCCTGTGTTGTAGATCACCAGGCCATCACCCTAACGGATAGCACGTATTAGATTTTCAAATATACAACAAGAGAAATACAAGATTAAGAAATATTTCAACAAGGAAAGATTCTATACGTTTTTTTTAAAGTTATTTCTGTATGTGTACGTGCGTGTGTGTGCGCGCGCGCGCGCGCGTGTGTGTGTGTGTGTGTGTGTGTGTGTGTGTGCGTGTGTGTGTGTGCGTGTGCGTGTGCGTGTGCGTGTGTGTGTGTGTGTGTGTGTGTGTGTGTGTGTGTGCGTGTGCGCGCGTGCGTGCGCGCAGCAGCAGCCATATAATCGATGTTTAGCAACCACTTCGGTAATTTTTGTTTACCTGCATGTTTTGGTACAGAGTAAATTGATAAAAGTTTATTTAATTTATTTTGAAGTTAACCTCCCAGAAAGCAGAAATGTTTATACGAAAATTTTGTCTTACTGGGATAAACTACATATTTCCTTCTTTTGTCATTATTATACGAGGACTCATATTGTATAAGAGAATGTTATAGCAGAATGTCGTAGTGTGCAATATAAACAATTTATGAACAGATAAGATATTACACTGTCGATAAAGGTCAGTTGTAGGACAACGGAATGGAAGAGAATTGCTAATTTTTAATAGTGCCCTCTGAGCCTTTTCTAATTGCAATATGGTCGTTTTAGGTGCCCCTCCCCAGATGATAATGCAATGATTGGCATAGTGCAAAATATACCATTTTTCTTACATTAAAATCTGCAACACGACGTAGATTTTTAAAAATATAAATTAACTTACGTATCCTTGTACTTAAGGGGAAATATAGTCTCAAATGGCTTAGCAAGATCCTCCGTTATGCCGAAAGTATTGCAGCATTAATTTTGAAATAAATATATGGTAAAGTTGACGATTAATGTTAAGGACTATGTTAGACGAAAACACGATTCCGTAAAATTTTCTCGATAGAAAAAAAATCCAAAGTTACCTCCAAACTGAACAATAAACCGCTGTTATTCATAAAATACTTTAAATAAGATCATGAAACTTTGCATAATAACTGAACTAACTATAAAGCAGTGCTTATGTTATTTACTTTTTTTTTAAATACCTTTATTTTCACTGTAAAAAGAAATTACCTAAACTATCGGCGCGTAAGCTTGATTCCTGTCGCCCCGTTAGTATCGCTCCGGCTTTTGAAGGGAGAAGTTGTGTCGCTTACGATCAGAATATACATTACGCAACAGGACGACGTAAAATTAAAATGGGAAATAACCGTTATAAAAATAAGAAGCGACTGGGTTGGCGTTAAGAAACAGGCATAAATATGATGAACCTAATGAAATAAGTATCTAACGACCTATCTACTTACAGTATTAGTGATTATAAACATGTCGGTACATAGCATACGACGCGCGGGGAAGTGGGGGCGAAATCAGAATTTGAGCTGACTTACTCCATCCTCTTAAGAGGCCAATATGAAGATGAAAGCTTAGGGTGTTATCTATCATTACGCCAAGATATTTTATGCAATTCGTTCTAGACAGGGTAGGACAGGAGCAAGGGCTTTCAATTTGGGAACAGCAGTGAGCTGTAATGTGAAAGTATTCTAACTCAGATACATTGATGTTTTGCTATGTATTTTGTTTTATCGACATTTAATGTAAGTTTAGATTCTTTTAGCCATTTAGTTATTAAATCGAACCCATTTTGTACGAAGTTAAATACCTCAGACCATGTATCTGCCTGGAAAAGAAGAGCCGTGTCACCCGCAAAGGCAATGATCCTCCCATTGTGAATTTTTAGATTACATAGTGTATTAATATATGTAAGAAATAGCGTGGGACCAAGCACACTGCCCTGTGGTACACCATATGATATGGGAAGGTCATCACTGTAGCAACCACCAATCCTTACCCTCTGATATCGATCCGTTAAGTAGTCAGAGAAAAGTTTCAGCTGTGTATTTCTTATTCCAAGATTTTCTAGCCTATTCAACAAGAGTAATTTTTGTACACAATCAATAATCGTCAGTTAATTTACGACTTAAGTATTAAAAAAAAGTTTATTTTAATTTTCACAGTATCGTATTTAGGATCGTGACTGAGTTTAACTAGTATTGTTAGCAAAAAATGATAAGATTCTAATAATTATTACTTGTGGAACTATTAAAAGTTAAAACTACTTGTCGCTCTATTTAATGGTTTTGAACTGCATGGTTTGGCGCGTGCAAGATCGACATACGGTAAGTCGCATACAAGCGGTCATAAAATTTATGAGACCACTCACCTAGTCTGCGAATCTAATTGCTATTTCTCAAATTCCCGCCTAATTATAGACGTTATTTATAATAAAAACTCTCTTGTTATACATAGCTCACTTAAAAATGGTATATTTATATAACAATCTTGTTAGAAAAATATTAAAAAAATGTGTCCATGTGTGCAGTACGCGGTGGAAGTGAAACCTTCAAATGAAATGAAAAATAAAATATATTTGTAATATAAATTGCACGGCTAATGACTTACGTAATATGTATTATAATTTTCAACCATAAGTGCGTCAAAAATATAAGATAAAAATTTAGTTTTATATCAAATAAATGTTACAATAATTCAAAAGAATATTTTATTTCGATTAAAGAGCTGTGTGTAAGTGTTGCAATTATTTATGGACGGTATTAGTGTTCTGTGACGGTGGTCACTCATCATGTGAGCCGCACCCTTGCCCCTTCTCATATAAAAATTGATTTGCAATAGCGCCATCTACTTCATGTTGCAGGTAAAATCATTTTGTGGCACAAAAATTGATTGACTCTCAAGGTGATACGTAAAATAGACGCTAGGTGGCCTAAACACGACTAACCGGAACCCGGAACGACAAAAACGTGGTAAAATGAAAGTTAATGATGAAGTTTTTTCATAAAATTATCCTTAAACGAATAGTATTTTATTTTATTGGGACATTACTTAAGGTTATAAGGTTTAAAATAAGTCGGAAATACTTCAGTGTAAAATAACTGATGTTCTATTTTGATCAATAAGTAAAAATATAAAAATGGATCGGCTCGACCGAGATAGGACCGACCGCGCTCTCGCGGAATCTGTTGTTTCTATGATCTGAGCAGAATACCATCGTAATGTAGCAGCTTAAATGCTGCTGTGTTTTGTATGGTGAGTGTAGTGAACCGGAGACCCTTTTTACTGCAAACGAGGCATTCCATCTGAGACCTCAGGGTTGAAAACGCATCTGCGTTTTGATTCCTGATAAACGATAGATGTCTATGGGCCACAGCATCCACTTACAATCACACATGAAGTGTATGCTCGTTATTCACAGTTATTCTATAAAAAAATATTCAAAGAGGCCAATAAAGATGAAACGGATATCGTTTATACGTATGGCAATATTTATGACAAAGTTTAAAAGTTTTAATCAAACAGCTGATAGCATCATGTTATCAGTTGTAATCCGTAGCTTGGCTGCAAATGTACAAGTATTTATAAGATTATTTGCTTTAAGGGGATATAGTAAGTCAGCTCAAATTCTAATTTCGTCCCCACTTGCCCGCGCGTCGTATTCTATGTACCGACGTAATCACTAATACTGTAAGTAGATAGGTCGTTAGACACTTATTTCATTAGGTTTATCATATTTATGCCTGTTTCTTAACGCTAAGCCAGTCGCTTCTTATTTTTATTACGGTTATTTCCCATTTTAATTTTACGTCGTCCTGTTGCGTAATACATATTCTGATTGTAATTGTAAGCGACACAATCTCCCCCTTCAAAGGCCGAAGCGAAGTGACCGGGTGGCAGGAATCACGCTTCAAGAGGCCGATAGTTTAGGTAATTTCTTTTTACAGTGAAAATAATGGTATTTACAAAAAGTAAATAACATAAGCACTGCTTTATAGTTAGTTCAGTTAGTATGCAAAGTTTCATGATCTTATTTAAAGTATTTTATGAATAACAGCGGTTTATTGTTTATTTTGGAGGTAACTTTGGATTTTTTTTCTATCGAGAAAATTTTACGAAATAGTGTTTTCGTCTAACATAATCCTTAACATTAATCCTCAAATTTACCATATATTTATTTCAAAATTAATGCTGCAATATTTTCGGCATAACGAAGGATCTTGCTAAGCCATTTGAGATTATATTTCCCCTTAAGCGCGGGTTATCATTTATATTATAAAAGGCAACAATTGATTTCCGAATTACAGTTTCTAAGGCCAATCGCTTATTTTGCATGTCTATATTAATTTTATGTACGTATATTTATTAGATTGGCGAGGTAAGTTCTAAAGAGAAATAATAGTTTTTGACTTTAGTTTTTAGTTAAGTCGATAGACAAACGATATTATGTCTGAGAGCAAGGGTAACTTCATGATGGCCAGGACTATGTTTTGTGCGGATTTTTTCGGTATAATTTACACCCAAATCATTTAGCGTTATTATTTTACTTTATAAACTTTGTTATTTATCTTAATAATTTAAAGTTTAGTTTTGTTCTTTTAAAGTAATATCCTAAAAGATGACCTAATATTCCATATCGTATGGGTCGTGAAAGGGAAAGGTCCAATAAAAATGGGCAGCAGCATTCTCTTGATAACGACTCAGCAATATTAATTTCAAAAAAAAAATGCGGATGCCAACCCATCTGCCAAAAATGGCAACTATGACAAATATACCCCCTATAAGGAAAGGCCTGTGCTCAGCAGTGAACTCTTGATCGGGATCGGGAATGAATGGACGCATATTTGAAATAATATGGTAATAATAAGTAATTACAATTTTTGAAAAAAAAAAACGACGGGTTGCACTCCGGGAGTGCCGGCAGAAATGAAAACTTGAATATTAACGTTGTGCGTTTTTGATATTTTGGAATGGTTAGGGAATAATTTTGCACGAATTGCTTTAAATATCAGTATAAAAGTACTATAATTTATGTGGTAGAATACAATATTTATTTATTGCGCTATCGTAGACAAATATGACAATTTATATTACATTATTAATTTTTCCTAAATTTTTCCTTAATTCCTCAATTTTTGCCCATCCTAAGCCAGGATGAAAGTATGAAGAAAAAGTTATATCACAGGTTATGTGTACCTATTGTGTTTTTATGTTGAATGTTGTGTAGGTAGCTAGCGCGGGCGGTGATCTTTACAGTGATTACGTCACTCGGGCGCATAGGGTATCCATAAATTTACGGACGGTGTCGGACAGAAACTTTTTAAATTTTGTGAAAGAAAATAGCGTAATTTTTTTTAAATTCATTGAATTCACGTTCTATAAGTGAAACCAAACCACTGGTTTCAACTTACACTGGTGTTTACACTTACACCCTGTATATATATTACCATAATAAAAATCTAAAATTTTCATACAGTTACACTCCTTGCTCCAACTGCGTTTCCTCGCTGAATCTGAATAAATAATAATACGCTGAATATACTCAGCGAGTTAATAACAAACCCTATTGTGACCAGCGGCGACTTTAATGTCGCATTTTGTAAAATCCGACACATTGTTTTGGAAGCTACTAGTGGATAAACATAGGTACATTAGCTAAATTATTGCTCTTCGTTTAGGCTCCTCCATAGTCGAATAATAATAGTTTTTTGGAATAATTTTTCTCATTGAGTAATCTTATATTTACAACACAATATCAAAGGTAACGACATTTTAACGAGCCTTTGGTTGTCGAGAAAAGCATCTGAATTTTGTGTCAAGGTCGGTTCATGAAAATTATGGATTTACGGACCGACTCAAACGAGCAAACGGCAAACGAGCGCTACGTTAGTAACATATAAGTCCATGACGAGCACACAATCTACCTGATGGTAAGTGATTGCTGTGGCCTATAGACATCAACATCTATTCCCGATAACGAATCAAAATGCAGATGCGTAGTCACCCCTGATGACTAAGATGGAATGCCTCGTTTCCAGTAAAAAGGGTCTCCGGTTCTCTACACTCACCAAACGAAACACGGCAGCGCTAAGCTCCTTTATGACGCTGGTATTCTTTGAGAGCGTGGTCCTTTCGACGTCGAACCGACGACGTATTCGTGCTACAACTATAGGTACCAATAATATAGCTGCAGCATGGCTCTACCTCGTAAAAAAGTACTCCATAACTATTGTATTTAAAAGTACAGTTACTTAATTGTTATAGACCTTAGCTTTCATTGTACTGCCTAGACGTCGTCGACGTGGTGGTCTACTACCTACAAAACTACCCTTGAACGAAATTCGTTCAAGTGCCCACCTTACCGTAGCAACTGGTTACTCTGCTACTTGGCGACAGTTTACAGTGCTGTTGTTATATTCCGGTTTGCGATTTTTTGTCTTAAAGGACATTGCCTATTTTCGGCCATGGAACGCCCAAAAATGTGCATTTGTTAAAAAATTATATCTTAATTACTAAAATTAAAACTAAACCCAAGCATACCACGCAAGACTTCAAGACAGTAAGTTCATTCTGCGTAGATCGGACCATAAATAGTTATTAAAAAGCTGAATTTACTCCAAGTTAACACTGATTTCGGTACACCAGTCACCACAATCCCCCATGACCATGTGTGCTGGAAAGCACACGAAACGTCGGGAATTAAAAATCAAAGAAATTAAACGCGATAACATCGGTAAAATTAGTTGTTAAAAAACTGTATTTGTGAAAATAAAAACTTTTATATCTTAAAATTCCCGACTTTTTTTAAACCAATTTCTTAACCATTTCATTATTTTAATTGTATATTATCATATCTATATGCTTTTATATGTGGGCACCCATGGCCGAAATGTCTATGAAGGGTAGGCAATCCATTTTCAGGGTTGACGACGCATCGCTTTCTTTATTAGATATAGTTGTCGATGGTAAAAAGAAAGTTAATTATTATATTACGGTTCCGTGGCGCAGTGGCTTAGTAGTGACTAGCTGCGCTGGGGGCCGCGGGTTCGAAGCCCGCACGTATAAAGTATTTGTATAGCCTACAAATAATTGTTCCTGATCCAGATGTTCCTCTCCAGATGTTCTAATTTATGTTTGTAAACTGCCTCCGCGATACAGGAGTAAATCCGAGTGTGGGAATATAAAAAAAGACAATTACTTTTTTATTTGTACAAGCTATCGACAGAAGTTAGTATAACTATTTTTAACAAGTTTACAACTTGTTAAAAATAGTTATACTAACTTCTGTCAAGTGTTCTGTCAAAAAATAATCATTTCGGGCTGCAAGACACCTAATGAAAACATCAATAGTGCCGACAAATGAAGTTTTTCCAGCTAAGTATCTAAAAGCGCCGATGGATTTGTCTTTTTTTCCCGGTGATGTTTGTGCTGGTAGCCTAGGCACTGAGGTGGATTTTAATATATTTAGATCAATGCACAAAGGATGTTCTCTACATAAAATATTGCTCGTATATATCAGCAGCTGTAGCGCGATAACATTACAACTAACAGTAGTTTTTTTTCTTTGTTTACGTATCTGTGTGTCATTAAGTCATTATTTATCAATTGCCAAAAGGCGAAATCTGATACCTCGCCACTCAAGGTCGCACTGTCGATGTACATACAAATGATGCTTGGCGGTGGCCTTGTTATCTTTTTATCAGGCGAATTACATTGTCAGAGAATGGCAACCAAGATAAAGCAGAACTGTCATTGTACAAATAAACCACTATTAATTATTGTAGGTAATTTTATTTAAATTAAAGAAATTATATAAAGTTCGCTAACACACAAAAGGGGAGCGCTGCGGACATTTCTTTGCCCCAAAACAGTAACAAAAAATACGTAACTAATAATAATAGTTTCATATATTTACACGAACTCTACACATCTAAATAAAACTAGTTTTCACCGATTTTATCGCGTATATAATATTATTTTATAATCCGAAAATAATGTTCATTGCTGCCTCATCTATCGTGGGACACTGAAAAACGGACTTTACTGTTACTACTTTAAAACCACAGAAAATGTTATTAAGGTTTCTGCTGTGGTCACTGAAGATTTTTTCCTTTCCAGTTTCAATCGACAAAACAATTTGTAAATTGTCATCAGTGAACTCATTCATTGCAGTCGATTGGATTGCAATTCTATTGTTGAACATAGGTCTCTCCTACAGAATACAGATTACTACCACAGAAATCGTAATAATAAGACAATAGAAGTGGCATAGACGCGTGACCTTGTCGCCGCTATGATGTGATGACGAACATCATTCACCATTTTGTGATTTAGTTGCGCGGGGAACGTCGTACGTAAATTTATGTTATTATAATGGTGAACTGCAGCATAATCAGTAGTAAAAACTCATCAAGGACGTGTAATTCAACTAACAAAGGCAAACTATTTCATCAGCAAGATAATTATTTACTAATTATCATTGTTTTAACTAATTTACATCTACATATATACTTTACTATGATATTTACCCCTGTAAACTTTCATTTACTACTTTTCGTACTGTACAATTACCATTGCTGCTTTCATTCTACCGTAATACGCGACGCACGGGACGTTGACAAACTCGTCAAGCAATGTAATGTGAAACATTAGATATCATTGTGCATTGCGTATGGTTATAAAACTGCTGTAGGTAGCGACATCGGTTATGTAAGTAATCGAGCGCCATTTCATTTCTATTGTCTTATTATTACTATTTCTGTGATTGCTACAAAGCACAGCACTGAACAACACCGAAAAACAACATGAAGGTGATTCATGTTTCATTAGTGGTTGGTGGTTCAGTAGTGGACTTTAATGAGGGTAACGGTACACTTGAAGGTGTTTTTATACTTATTAAATGTAAGCTTGGTCAGATAAGAGAATTACGTAATACAACCGGGTCTTGACTTAATCATTTTTAAAAATCTTAGGCAAAATAAATTATTTCCATATATTGATGAAAATCCGAATACAGTAGCGTGTATCCCTGCAGTTTTCAGTCGAATTCAAATAAAGAAGAAGGATTTCAATTCCGGCGTGTGTTCTTTTTTTTGCCGACTTCAAAAAGGAGGAGGTATTAAATTCGACTGTATGTTTTTTATTTGTCAGATTTTAATGATTTTTTTATTTGAATGTTGGTGCTTCGCGTGTCCCATATAAATTTAATCAAGATCTGACCAGTAGTTTTTGAGTAATCCTTAAATAATGCGTATTTAATTGACTTAAATACATTGATTCGGTAGCATTGAAGCCGGTTGTACAAAATTTTTAATTTCACAGCTTGATTAATTTTAAGGCAAAATAAATTATTTCAAAATAATTTATTTTGCCTTAAAATTGAATATTCGGTCCATCCCTAGTTTATATTCACAATTGGACCCGGTAGGTGGCGCTGTTGTCGAGATCCAGAAATCACCCGTGCGAAGCCGGGGCGGATCGCTAGTAACAATATGTATTGAATGGGTACCTAGATGGTTTATATTCACAATTGCACCCGGTAGGTGGCGCTGTTGTCGAGATCCAGAAATCATTCTGGCGTGCGAAGCCGGGGCGGATCGCTAGTAACAATGTGTATAGTAAGTGTAGCTGATATATGAAGTAGCTGATGTCTACGTACAAAGCCCCCACACTTCTGAATACAGTCGAAATGTTTTCATTTCCTCAAAACAAGCTACGTATATCCATTTCAGTGAAAACGTCGACAATACCGATAAGAAACAAGCAAAATTTCCTCCTTTGTCGAAGTCACTCACCATTTTTAATTTTTTTTTTCAGGTAAGTGGCGTTATGAATTGTTTAGAACTTTTGAACTGCAAATTCTGAATGGAAACATTGGTAAGTATAGATAATTATTAAGTAGTAAGTCTTTTACCATTAAAACAAACTGTCTTTTAATTCTGTACCATTTACTTTTAAAGTTATTTCCTAATTAAACATTATAAATTAAAGAAAAGCATTATTATTTACTAATTTGAAGACTTTTTGTTAACTCATCGTCGTTGTTTTCTTACGATTTTCAGTTATTACTTAACCTGCATAGTAATAAATACCTGGAGTTTTACGTTTTTAATACATTTTATTTAACTCCAAATGAGTTTCGAACTTGACGAAGGAGACTAGCCATCTGCGCGGAACAGGATCGAGACCGCGCAGCGACCGGAGATACAGGACCAACGTCACGTGCTTTCCGAGGCACGGGGACAGAAAAACCAATAATTAATTTTGGTCCGGCCCTGGATTCGAACACTGCACCATATAATCAGCACCTCTCTTACGCCTGACGACGCAGCCCTGAAATACAGTTAAAGAGTTCCGTTACAGGCATTAGACCACTGTCCGGATTTATGATATAGGTATCCTTAAATCTGTCAGAGATTGGGACTATCGTTCTCACTCTATGCACTATTTGTTTTTAATTTAGGTCATTTAAACTGAATTTTGTATTAAATGTAATCAAAAATGGTAATGCGAAAAAACACTTAACTTTGAACACGAAACAAATAATTTAAAAATTAATGACGACGTTGAAAATCAAAATTCCGTTTCAATTTAAACCTGCGTTATCTCCTTATAAGAAATGATATAAGCTTCTTTATGCCAATAAGCTCAGTATTGTCGTAGCAAGTCATTGACCTCAAGAGAAGCCAAACGATCGATTTAATTTAAGTGGTTCTATAAGACTTCGTCCGCAAGTCTATTTATTTAAAAACACCACATAATTAATAAAAGGGAATTATACTCCAAAGGAGTTCAATAGCGTTACAGAATACTTTTGAATATAATGGAATGTTGATCAAAGAAAATAAAACTCAATAAATACAAAATTTAGCTCGAATCGTTTTTTAAAGCTATTGGATATATTATTGAATAGTACCCGAATGACCGAGCTTTGCTCGGTTCTTTTTTTAATTACATTTAGATACAAATTACATGAATAATATTTTTTGATCTTATTTACATAATAGAAAAAACTTAATTGGTTATTTGAATAAAAATCATGAGTGCAATTAGTTTAATTTAAATTTTGGTATTTTTAAAATAAAAAAACCAGCCAAGAGCGTGTCGGGCCACGCTCAGTGTAGGGTTCCGTAGTTTCCCGTCCGTCACAATAAGTTTCCCACTTATGAGTTTAAATGTGGGTATTCATTATTTTCGCGCTCCAGCAGCGCTCCACGCTCCTGCAACTGCTCCCGGTAGTGGGTACGTGCGCGAACATGGAGCGTGTAACATTGCAAGCTCCGCGGCAGGCGATGCCAAGGAGAGACCAACCGAACAATTCGATAACACCTGACCCAATGTAATAAATACCTACAGCGCCATCTCTCGGGGAATTGGGTTACTAATTAATACATAGACGTGCCAGAAGTTTTCGGTGGTTCCATCCAAGTTCAAAATAATTTTCCTAGAAAGTCCTTATAATGTTCTACTTTTCAGATTTTTTTCATATTTTGTAAACTTATGGTTCAAAAGTTAGAGGGGGGGGGGACACATTGTTTTTTACTTTTGGAGCGATTATTTCCGAAATTATTTGCATTATCAAAAAATGATTGTAGTAAACCCCTATTCATTTTTAAATACCTTTCCAACAATATATCACACTTTAGGGTTGAAATTAAAAAAAAAATCACTTCCCACTTTACATATAGGGGGGCTACCCTAATAAAACATTTTTTTCCAATTTTTATTTTACCACTTTGTTGGCGTGATTGATAGACATATTGGTACCAAATTTCAGCTTTCTAGTGCCAACGGTCACAGAGATTAAGCGAGGACGGACAGACGGACAGACAGACATGGCGAAACTATAAGGGTTCCTAGTTGACTACGGAACCCTAAAAATACTAAATGAAGGGCTTGAAATAATAGATTTTCTAACAAAAGAAGGGAACTTGAAAGAAAATACGGACCGAAGCGGGACGCGAACCAAGGCATTACGATTTTGCAACCGCTCGCTATCCACTTGAGCTATTACGATCATTAATACAGTGTCAAAATTTACCGTCTTATATTGTAGCAGTTTTTCATTGCCTGAAAATACGGACAAAAAAACATTTTCTAAAAATAAATCCTAGCTAGATTGATTTATTGCCCCCGAAACTCCCTGGACAATAAATTTTATGAAAATCGTTGGAGCCGTTTCCGATATATATATATATATATATATATATATATATATATATATATATATATATATATATATACAAGAATTGATCGTTTAAAGGTATAGGACTAACTGGTACGCAAAGACATAATTGTGGATATAGATATCGTTATTGATAATCGTACGTTCATTGAAGTTGAATTGTATATAAATTTCAAATAAATTTGTCGGTACGATACGCGCGCCATCTACCTATAACCGTCGAGCAAGTAGAAGCGATAGGTTGACAAAGTTTGATGAAATATGAACCGTATTGCAGATTATTATTGGGTTGAATTGTTACAAAACTACGTTAGCAATAACATTTCATTTACGATGCTATTTTAAATGTTAAGTAAGTGTAATCATTACGGAATATTTTTATGTTATTTTATTTTAACTTCATCAATAGATATACCAATAGGTATATCCTTACATTAAAATACAGAGTTCACTTTTAAATAAGTAAATGGTGGTAGTGAGACCGTGGTAAAGGTGACAAGTTATGTAGCACACAACCAGTCTTTGGCTCATAGACAACAATCGATCGAATCGAATCTTTTCGATCATTTTCAATCAAAATACAGGCGCGTCGTCACCCGGACTATGACAGAATGAATGATATGAATTAGTGAAAAGTGTCCTATTACGTCAGGTATTTTGTACGAGCATGGTCATTCTTTCGGTTAAGCCGATCTGTTCGAGCTTGCAGGAAGCTAATAATTTCGTGTGAATATGATATCAATTGATCATTTCGTTCAGCAGTTAAGATCACTTGCAAACGCACCAACGATTAAGCCCTGGCTTCGCCTGAGTGGGGATCTATTAATTTGGCTTTATTTAAATTAAAAATAAACAGGGACCATTTTTAACAATTTTTCGCCTTTTCAAAAACAATCCAAGTTTTTCGGATAAAATTTAGCCTCAGTCTGTTCGTGGTATTGCTCTCGTATCTGTTCGTGAAGTTTGATTACAATTTATACGGTTCAGCTGTTTCGAAGCTTAGCTCCGACAGACACACAGTCAAAATAACAGGCGAACGGATTAGAAACCTATGGCACTGATATTTTAACAATTTTTTTGCATTTACATTAACATATGTTACGAAATTGAACTATCAATTAATACCATTAATTTGAAATAAACTTTTGGTAGTAAAAATATAAAAACAGAAATTTAGAACCAATTAAATAAATTTTTCTTTTTTTTTAAACAATAATCCAACACTAGGATTTTCTCCTGTATCATGGAGGCAGCTTACAAACATAAATTGCACAAGGACAAACATCCAGACCCGGAGAAATTACCTGTAGACCACACAAATACTTGTTCGATTGGATTCGAACACGCGGCCCCCGGCGCAGCCACGCATTAGGTACTAAGCCACTGCGCCACGGAGTCGTCAGAATCAATTAAAAACTATCGAAATTAAAATGATACACATCCAATTAGCAGTATTAAATGATAGATCAATTTTTTAAGTTGTTAATGTAAAAAAAAAATTGTAAAATATCAGTCAAAGAATATATACACTACGCGAAAAGAAACGACACTTAAGCATGTGTGCACGTAAAATCACTTGCAGCTATGTGGGTGTCTTGATGTGTGCGGGGGCCATGCGAGGCGCGCGGGGCGTGGAACGGGCAGTCGCCGACTGCCCTGGCCGAGGGCTAGTAGTAATACTGATATTTGTCAGTATTAGTTAATATGAATATATTCGTCAAGTGATATTATAATATTTCAATTAATATATGAATATTACTGATATCTTAATGTACATATTACTATTCTATTCATGTAGGTATTAAGTTTATGTTACCAAGTAACGTTATTAGTTTTTATAGCCGGTTTATATGCTTTGATAAATATTAATGTTGTTATTAAATAAATGATATTATAGTATATGTATAAGTATTACTGAAAGTGATTTTAAGTGATAAAAATTAAAATAAATTCCACTGTACAAAACAAGGGCCCTTGTTTTGTTAGTTTAATTTTTAATAATGTTTTATGATACCTAAAAATATGTGAACTCATTTTAATTAAAGTCGATATGATCTTAACAAGAATTATAAGGAAATACCATGACAATAAAACTAATATATCGCCAATAATTTTATTATATTACATTAACTGAAATATACACTATTAAAAATACCACTAGAGAGTCAAGAAATTTTAGATATCTATAAAGAGTTTTTGTATATGTTCATTGTTGTATTTATGGATTATTTCATTAGAAATAAAAATGACTTATCTCCTCAACACATAGGGAACAATTTGTTGGCCGCCATGTCCCAGGAAAAGTAAAAGAATAGTAGGTAATACTGATTATTGCGTACTGAAATACATACTAAGTGTTGGTTAATTATTTAAGATTTCCATTAACTGTCGTGCATATTTGGTTTTGTCGGAAGTTTTAATATTCCTCATTTAATAAAAGTTGATTCCAAGTTGAACGTATCTTTCACTACTCAAATACATAAGTTTACATAATATATAACATATACCTTCTATGTATCTTCTTTGGTATAAGTCTATAATATTCCATTTCGGTTCGATAACAACCCTAGCGTTACAGCTTCGAATCAAGGTCACCGGCGCTTAAGCTCTCATGTACAGGGAGTGTCACCGCTGTGTATCAGTGCCATAAGTTTCTATTCTGTTCACCTGTTACATCCTATTTTTTTTTCAGACGGTACATAAAATCTCCCAGTATATACTTTTGTAAATGTCATAGATTCAGCAAGTAAATTGGCAAACACACGCTTGTATTTTATTAGTAGCAGTTCGTTGATTAGTTGTGTTACCTATGTTCAATTTATGCTATTTTGTTCACTTTTAGAGCTTATAAATTTTTTCTCAACACCCACTATTTGATACTAACGCAATACACAAGCAATACCGAATAAATATATTTCTTTCTTTCTAAAATAAATCTGTTAGAGATGACTACCTACATATTTGTGCCATTTGCTGTAGGTAATATTCGTCCGTGGGGTCCACGTTTGGTTAAGTTCCTAAAGGAACTGCATCTGAGAGCTGGTTCTTTTCTCACTCGGGGAAACGCAGCCTTCGTTCTTGGCACAATAAATTTTAAAATAGTCCTGCGGAAAATAGAACTTTACGAAACTTAAAGTTTGGTTTCTTTTGAGAGTGCGAATTTTGTGTATATGTGGAGGGTCTCCGAAACCACTGCACCTTTTTAAAAATTCTTTCACCATTTGAAAGATACATTATTCCTACCTATAATTTTATTTTATATTAAATCTATAATGATAGATTTCGTAATTGTGGATGAAAGAATGAGGAGCGCAGTCGTAGATACAAGGGTTTACCGGGGGTCCAACGTAGGGACGGATCATTACTTGGTCTTATGTCGAATTAATGGTCTTTTCAAGCGTTGGCGGCATCGGACATCTGTGTCTACCACTGCGTTACAGCGTATAAGAATAGAGAAGTTACAAGATGAAGATGTGAAAGAGAAGTATAAATGTAGACTGTGAGAAAATATTAGATGTTTGAATGAGTTGTGTATGAATGATTTAGACTTGAATACTGTGTGGGATAATATTAAGAAAGGTTTGGTGGATACCGCCACCGAAGTATGTGGTGTAAGTAAGAGAACAAATGAAAGGAAAAGTAATACGTTATGGTAGGATGATGAGGTACAGGTGGAAGTTGAATCAAAGAAGAAAGCATGGTTAGATTTACTAGCAACCAAAGCTGGTAATTCTTCTGGTATGAATGATGAGATTGAAAGAAAAAAAGCAGAATTTAGACGTCTAAATAAGAGAGTAAAAGAAGTTGTTGAAAGGAAAAAGAAAGAAAGAACGGATAAGAATGATAGAAGGATATCTGATAATTTCCAGGCTAACATAAAAATGTTCTGGAAACTCGTAAGAACTGCCAGGGGAAATACAAAGCAGCCTATAATAAATGCTATAAGAGACGAGAATGGATGTATTCTGAATGATGAAGTTTCTAATTTAAACAGATGGAAGGAATACTTTGAAAGCGTATTTATGAGTGAAGAGTCGTCTGAATTAAATGAACTAGAAATTCCGAAAGAAGTGGAAAGGGGTATAGAGATAAGTATAGATGAAATAATGAAAGCAATGAAAAGCATGAAAGCAGGTAAGGCAGCTGGATATGATAGAGTATCACTCGAGATGCTAAGGGCTGGAGAGGGAGTGGTGGCAGGCTTGCTGTACACCTTGTTTAATTTATGTTGGGAATTAAAACGGGTACCGGATGACTGGTGTAAAGCAGTTATAGTACCAATATATAAAGGAAAAGGGTCACAGCAGGACTGCAAAAACTACCGCGGTATCAGCTTGCTTAGTATTGTGGGTAAACTGTATGCTAAGGTGTTAATTGAAAGAGTTATGAAAGAAACTGATGGAAAAATTTGGGATGTGCAAGCGGGTTTTAGAAAGGGAATGGGGTGTACAGATCAAGTCTTTTCCATGCGCATGATTGCGGAGAAGTTTTAGGCCAAAAACCAGAAAGTTTTTTGTGCATTCATGGACTTGGAAAAGGCTTATGACAGAGTGGACAGGAATGTGTTATGGCAAACACTGAACTCATATGGGTTGAGCGATGGTTTGACACAGGCATTGAGGTCTCTTTATAGGGACTCTAGTGCTTGTGTCAGGATCAATGGGGTCTACTCGGACTGGTTTGGCATCCAAAAAGGTGTCAGACAGGGCTGTGTAGCTTCCCCTTGGCTGTTCAACCTATTTATGGACCGGTGTTTGCAAACTTTGAAAGATGAAGAATGTGGGTTAAGAATGGGCGAGTTAACCGTGAAATGCCTTTTGTATGCCGATGATCAAGTCATATTTGCGTCATCGGCGGCTGAGTTGCAAATGATGGTTACATTAATGAACTGGGAATTAAAAGAAAGGGGAATGAAAGTGAACGCATGTAAGACGAAAGTGATGGTTTTTGAAAGAGAAGAAAGCAAAACGGTATGTGAAATAAGAATAGAAGGAGAGTTAATTGAGCAATTGGATGAGTTTGTGTATTTGGGATGTGTATTTAGCAGGGATGGTAGATATGATAGGGATATAGAACGACGAGTAAATGCAGGGAATAGAGTGAATGGGGCACTACACTCTATTATGAAGAACCAGAATGTATCAAAACAGGCGCGTATGGTAATTCATAATGCTGTGTTAGTCCCTACTTTAATGTATGGTAGTGAAAGCTGGGTGTGGCAGAGGAAGCACGAAAGTAGAATAAATGCTGTAGAAATGCGGTCTTTAAGGAATATGCTAGGGTTGAATCTGAATGACAGGGTGAGAAATTGCGTGATAAGAGATAAATGTGGTATGCAAGATGATGTTGTGACCAGGATTAAGAAAGGAATGCTTCGGTGGTTTGGTCATGTGGAAAGAATGAATGAGGAAAGAGTGACAAAGCAAATTTATATGGCAGATGTGAACGGCCGAGTCGGGAAGGGACGCCCTAGGAAAAAGTTTATCGACCAAATTGGCGATATTTTGAAAATGGGCCACGTTAGAAGTACCCTTAACCGACGAGCATGTATGCGTAGATATATGGATGTAAAGGAGGCGAAAGAGGTATGTCAGGATCGTGCCAAATGGCAGAAGGTCCAACAGGGAAGGTGCATGATCCTCCACATCTGGAATCCGCGTAGGCGAAGTAACCAGTTGTGTCAGACCATATGCCAAGGCAAAATCATGGACAGATCTCCCCGCATGATCGGTTAAACGTGAACCAAGCCAGAAGTCCGTAGTATCTGCCTACCCCTCTGGGTGACAGGCGTGAGTGTTTATGTTTTATGTTATATTATTCCTACCGTAGTTATAGTTGCACGAAAGTAATGGATAGCTGAATTGTCCTTCTTGAAAAGTTTAATAAAATAAGCCCGCGATAGCGTATCTCCAACTCCTAAGGATAACTTATATAACCATTTTTAAATATAATAACTTTCGTGCAACAAACTAATTATGGTAGCGAAGCCGCGGCGTTGACATATTGTCTCTAGGTCAGGAAAGCAAAGAATTGATTTATTTTTGAGTGTAGAGAACCGGAGACCTTTTTTGCTGAAAACGAGGCATTGCATCTTAGTCTTTAGTAGTAGCAACGAATCTTTTGCTACTACTAAAGACTAAGATGCAATGATTTTTTTCAAATTGATTTTTAATCGAGGCTAGATGTAGATGTCTATGGACCACAGCATCCACTTACTATCAGTGAACTGTTAGCTCGTTTATCACCATTATTCTATAAAACAACCTTAGAAAATGGAACAAAAATGTGTTATAGCATTAAGGTTTAAAATAAATTATACTACCTTAAATCTTAAGCCTTTAATTTAAGGTAGGTAATTGTTCGGCCGGAGGAAAGTCGGCGCGGGCCGCTTTTGCTATATATTTGACTGCTATGTAAATAAATTATTTTAAAATAAAGCATGTAAATATTTGAGTTGTATTTATATACAGTGTTAATTTAAGTTCGATAGTTGGCAAGTCACGCGAAAGGCGAGCCGTTGTCGAATGTCGATGACCTCGCCGAAATTCCGACAAATAGCTCAGCTAGCATCATCTATTGCTTTTTTCTTATACCTTTTTTTCTTTTATTTATTATATACATTACAAATATTTGTAGTGATAGCATTTAATAATCTCTAAGGCTTATATCTGAGAGTTTACAATTTTATTATATCGTAATATTGTCACTGAAAGAAAAATCCTGACTAAGAAAGGAAAAAATTAACTCATTTATTGCATTTCTATTTCACGTTTTTCTTTTCATAGTAATCATTATACAATATTAAGCTTAAGAGGATAGAGTAAGTCAGCTCAAATTCTAATTTCGCCCCCACTTCCCCGCGCGTCGTATGCTATGTACCGACATGTTTGTAATCAATAATACTGTAAGTAGATAGGTCGTTAGATACTTATTTTATTAGGTTTATCATATTTATGCCAGTTTCTTAACGCCAACCCAGTCGCTTCTTATTTTTATAACGGTTATTTCGCATTTTAATTTTACGTCGTCCTATTGCGTAATGTGTATTCTGATCGTAAGCGACACAACTTCTCCCTTCAAAAGCCGGAGCGATACTAACGGGGCGACAGGAATCAAGCTTACGCGCCGATAGTTTAGGTAATTTCTTTTTACAGTGAAAATAATGGTATTTTAACAAAAGTAAATAACATAAGCACTGCTTTATAGTTAGTTCTGTTAGTATGCAAAGTTTCATGATCTTATTTAAAGTATTTTATGAATAACAGCGGTTTATTGTTCAGTTTGGAGGTAACTTAGGATTTTTTTTCTATTGAGAAAATTTTACGGAATCGTGTTTTCGTCTAACATAGTCCTTAACATTAATCCTCAACTTTACCATATATTTATTTCAAAATTAATGCTGCAATACTTTCGGCATAACTAAGGATCTTGCTAAGCCATTTGAGATTATATTTCCCCTTAAGGATCACGTTTTAAGTTATTAAACTTAAAAACGTGATCCTTTAGCTTACACATAATGTTATTTTTGGTGACATTATCCACCAATTCCAATGGACGACGGCAGGTTAATGATAAGCCGAGGTTTAAAGTAGGTAGTTTATTGTTCGCTAGCCGTACGTATTGCCCTACTGGGTGCTCAATAGGGATTTTCAGCAATTCATTAAAAAAATGTTATTTTTAGTGAAATACATAATACTTGCATATATAATGGTAGGATTTTATAGTTTGAAAAGACCACATACGTCTTCTTGGAATTTATTTTTTATTCTATTTAGAACTATTGTGATCTTATCTATTCTTACGTATGATCTTAAGTACCTATTCTTATTTGTAAATTATGGATCTGGTCGAAGATATCATATCTTCATCATATTTGTTATATCTTGTAAGTTCGGCCGTAGCTACTAAGGCCGCCGTAGGGAACGTGCGATTCCAAAAGTGTTTTATGTATAATTAACATTAACTTTATGTTAAATGGAATGCGATTATTGAGGACAAGTGATATTTACTAGAAACTGTCTTAGTTGAAAATGAAAAAATCTTTATTCAGTATATTTTACATTGTAACATTACTAATAGCCGGATTCTCCTTTTAAGTATGATACTTATTTTAGGAGACCCCGCTCCTTCCCGAGATTACAAAAAGATACATTGTATTATAGTAAGTTTTACCTACGGAAAGACAATATTAACAATTAAGAATAAACGTTGTCAAAGAAAAGCATTACAGTACAGTTAATTAAGTGCGAAACGAGGAAGCGCAAAAGGAATTAAGTAACAATTCCATTTAAACAAAAAAACTTTAAGAATTGTTAAGTTACTGATATATATAGATATATATATATATATATATATATATATATATATATATATATATATATATATATATATATGTGTGCGTATATTTTTATGTGAGCATGTGTGAGTTAGTGAATAGAATTATGACTTTACACTGTCTTAGTTTATTACATATACGTTCAATATGCTGGCTCCGATTAAATTTACTATCAATAACTGGTTCGTGGTATGTTTGTGTGTCAACTATATCAATTTCTGGGCAGCAATATGATGCAGATTGTGTGCGACAATATTTTTTTTTGTTGAGGAGGGCTTGAGGTACGGAGATTTAATAAATTTTATTAAATCTCCGTACCTTAAGCCTCAAGATTTAAAAAAAAACGAATAATTTAGTTTTGCTAGCAATAAAGACAAGCCTAATGTCATGGCACCACCTTGTTAGGATATCAAGGTCAGACTGCATAAGATCACAAGCCCTTCGTGGAATTTTATCGTCCGATACAGTCGATACCGATTACAAGGCAAATGTCATCCGCGAACTGGTAGCACATGCAATTGACCAGCCGCTCATATTATTGATGTAGGAAAAAAAGCAATGGTGCTAGTACCAAAGCCGAACCTTGTGCCGTACCCTCCTTCACTGATATGGATACGCTGTAGATATTTTCAATCTTCGCAAAGGATTTTCAGTTCTTCAGGTAAACAGTTTAAAGTATTTATTACCTTTTTATTACATTAGTTGTTATAAAAGATGTTTTACTAGCCAAATTTTGGCAGTTACTTCGTACTAATACAGACTTTTGTGTTCATTTCCTGTCGTATAATGCCTTAAGAGGGAAGAGTAAGTCAGCTCAAATTCTAATTTCGCCCCCACTTCCCCGCGCGTCGTATGCTATGTACCGATATGTTTGTAAACACTAATACTGTAAGTAGAAAGGTCGTTAGACACTTATTTCATTAGGTTTATCATATTTATGCCTGTTTCTTAACGCCAAGCCAGCCGCTTCTTATTTTTATCACGTTTATTTCCCATTTTAATTTTACGTCGTACTGTTGCGTAATGTATATTCTGATCGTAAGCGACACAACTTCTCCCTTCAAAAGCCTAAGCAATACTAACGGGGCGACAGAACTAGGGTTGCCGTTCTATAAATTTTAAAGTCCCTAGACTAACAGAAAAAATCCGCCAGAAACAGGATTTTTCTTTTTCTTAAAATCCGCTAGATGTCCCTAGGTACATTTTCGTGGTACCGTTAACTAAACTAACTGTCTAACTGAAAAATCTTGCCAAATGGTATACAATATATATATATATATATATATATATATATATATATATATATATATATATATATATATATATATATATACATACAATGAATACCGAAAATCTAAATCTATAAATTCAGAAAACCTTAAAAAGAGCGGACTCTATTTCATATAAATTACTTATATATAGTGTAGGTTAATGACATAACAACCAAAACAAAAACTATTCATGTACAAAATAAAAAATATTGTAAAAAAATAAATCTCTTTAAACCACGTTTAAACATTAGTCATCTTATTAAAAATAAAACAATTAGCTCAGTATGTTCTTGTACCTAAATTTCAAAATTAATAGCGAAGTATGGATCCAGATCTTCAAAAAGAACTTCAGCGGAAGCTGAAGCTTCGCCAATGTCTCCAGTTCCCATCTTTGGTTTATCTTTACCGACTTGGTTGACAAGATCTTCGGGAATATCATACGTTGCGCAATTCTTTTTTAATCCTTAACTGATTTTTAATTAGACGAATGGAATTTAAAGGTTTTTCTGATTGCTTGTTTTACAGTTTGCTTTTAACTACATTCATGGCACCAAATACGCGTTCAAATTCTGCATTTGAGTGCGGTAGTGATAATATTACTATTGCAAAATTACATAAATCTTCGAATATGTTTACTCCTGCTGCATTTTTGTATGTCGAAACCTTAGAACATGGTCTCAGGTCGAAACAGAGAAAGTGAATTAACGACATTGAATTGTTAGTTTATGTTCGGGAATTCCCGTGAAATTATATTATATATAGAGTGCTACCAACGGTAGATTACAAAATTGGACATATGATAAATTACTTATTTGAAATGAATTACTTCATAAAAGAAAGTCGCCATCTCAAAAGTCCAAATGTCGCTAGAAGTCGCTAAATAATTATTTCTCGCTAAAACGATTTTTTTATCCGCTAAACATTGTTAAAATCCGCTAGATCTAGCGAGAAAGTCGCTAAAACGGCAACACTGGACAGAACTCAAGCTCAAGACGCCGATAGTTTAGGTAATTTCTTTTTACAGTGAAAATAATGGTATTTTAAAAAAAGTAAATAACATAAGCACTGCTTTATAGTTAGTTCAGTTAGTATACAAAGTTTCATGATCTTATTTAAAGTATTTTATGAATAACAGCGGTTTATTGTTTATTTTGGAGGTAACTTTGGATTTTTTTTCTATCGAGAAAACTTTACGAAATCGTGTTTTCGTCTAACATAATCACTAACATTAATCCTCAACTTTACCATATATTTATTTCAAAATTAATGCTGCAATATTTTCGGCATAACGAAGGATCTTGTTAAGCCATTTGACATTATATTTCCCCTTAAGTAAGCCATTAAATTTAACACCGTCGGTGTCCAGAAAAGAACCCGTTTCTTTTGTGTTTTTTTTTAATCTCACATGTCCTGTATATTTGAAATTTAACAATAATTCATTAGGGCCGTGCGTGTGCGTGTGCGTGTGCGTGCGCGTGCGCGTGCGTTCGTGCGTGCGTGCGTGCGTTCGTGTGTGTGCGTGTGCGTGTGCGTGCGCGTGCGTGTGCGTGCGTGCGTGCGTGTGTGTGTGTGTGTGTGTGTGTGTGCGTGCGTGCGTGTGTGAGTGTGTGTGTGTGTGTGCTTGCATCATCGTCAGCTTTCTGCATATCTTACTAGAACTTCCATCCATTCCATCTAGTGAGGAGCAGTCGTAATGTGCTATATCCGTACAAGACTGTTATTTGAGAATCTTTTCCTATTGCTTGTTGGCCGGGCCGGTCTATTGCAACTTTGACCCGCTACGAGTATGTCGGATATACGAAGTTAACAAAATTAAAGACAATTTAAAGTTGATGGTTCCCTAATAAGACTAGAAATGAATTGTATGGAACGCGAATGAACGATACCATATGAAAATAAAGTAATATTATATTTGTAAGAGATATTTATTGAAATATTTTAACTGTTGAACCAAAAAAAAAAAACAAATTAACAGTTCCTATTAAAATTTGACACTAAAAGTTACTTTTAATTTATCGTTTTAAATTTTCGCGCGAAAACGCTAGCCGCATGCTGTTAAGTTCGGACGTCACTGTCTTAGAATTTTGCAAAGGAATAAGATATTTTTGGATGTTTAATAACGATTTATCATCTTTATCACTGGTGTGTTGTGCCTGAATGCAAAAATACGAGCATAAGAACGCCGGGGAAGTTATGGATTCGAGTGCTAACTGATTTAAATATGAGAAATACTTGGTTAAAACTGGCAAGAAGATACCCGATTTTTTTAACTATCGTTTATACAAAACAAAACATAAACAACATGACTACGTTATCTTAGATATTATAACTAATGATTACTAATGATTGTAATCGTAGATAAACATAATTATGTATTATCAAAATACATTCTGAACTGGTATTGTGTTATTGTAGAAATAAAAGTTGGTATTAGGTACTTACATTGATATTTTATCATTAATTTCTCAACTCGGCAGAAAAAAATCTGGATTGCATGCAAAAAATTTTGCAAACATTAATATATTTTTCCTAAGTAGATTATTATTATCTACTTTTACGAAACTGTCTTCCATAATGCCTTTTTAATCAAAAAATCGCAATAAAACTCAATAATCGTAATGATGACTTGAAAAATTTTGAAATAACACATTAGCTAGTTTCCTTAAACAGTGACCTTACAAAGGAAACTACTGATAAGTGAATAGCGTTTTGGAGATTTGGGGCACAGATAAATAAATATTCTTGAATTTTACTAATTGAATTATAAAATTTGTAATGAATTTTTATGAATAGAAATCAATATTTCTCGTTTACTTTTTACGAAACCTATCATTAATATATATTTTGATTTTTTTACATTGTGTAAAATACCCGATTTTGTATAACTTAAATCACTCACATATGACTTATGTAATTTAAAATTTAACATCAATTTTGATGTAGCTGTGGGTAAACTATAAAATAATAATATAAAAAACTTCGCAACAAGCATCCATCACGAGCTCTGATAACCCTCGTGAGAATACTGGGTCATAATCGTGAAATTATTATATTATTATCAATCCATAATTCGTCTTCAAAATTTCTGATGATTCAAGCGTCTGGAAGTGGATAAAATATTCATACGTAAATACATACTGGTCAAGGCAATATAAATCATGAAAGAATTTAGATTACTTAATACTTATACGTCTGAAGGTGGGTGCAAACTGAAATTTAAAATTTCATTACTTTTATGCATTACTTTAATGCGTGTATAAATAAAAACAACTAACTATTTTGAATTCAAGCGTAGATGGTTGCATTGATATCGACTTATTAGTAAAAGACACATTACGTGCCCTTTCATGTTCCTCGTACAAAGAAAATTTCCGATTGTCGATTAACGATAGAAACATTATCTTGAGTTTTATCGATTGATACAAATTTATCATGATAGCGAAACATAGGAAACATAAAAATTTAATTAAGTATTCAATAATAATTTCTTTGTGACGTTTTATAAACTATACATTTTTACGCTTTATGATATTTTTTCTTCTTCTTCTTCTTGGTCGTGTTCTTCATAACTGAAGGTCGTGTCCGTAGTTTAGTGCCTTCTTAGCGCTGTTCACTACAGCTCTCAATTCTGTATTATGATATTTTGAGGAACGTTATTTAGAGGTAAACAACGATTAAATGATTTCCCCGTTTTTTATACGAATATCCTATACCTTTAAACGAGCAATTCTTGTATATATAATCGAAATCTCGGAAACGGAGTTTCGGGGGCAATAAATCGATCTAGCTAAGATTTATTTTTAGAAAATGTCTTTTTGTCCGTGTTTTTAGGCAATTAAAAACTGCTACAATATAGTTAGAATAAGAAGGTAAATTTTGACAGTTTGGTAATGATTATAAATAGCTTATTGGTATAATGGGCGGTCACAAAATCGTAAAACCCCGGTTCGAGCCCAGACCGACCGACCGACTTTTTTATTTTTTTTTTCAAGTTTCTTTCTTTTTTGAGAAAATATATTTTTTTCGAGCCCTTTTTTAGTATTTTTTAAAAACACGAAAATTTAAATAAAAATAATTGCACTCATGATTTTTTATTCAAATAACCAGTTCAGTTTTTTCTGTTATGTCGCTAAGATCAAAAAATATTATTTATAATTCATCAGTATGTAATTTGTATCTAAATATAATTTCCAAAACACACGAATTAAAAAAATCGAGCGAAAAATACCGAGCAAAGCTCGCTCAACCGGGTACTATTATATCTATCCCATGTCGTCCCGTGGGTGTCGTAGCAGGCGACAGGGGGAAACTAAAACGGAAGGTAGGCAGCAATATCTTCCTGGTATGAACAACTCGAAATAATAACTAAGACTGCGTTTGCCAGCCCGAATGCAAAGCGTGGCGTCTATGGTAAAACGCTCCCCATGAGACAATCTACAGGAGAGACCTATGTTGAGATGTGGACTTTAATAGGCTCTAACGGTAACGGTATGTATTTTGTATCTATATGTATCATATTTACGAGTGTATAATGTATTTAGTTAGAATGGGAGTTAATATTATGTTTTTCTTTTTTATCCTTAATTTGCACCTAACAACATCTTTATTTATTCCATATTTCTTAGAATTGATCGATAGAAAATGCCAGAGGGCATTAAGTCCGCCCTTTGTAACTCTTAGTTGCAAATGTGTGTGTAATAAATGATAAAATTATGTATGGGCTGCGACGGCACCCTCACGTGGTCGTTGATAGTAAATGATAGTCAATACTGGGAAGTTGATAATTGATAGTTTATTGATAGAACCAACTAAATCTAATTTAAGGATAGATGGGAAATGATACTGCGAGCACGCGTGACCGGTATTGCTGGGCTCAATTAGCGCACTGACTCAAAATGCATTATTGTAGCGTTATAGCGTAAACTGCCGACGCCACAAAATGTACGTGCTGCAGCCCGTACACTATACATATACTTAGCTAATAAATCTGTAGAAAGGTCGTGTTCTAATATTTTTTGTAAAAAAATATTAGAACACGACCTTTAAGTCCAGGGACTTAGTAAAGGGCACTAAAGCCAAATTAGTGGTTTATATAATTTTTGTCTGTCTGTCTGTGTGTGTATTCAAGATTCACCCAAAAACTACTGGACAGATTTCCATGAAATTTATGTATAAGTAGTAAGGGACCCGGGGCAACTTATAAGCTACTAACTTTTTATTCGATTACGAAACTTCAAAAAGGAGGGTTAAGTATTTTCCTTTCTTTACATGTTAAATGATTGATGTGTTTTAAATAATTAATATAGTCATCGTTAATAGGACTAAGTACATTACGAAATTTTGAAGTCTTAAAAAAATATCGGTATCAATTATATGGTGCCAAACAATATTCAAACGTCCAATATAGACACAGATACCAAGGTAACTACAAGTGATACAATTTAGCTAATTTTGGCATGGAGTAGTATTAATGATTTTTCTAAATTGAAGCCCACGCGAGCGAAGCCGCGGGTAAAAAGCTAGTAATAAATATTTCAGCTGTATTTATGCATCACGGCACGTAAGTTTATGCATATAAAAATGTTTATGGTTTGTTCTATCACAGATAATTGGATGGGCGAGTCGTGTATAATAATGCTATTATGAATCGTTGTTAAATTATTTCTGAATAGATTATTGTATTGAATTAATTACATAAACGTATGGTTGCAGCGCTAGTACTGGTAATATCTATTATGGAAAATGTCTTATATATGATGAAAACTTAAAAATAAGCGCGGAAAACACAGGATGTAAAAGATGTGAATGAAGAGTGATGTTTCGATTCAGGAACATTCTATTATCTCATTTGTTTTCTACTCTATTGTATCATATGATTCAATAAAACATCTAGTTATCGTCAAGGAATGTTTTTTCTGTGTTTTGTTTATCGAATAATTGAAAAAAAATATTTGTTTTAATCTGTATTCGCAGCTAAAAAGCGCGCAGTAAACAAAAGATATTCAATAATATACAGCGGTCGTGTTTATGTAGGTATAACATTAAAACAGAATATCTTACAGAATACCAGCTTAATGCTGCTGTGTTTCGTACGGTGAGTTTAGAGAACCGGAGACCCTTTTTAGTGGAAACGACATCGATCACTAATTTTTATTAGTGATCGATGGGAAACGAGGCATTCCATCTTAGTCCTCACGGGTGATAACACATCTGCATTTTGACTTGTAATCGAGGATATATGTAGATGTCTATAGACCACAGCAACCAGGTACCAGGTGGACTGTGTGCTTGTTTGGTACCCTATCCTATAAAAAATTAACTCCTGCGCTTTGTAGAAGTCCTTTATTTCGATATTAAAAACATAAACATCAATCGATAAAATTTTTTCAACTCTCATATTTATTAATGACGCTTCTTCCTTAAGTTTAATAAACATTATATTATGTTATAACTTGTCATACATACACTGACAAGCGTCTAACGTCATCAAAAGAAATACAAAAGTGTCGTTTATCAGACAAGTGTTTCACCTAACAGCGAACGGGTGAATCGGCACAAATAAAGTAATAAATGCGGGCGTGACTCGTGTCGTAAGCCCCCATTATCATATCATACACTATCACATACTCAGCGATATGCATGCGCCCGGTTCCCAACTATCGTTCGCAAAATAACTTACAGCTTGTGGCAACGAGAGATTGTTGCGCTATGGCTATGATTGCTATAGAATAGATTTTTGCCTAAAAAAGTTTTCATTGATTTTGATCACGGTTAATGTGTGTAAAAAGAGCCGTGGTAGCTCAGATGGTTAGCGCTCGCTTTAAATTTCACAGTACGCGAGCAACCCGGATTCGATCCCCGCCGGCGCCAATAAAATTGTAAATTGCGATTTTAAGTGCTGATTTACCACGGGCTCGGCGGTGAAGGAAAACATTGTGAGGAAACCTGCATGTCTGAGTAATAATAAAAACAATATTTCGATGACATGTGAAGTTCGTCAACACCCATTGAGGCAGCGCGGCGGATACTTCCTTGTCCTTAAACGCTCTCAGATATGAGATGGGGCCTCTGACCAACAGGATTTATATGTAAGCTTTTTATATACTTTTCATTTTTAATATTCTGGCTACATGGCATAAGATCTTTTACCTATATATAAAAATTTAAAACGTTTATGGTTGAAAAATGGAGTTTAGCAGGTGATGTTCCACAACGTTTAACTTTGTCAGTAAGTCAACCTTTTATAGGATAAAAATGAGAAACGATCACACAATCCACCTGATGGTAAGTGGGTGCTGTGGCCCATAGACATTTACACCTATCCTCAATTGAGAATTAAAATACAGATGCGTTGACATCCCCGGGGACTAAGATGAATTGCCCCGTTTCCAGTAAAAAGGGTCTCCGATTGTCTACACTAACTATGGAATGCCTCGTTTTCAGTAAAAAAGGTTCTGCGGATCTCTAAACTCACCATACAAATAACACAGCAGCATTCAGCTGCTACTTTACGCTGGTATTCTGAGAGAGCGAGGTCCTTCCCCGGTCGAGCCGACCCATTCGTGGTACAACCATATATAGCTCCAGGGTGACTCTAACAGTTAAAAATTCTGAATTTATTCGAGTTTGCGCAATGTTGAATTTAAAAATTTGTGCCTGTTTTTTATTTTTTTAATGACTGCAACAATTTGTTCAGGGAATTATAGGGATTTACGGGGAGTCATAAGTTTCGGGGTAAAGGTATAATCCATTAAAAAGTAAATGAATTTCTTCATAAAATATGTTTGTTACAATATTTCAGTTTATATGGAATATTATTATCTAATTATAATACTTAATGATGTCTTATATTTACGCGAACACTACATATGATTAAAACTACTTTTACGGATTTTATCGCGTTTATTTTTGCTTTTAATTACTTTTATTTTTAATTCCTGGTCACGGTCACGGGGGATCCCCCGTGACCATGGGTGCTGGAAAGCGCCCGAAACGTCGGGAATTAAAAATAAAAGTAGTTAAAAGCAAAAATAAACGCGATAAAATCCGTAAAAGTAGTTTTAATCATAATTATAATACTACTATAATGAAAACCCTTTGCAGTGTTTGTGCTGTGTTACTTAGCGTTAAATATGTATGTTAAAGTATAAAAGCACAGGTGTCTTTTTTTCGACAAAAATATGCAACACACGTGTCACTTGTTTGTATTTCTTGTTAACACAGCCACCCTGATTTGTAAACACCTCATTTTATGACGATTTAATAAATAAAGCAAATAATGCGGGAGTCGAGCGATGCGGGCGATGTTTCTTAAATCACCACTTATGTCATACTTTGTGCTCACTGTTGTATCTGTAACACAAATAATTTTTATTAATGTTTATAGTTTATATCGTAAACATTAGGTAAGCATATAAACAATAAGCTTTTCGATCAAATTGTTCCGCTTAATATGTTTTATAATTATTATCCTGAACAATGCATGAGAAATGGTACATTCCTAGGAAGTTCCGTAGTGTGAAAGGGCTAATGATGTGAACGAATAAAGAGAAAACTTAAAAAAAGTTATCAATTTATATTGAATTTATTAAAGTTATTCAAGTAATACAAGTAAACATAAGATGAAGTCACGATATTATTCAATCAAAAACCCAAATGACACTATATAAACATTATTACTTAACTAAAGGTTCAAGTTTCTCCGGTAAAACTTATTAAGGTGCGACTTGAGAGTATATCTCTGATATTTTTTTGACGGAAAAACATTCAGTTAAATCTATGGTCCGCTTGCGCAGTTTCTTCATTCATATAGACAGCGACTGACTATAATATTTTGTATGAATTAATATACACATAAATACAATTTTCAGACATTATACTTAAATTCATTTCTATTATTTTTTTATGGTTCAATACTAATAATAATAATTATTGTTATTTTGTTGATAAATACAAATATTTATATGATTAAGTGAATAATTATTTAATCTAGTCTGTCTAATGGGAGAGGAGGCACTGCTGCGGGTTGCGTGTACTTGTGTCTTTAACTAACAAAATAAATAAATAAATGAAATAATATAATAAAATACAATAAAATAAATGCAGAACAGAAACGAATATTGAAGTATATTAATATGTATAAGTTTTAGTTTAAATATAAATACGCATAAATGTTACACGCACTCATTTTTTTATTATAAGCCCTCTATGACTTAATGATTTCTTATATTTAAGCGAACACTACACATTGATTAAAACTACTTTTACGGATTTTATCGCGTTTTATTTATTTATTTTTAATACCCGACGTTTCGGGTGCTTTCCAGCACCCATGGTCACGGGGGACTGAGGTGACTGACGTCCCGATGTCAAAGTTAACACGGAGTACCTTCAGCTTTTTAATTATTGTCTTTGGTCCGATCTACGCAGAATAAACTGTGTTTTTAAGTCTTGCAGTGGTATGCTTGGGTTTAGTTTTAATTTTATTAATTATAGGGTCCCAAGCAGGTGGTATTACCCAGCCTCCTTCTCTATTGAAATTAGGATGTTTTTTTAATTTCAATAGCCTCACGTATCATCCTTGGTAGGAATCGATGTTCTTTCGCGAGGATTTGTGGTCTATCAAATCTGATGTAAAAAAAAGGTTGGGGCCATCTAGAATATGATCGCAAACTTCTTCCCTCTAAGACTTCGTATTAAATACTAAATCATTTCTTTTTTTATTGATAATAAATAGAGTTGGGCCGATTAGCCGCAGACTAATCGGCGAAGCCGATTAATCGGCCTATTTGTAGTCACCGATTAGTCGGCGATTAATCGGCTAAAACGGCCGATTAATCGGCTTTTTATTTTATTAATTTCAGCAAAGGTTTTCGTTATTTTCTTCGTGGTAACTGCGGCTACATTGATACGAGTCATCATCATCATCATTACAGCCCTTTACAAGTCCACTGCTGAACATAGGCCTCCCCCAAGGTATGCCACAAAGCACGGTCCTGAGCCACCTGCATCCATCGCCTTCCTGCGTACGAGTAAAAGTTTAAATTTAAGAAAAGTATAATTTCTCTCCCATGCGTAAACTCACGTCAAATTTATATGTAGGTAAATCTAATAAATAATAAAATAAGTAGGTTCATACTGTTTTAATGTTAATTATTCTGGACATAGGAACTTTAGTAAAAAAAATCTGAGGTAGCTGTTTAAAACTAAACTAAAACCTAAGTACTTACTATTTTATTTCTACACAACAAAATAAAATATTAATGATATTATTCTTAATAAACTTTTAAAAACAAATTTGAAGTCTCTCCCATTGCATAACAAAAAACTTATTTCTTGAATAAAGTTTGTTAAACTACACGCATATAGATTTTTAAAAGACAAATGGAACATACTTGTTTCTGTACTTAAAACTAAATTGTTATTGTTTTCGTACTAAAAATTAAATCAAATTGTTATTTTTCTGCACTTAAAATTACAATAAATTGTTTTTTGTTGTAATGTTATTAAGGGGAAATATAATCTCAAATGGCTTAGCAAGATCCTCCGTTATGCCGAAAGTATTGCAGCATTAATTTTGAAATAAATATATGGTAAAGTTGAGGATTAATGTTAAGGACTATGTTAGACGAAAACATGATTCCGTAAAATTTTCTCGATAGAAAAAAAATCCAAAGTTACCTCCAAACTGAACAATAAACCGCTGTTATTCATAAAATACTTTAAATAAGATCATGAAACTTTGCATACTAACTGAACTAACTATAAAGCATGCTTATGTTATTTACTTTTTTTAAAATACCGTTATTTTCACTGTAAAAAGAAATTACCTAAACTATCGGCGCGTAAGCTTGATTCCTGTCGCCCCGTTAGTATAGCTCCGGCTTTTGAAGGGAGAAGTTATGTCGCTTACGATCAGAATACACATTACGCAACAGGACGACGTAAAATTAAAATGGGAAATAACCGTTATAAAAATAAGAAGCGACTGGGTTGGCGTTAAGAAACAGGCATAAATATGATAAACCTAATGAAATAAGTATCCAACGACCTATCTACTTACAGTATTAATGATTACAAACATGTCGGTACATAGCATACGACGCGCGGGGAAGTGGGGGCGAAATTAGAATTTGAGCTGACTTACTCTATCCTCTTAAATAAAGAATCTATAATAATCTAATAATTTGTTAAAATAAATACTCCATTTGAAAAAGTATTGAAGGCTTTTTAGAAAATATTTAATTTATTTGTTATTTTTAACCAGTGGCAAATTGTGATGCAAAAAGGCCAAAATCTCAGCCTTTTTTGGTTGAAGTCGATTTCTTTTTGTTTCGTAGATACTAGATATTCCCTGCCTCAGAAAAAAGTCTCTCACTATACACAGAGCTGGCGGGGCAGCAAAGGAAAATTTTGGCTAAACGGGACATTTCTGCATATCTGGAAGAAGTTTTGTTCCACCATATGAACTTATCATCGGATTGGGATCGGCTGGGCCGATTAATTGGCCATGTCTTGACCGATTAATCGGCTAATCGGCCAATCGGCCAAAGTACTGATCGGTACAACTCTAATAATAAATGTAATGTCGCCATCCCGCGGAGTCACTTAGGCATGTCATCTCCGGTTGTTCGGCGCTTTCTAACTCCGAGTTAGCTTTAGTTTAGCACAGGCACAACCTAGTAGACAGAATTCTACACCAGGAGCTCGCTCTGAAATACGGTCTCGTGGACCGGAAATTGCCGTATTACAAGTACTTGCCGGAAGCCGTGCTCGAAAATGACCGCGCCAGGCTCTACTGGGACCGGGCTATCATCACAGACAGGACTATTCTTGCGAATAAGCCTGATATTGTGCTGATGGACCGGGCATAGTCAAGGATATTTTTGGTCGACATTACCATTCCGTATGACGAGAACCTCGTGAAAGCCGAAACAGATAAGCGAACAAAATATCTGGACCTGGCTCACGAGGTGTGTCCGACATGTGGGGTGGTCGGCCGACCGAAATTATTCCTGTAGTCGTCTCTGCGAATGGGCTAATCCCAGTCAGCCTCTCGGGTCATCTGAGGCGACTGGGACTCCGTGACGGACCGCTCCGGGCTCAAATGCAGAAGGCAGTGGTCCTCGATACCGCCCGCATCGTCCGTCGGTTTCTTTCCCTTTCCCCCCTAACCCTCGGCCGTTTGGTCTCCCCTGCCGAGGGCTTCCATCTGGTTGGATCTTTATTTATTTGTGTATTTTTTGTATTTATTTTATTTTATTGATATTTATGTATATTTATCTTTTCATTTTAATTTATAATTATATATTTATAGAAACCAACCAACCAGATGAGAAAACTATACAGATACCCCAATAATAATAATGTAATGTCAATTTATTACCTAGAAAAAATTAAAGTTTTTAAATTGAATTTAGCTTTTGTACCTTTTCATAGATTCAAAATGGTTTATGAAACTTATTTATTTTAAAAGGCATTCTCTTGTATATTTAGAGATTAATAATATAGATTTGAATTTGGACACCCACAAGTTTGCTAAATAGATTTAGTTAGATAAACTTCAGTAGTGGCAAAACATTAGGTAATATTCTAAGAAACCATGGTAAACATATTTTGCGTTACGTTAGAACCTTGAAAAATTCTGACGCCCAAGTTCAAAAAACGCGAGGTGAACAACCCTTTGGTACGAAACCTGTTTGGGAAGTGTCTTTGATAATGTGATAACCATATTGTGATGTATATGTCGGTAGTGACTCTTTTTTTAATCTTAATTAATTTTCGTGTTCTATTTGACTTTTCCTTAATTTTATTTGCTTCCCATTAAGTTATCAAAACTTTTAGCTGCATTTTCTTCTTAATTATTGTAGCTTTAATTTTGACGCAAGCCGTAAAAAGCAAATCTGGATTCTGTCATGAAAACGAAGGGCATGTGACCAACCAGTATACTGTATTTTTATGCATATTGTTGGATATTTTTATTTTAACACTTGTAGACGTGCAACTTTATTGTACTCTTGCAAATCAATCTTATTTTAATAGTGAGTGCAGTAAAAGACACGACAGTGATTCTAATATTAAATCTATAAGCGTACAATTTGTAATTGTAAACAACACATTTTAGCTATCGCATCTACCACGGGGAGTGCTCTGAGGAATTGTTCGGAAATTTCGGATTAATTCCAGCCGCCAAATTGCACGAACGCACATCGCGACACATTACCATCCTCACTATCTGGGTGCTTGGCGGTCCACCACTGTGCGTTTTACTAGGAGTTTTCTTCCGCGCACGACCTCTTTGTGGAGTTGTTTGCCACTGGCGACTTTTCCGGACCGATACGACTTAGGGATCTTCAAGAAAAGAGCCTACTCCTTTCTAAAAGGCCGGAAACGCATTTGCAATTCTTCTGGTGTTGCAGTTGTTCATGGGCGGCGGTAGTCGCTTACCATCAGGTGAGCCGTGTGCTCGTTTGCCCCTATACTGTAAAAAAGCTTTGTTATTGTTGCTGATTATGTGACATCTAGCAAATATGTTATATACTCGTATGTTAGCAGTAGACTGTAATGATCTTGATGATAAAAGTTACGAATGAGTATTTTCTCCTAATGCGACTGGCTTCGATTGCCTCTTAGATTCATTAAAAATAAGCAATTGAATATTTTATATATTACTTTTGACTTTAAATTTCACCAATGTCTTGCTATGGACTACCTACTTTTTAACTCCCGAAGAATATATCGGGGTGTTATAAGTTTGTAGTGTACGTGCGACATCAAATTGAACGAATGAAAAGGTTTCGATTAAGTTTTTTTCGTTTCGTCTTAACTGACAATGTCCTTAGATATGTTTCAGGAAATACTATTCAGCTGTTTAAAGATCATCAGCTGTTTTTGTTTCGGGGGTTTTTAAAATGTTCAATTTAAGTTATAGATAATTTATGCACGGATAGTTCACCTAAATCACTAGCAATTTCATTCCACTGCAAATGATAATGAACTGTTGTGCGAGTTTCCAATGCTACTATTTATACTCCCAGCTATCATCGATTGCGTGCGATGGTTCTCATGCAATCGATAACAGTTGGGAGTTCGTTTTTCAGTATTTTCATAGCCATTAAAAATCGCAATCACTTATTTTCAGAACTATCAGTATGACGTTAGGATTGGGATTATAAATTTGTATGAGGGTAGGAAATTTTATTTTTAAGCGTTGTATATTTTTGAATATCTATATTCTCAAACTTTGAGAGATTCAAAATCCAATATTTTAATAGTATAGTCAAGTTACAGTCTATATACGTCCCACAGCTGGATATAGGCCTCCTCTCTTTTCTGATAGAGTTATCCGTAAATACATGCCAGATGTAACATGTTTCTTAAAATAAGATTGTAGTTACAAATAACCTTATAGTCCTGATGTTATAATAGTATATATAAATATATATACTGTTAATTAGGAAGATTGAAGATGAGTGATCACCCAGAAGATAACGTTAGTAAGGTCAGCTCAGCTGACGTCACACTTTTTAAAAATAAAAAGAGCCCGGTCTTCTGTCATCAAACGTGGGATATCAAGGGATCTATACTCAAGTCACTTCCTCATCAGCTTGCTTACCACCTGAGCACCTGAAACTAGTAAACACGCAGCATGAAGAGCCTATGCTGGTCACTAATACGCCAATGGAAGCCATAAAAAAAGACCACATATCTACCCTAATCAAGGAATGCAGTTGAATGGAATACCACGGCAATTCCTTATGCAAATAATGGATATGATGTATAAAAATACCAGAACATTTGTGTGCTCATTTCGTATCGATCGAACTAATGAGGGCCGTACTTCCGTTTTTACTATGGCCGTACTAAAAGTAAGCCTCAGATATTCTATAATCTGAGAGGTACTCATACTCCCGACGTTTTGAGTGCTGTAACGCACAAAGGAGTATAAAATTGAACACGATAAATTAATTCGTAAAAATTAGTCCGTCCAAACATAAGAAATCATTATCCAGTCACTGTGCACGAGTATGAACGATACATAGAAAGGCTTTAGTTACTATAGTATATTCTGCATTTGGCTTTTTTATTACTAACTAGTGTGTATTTATTATACAAATTAACGTTAAATGTTTTTTAACATAAAGCCTAAACAAAATTAACGGATACCAAGTTTAATAAGAACTATTCAAAAAAAGGGCGCAAAAACATTGTTGAATGTACAGTTGTAAAGTAACTTGTGGTGTCTAGTTTCGGCTACAATTTGATCCCGGTTTTGCAAGTCGTTGAACTCGGAAACACTCGCGTATCTACGTCGTTTGTTTGCTGATACTTCGTCGATTGGTAATAAAATACGCCGAATTAAAGCTTTATTAGCGTGTTTTAAAGAAACTCAAAATGGATTTTATAAGACAATTGCTTGCAGCGTCGTTACGTTTGCTTTAAATTTAAACAAACCCCATTTAAAGGAAACGAATAGTTTAACTATTAAATTATCGCATCGTATATGGTAGCTCAGATGGTTAGCGCTCGCTGTAAATTTCACAATACGCGAGCAAACCGGGTTCGTGAAATGAAATTGTTAATTGCAATTTTAAGTGCTGATTTACCACGTGCCCGGCGGTGAAGGAAAACATCGTGAGGAATCCTGCATGTCTGAGAAATAAGAAAAAAAAATATTCCGAAGACATGTGAAGTTCACCAACACGCATTGGGGCAGCGTGGTGGACTATTCCTTGCCCTAAAACCCTCTCAGAAATGAGAGGAGGCGTGTGCCCAGCAGTGGGACGCATATAGGCTGTAACTTTACTCTACTTTACTTTACTTATATGGTAATATGTGTAGTTGGTTCGAGACTCTTAAAACCAATTTCGAATGGTGGATTGATTAACCAATCTCGTCCATAGCTCAAGAAAGAACCCGTACCGCTCTTTGGCAATGTTTGCTACATTCTGCAACTACCCACACTGATGCTGCTTGTAGAGGCCAGTCTCCTCTACTGAGTTATATACATCGCATTTCTAATACTCTAGCGTTAACTTAGTGTTATTTTTTGAAAGAACCCACATGGGGTTTTATGTCTTCTTTTTAAGAACTACATTAAATTTCTTGTATTTAGCTATAATAACAAAAAATTGAGGCTATCTGCAAAAACTTTTTCACAGTTTCTTCGGTTTAAAGGAAACTCTTTTTGAAAATGTCACATTTGGTAGTAGATTAAAGATAATAACTTTCGACTAAAAGAAGACCATTTCTTAGTTCGAAGACGGATATGTTAAAAAAATCACGTCTTATGAAAGTATGCAAACACTGGCAACCATTTCATTGTAAAGATTGCTCTAATGCAGCAGTTAATAATTTCGGGTCATGGCCCAAATCCGGGTCGCGACTTGGGTATCAACAACAAGTAAATCACAAAAGATTCCTAAATAATTGAAAAGTAGCAAGTACTTAAAATGAATTTAATTTTCCAATATATGTGAAAATTTCAGCTAACTCTCTTTAGTGTAAAAGCCTTTTCGTATGTCCGCCATTTTTTAGTCGTAAGTCTCGATTGCTCGCAGTTTGTATGGCTTGCTGACGTGAAATTGGTAATATCATCACGTGGCGTAAAGAGTGTGTAAGATACATCGGTTAATCAGGGAAAGACTAATAGCGTTTCGTATGGTGAGAAGAAAACACCTTCTTCATTGGTAATGACGACGGAATCTTAGTACTCAGTGGTAACAACGCAATTGCATTTTTATGTGGCTGTCTATGCGACGTCATACACATACCATCTGGTGTTTTTTGTTTGTTTGTCTTCCTTACTTCAGTAAAATGTGTATAAATAAATGTATAATAAAAAATCATTAAATTTTTTAGCTTTCTCTTCTTTACTCCAGAATAACATTCTTTTTTCCATAACAATATTTAAACTAACGAAAAAACAAATTCTTTAAAGAATAGGGACTAACTAACTAGAACCTTATTTAGTCGATTATTTTCATATAAATACATACCAGCTTAACTTTGATAAAATACCGAATTTGAGATATTTCAAGACCAGCTTTTAATCTTTATAGGCTATAGAAATTGAATGTATAATTAAGTATAAGATGGGCAATATACGTTCAAAATTTTTTATGTGCTCTCGAATATTTTTGCATGTTTACTTATTAGGAGCAGAATTGAAAGTAGTGTTCCGCTGGAAACGACGCCATGTTCTCGAGCGCAGTTGGAAAGCGTAAACTTCGTGTAAAATTCACAATTTTCTCTTATTGCGTTCACACACAATCTCATATGACATACCGTATGTTCTGAATAGTCACTACCTTACATCATTTGAAACAGAATCTTTTTTATTGAATATAGATTATAAAAAAGCGGTCTAGGTGCGACCCGAAAATTCCACACGACTGACTTCTCAGTGGAAAGAATAAAAAAATATGATATGTTTTATATTTTTCGTTCGGCACAAAAAACGACTTGAGCGATTTTCCTCAAAATTTATGAGGTCTAAGTTACATAATTATGCGTTAAATGAAACTGGTCCCATGTCAATATCACTTTTTGTTCTCGAGATACACGAGGCGAAAATTGAATCCGAACATACATACGTACATACGTATAGACACACGGACCTCCTCTTAAAAACCATACTATTCGACTCTAAAGACCTTGAAACGTGGAGATATGTTAAAATTTCCAATTTGTAAAATCGGATCCATTACAATAACTCCCCACAGGAAAGTTAATACTAACATAGTTTTAAGTCAATATTGTTACTAAAACTGCGAAAATTGAATCCGAACATAGATACATACATACATATACGTACGTACCTACGTGTGCACACACAGACATCCTCATGAAACCCATACATACAACTGTAAAGACCTTGAAACGTGAATATATGTTAAAATTTCCAATTTGCAAAATCGGACTCATTACAATAACTTCCCAATGGGAATTTAATAATACTTATTGAAAGTCACTTTTAATTTAGGTACCACTGGTTCGAAAAAAAAAACCTCCGTCCTGGGAAGAACTAGCAAGAAACCAATAGGGAGTTTTTTTTTAAATAACAGAATCATGTTACATGTTACAATTAACAACACGTAGCGATTACCTTTCCCAGGGATTATTATCATCCGTAAATTCCTTAATATTATAATAACCCTTTTTATAAAAACAAAACCGTGGTAGCTCAGATGGTTAACGCTCGCTATAAATATAACAGAACGCGAGTAACCCGGGTTCGATCCCCGCCGGCACCAATGAAATTGTTAATTGCAATTTTAAATGCTGATATGCCACGTGCTCGGCGGTGAAGGAAATCATCGTGAGGAAACCTGCATATCTGAGGAATAAGAAAAAAATGTTTTTCGAAGACATGTGAAGTTCGCCAACACGCATTGGGGCAGCGCGGCGGACACTTCCTTGCCCTCTCAGAACCCTCTCAGAAATGAGGGGAGGCCTGTGCCCAGCTGTGGGTCGTATATAGGCTGTAAATTTACTTTTTCCTTTATACAAAATTAGTTTAATAAAGTTTTTGAACTTTATATAGGTCAAATTTTGTATATTTTCTGGGATTTTATTGTAAAAGCGTATGAATGAACGCCCCACGAATGAATTACTGACTCGATAGAGTCGAGTAACTGGTACTATTAGCTTGTGTCTGATCCTAGTATAGAATGAATATCACTAATTTTTGTAAAATTACTAAAATTTATTGTACGTACGTATTTTCATAAATGTATTGTGAGGCCAAAGTTTATTTATTAGTTGCTTAAAATTTTTGTCTGTGCGACTCTTTAGGTTTTGATTTGGTTGATCATGCCCAATACTTTTTAGTCCATTTGGAATACATATATTTTTTCTAACTATGGCAAACACACAAGATATTTTTGGCTCGGAAGAGATTTGCATTCATCAGAAAACTACGATTACATCTTACATACCTGACGTGCTTATCAAAAGTGCAGTACCTAAACTTGAAATCGACGCGCACGTGATTCAAATGCAATTTACATTTTAACTTGTCTATTCGTTTCTACATAAGCTTGTAAATAGTTTGGTGGCACAGAGCGTCGCTGGTTGAATAAAATAATTGGTCCAAAACTGGGTGTAGGTTCATGTGCTGTGTATATATGTAAAATCCCTCCACGACCCAGGAGAATATTCCAGTCTTTATTTTTTTAAAGAAATGAGAATATTATACTACCGTATAATATATCTGATATTGTAGTATTTACGTAACCTGCTGCAGAAGCGTCAAAAATTACAAAATGATTAAGTGAACGATAAGGATAATTAGAATAATTCCTTTTGATTGCATTGTTATTTGCCGCGATGCGGTTGAAAGTACTGTACTTTTTTACTATTCATTATGAATTTAGAATTTTATAGTATAATTATAAACCTACAAACCGAAGTAAACATACTATATTCTATTCGCCAAAATTATTTATATTATTTACGGTCATTGTAGCTATGGGCAAAGGTCTTTAAAATGTAATACCTACCTGAGAGACCGAACTTTGCTCCGCGTTAGAAAAACTAAACTAAAAAGAGTCACGCTACAGCTTGCCCCCTCTTCTATAAAAAAAAAGCTATATTATAGTAAGGTAGGACCACGCTCGTTGTAGCTCGAATTTCTTTCTTAATCTCGATTCTCTTTGATAATACGAGTATAAGGGTTGAATTTTTTTTGTAAAAACACTGTAATCAAACAATTTCAACCAAAGCTTTGACTTCACGGTCAAAAAGTACCCATAGTACTATAAAATATAAGTATTCTATGTAATATACGCAAACAAAAAAACATTAATCTATAACAATTGATTAAAACTACTTTTACGGATTTTATCGCGTTTATTTATTTTATTTTTAATACCCGATGTTTCGGTTGCTTTCCAGCACCCATGGTCACGGGGGACTGAGGTGATTGACGTGAGTCAAAAATAAAATAAATAAACGCGATAAAATCCGTAAAAGTAGTTTTAATCAATGTGTAGTGTTCCCGTAAATATAAGAAATCATAATCTGTAACAATTTATTTTTGCACAGTTGTGGGACGACAAAGTTAACTGACTAGAACGAGAGATCTTTCTTACTGATTACAAAGGCTTAAGGGCGTATTTACCACTCTTACTTCTATGGACAGAGTACTAATATTAATTAATAGGCAAATATAAAATTTGTACAAAAATATAAATAGCAGGATACTTTATGAAAATTATACTTTGCTATACAGGAGTAGTTTGAAAGACATGAATCACTGTAATTCTAAGCTGTCGAGGGACTAGAGCTCCAGTATCTGCGACGGATCTCTGCGTTCTAATTTCGTTCGAAAAAAACTCTATATTATATAGGTCATGCATATAATATAGAGATGCATAGCATAGGAAAATAAGTTATCAGAGCCTTCAAGGCTGTGGTTATAGGATTTTATATTAATATCCAAATAATGAAATAATGTAACGTGTTTTATGGCAAAGAAAAACGTCGTGGCGAAACCTGGTAATTTTTTTGAGAACATGTGTGAAGTGCGCAAATACAGCGCGGTACACTCTTTCTGCTTCACAATCCTTTCATAAATAAGGAGCCTCTTGGCAAACTTAGGAAGACGGCAATTTCTGTACTTTTTTACTTTTATCTAGTGAATATATATATATATATATATATGTATATATATATATATATAAAAATCTTAAAAATATAATAAATATATATTTTTTTTTGCACCCGAAGCAAATATGGGCAACCCTCCGGAAAGCGGGGTAGGGAGGTTGGGAATGCTCATAGCATACCACGCAGCCGGCTGCGTGGTTATGTGGCGACTTTTACCCACTAAACCCAACCTTTTAGGAATTGGCTTAACGATCTGACTAGAGATCTCTAAGCCGTATACGAACGCGACCCTCCTTGGCAGAAAGGAGGGCGCAAGCGGCGAAAAGCCGCTTAGAAGAGTGCCTAACTAAGGCAGATTAAGGGATGTGCTATGTAGGCTCGGCCTGAGCCGCCAGGAGGCAGTTCAGGTCGGCCGAAAGCTTGTTGGGGGGGATAAATATATAAAATCTTTTACTTATATACGTGAGGTACGCTACGCTGTAAATGTTTAAAGATGTTAAAAATTAGTTAGTTATGATCAACGTAATATAATAAAATTACTTATCTTACCTAGTTCGAAGAGCTCCCCCCCCAATACCCCGTTATCAATAATAACAGCACCACTACTCCCCACACCACTACACTTCACTGTCAAAGTCAGACACACCACTGTCGATAAAACGACACGTGTTTCGCCACTTTTAGTAAGTCTTAGCTGTCAGCAACCGCAAGGTCTACTTCACCTGATGATGCCTTGTGTGGAGGCGAAATGCGTGTCGTATTATGGCGGGTGATGTGTCTTTCCTAGTGTAGCAATGGATTTCCGCAAAGTAATGCCTGATTCCATTAACTGCATAACAAAGGGTGCGTCATATTTTATAAAAGTAGAAGTAAATTTACAGCCTATACACGTCCTACTGCTGTGCACAGGCCTCCCCTCATTTCTGAGAGGGTTTTAGGGCAAGGAAGTGTCTGCCGCGCTGCCCAATGCGTGTTGGCGAACTTCACATGTCTTCGAAGTATTTTTTTCTTATTCCCCAGACATGCAGATTTCCTCACGATGTTTTCCTTCACCACCGAGCACGTGATATATCAACACTTAAAATTGCAATTAACAATTTCACTGGTGCCAGTGGGGATCGAACCCGGGTTACTCGCGTTCTGTTATATTTACAGCGAGCGTTAACCATCTGAGCTACCATATTTTATAACTGATAGTAAATTTAAAGTTACGTTATCACGGACGTATGATATAATGCATGTTTTCCCACGTTTAGCTGTTGGCAAACTTATCACAAACATCTGATAACGATCTGCACACCACGCGTGCTCTAAGCATCAATCAAGTGCCTTTAAGTAGAACTTGTAGTAAAGTTCACTTTTTTATTAACATATTATTAAAACATATGAATACTCGTTTATTGAGAGTTAAGTTAAATTATAATGGACAATAGAAAGAGAGAGGAATAGAGATAACCTTGGATACAGTGCCATAAGGAGATAACAAATTCTTAATTTATTTTTACCTGAATTATTATTACTGATGTTTACCTTTGAACCTGTGCTATATAAGAAGATTTAATTTAAAAAATCCAGCGGTTAGTACAATTTGTTATAAATTTGTTAGTGCCAGCCAGAATGAACTTCGGTTTACTCGCGTACTGTAAAATACGGGGTTATTTTTCAAGGAGTAGCCAAATTTTAAACTTAAGTTCAAATATATAAATAATGTAATATTGTTTTGCAGTTTTTGAAAATAAGGGTTCTACTTTTAGTTGAAATTTATCCCTTAAATATGTGTGCATGCGCAAAATAATGCATTATCACACATTTTGAAATGAAAAGGACAAAATGTTCCAGATTTTTTTAAATTAATATTTCTTAACCATTTGTCTACATTACTTATTCTGAACCTTCTCTGCAAACTTTTTTTTATTTTTCTTTATTTTTCTTTATTATTTAGTTATTTCAAAATAACCCTGTATATAAGACAAGCTTATCTTATGAGCTAGCCAGAGCTATTATAGTTCTTTTTTACAATTTTGTAAAAAAGTCAAAAGCTGTAGTCGAAAACAACAGCGTTTTTTAAATATTCAGTACCTATAACAAGCGACCATACTAAACTTCCTTTTTTATTGTTGAAAAATTATTCTCACGGCCAGATTATTAATACAACCTTGCTTATAGAAATTAACCAACTAACAAAGAACTGCCTTTGAAAACCTTTTTGAATTCAAATCTATTATTTTCATAACTATTTCCCGTAGAAATATAGTAAACAGTAGAGAAATAAAACTCATATTAAACTTAGTAGGTAATATTTCAATAGATGATATGACGACCTATAATGATAATATCATTGATTTACGCAAGTACTTAAGTTTGAGCCAACCAAATTTTATATTTCCGAAGATGGCATGGCATACCATCTCCTTGGAATCCCATAATTGATAAAATTAAATTAAAACCCACGCATACTTCTGCCGGACTTCTGTTCAATAATATTTAAAAAAATCCAGGTAGCCCTCGTTAACTAAACATACATAGGGACATCAGAACGTCAAACACTAAATCTCCCTCGTGTTGTTAAGCGCCCGAAATGTCGAGAATTAAATAAGTTAAATTAAACGTAAAAATATCTATGGAATTAGTTTCATTGAAAGTGACGATCCGGTGAGACATGCAGAAGTCGATTGATGCAAGTGTTTTTTTGAATGCCACATTTGATACGACCTAGGGACCTTCAAGAAAAGAGCTCACTCCTTTGTAAAGGGCCGGCAACGCACCTGTAATTCCCCTGGTGTTGCGGTTGATCATGGGCGGCGGTAGTCACTTACCATCAGGTGAGCCGCATGCTCGTTTGCCCCCTCTTCTATAAAAAAAGGCTTATGTTCAGCTGTGAACTTGTGAAGCGTTTTGATGAAGATGATGTTTCAAATCAGTATTTTGTTATTTAATATAATTTTTACACACTTCGTGTCATCTTTATAAAAATTTTTATCGTTCCAATTATTATGACTCGGGTCTCTGCCTTCACACATCTTTTTCTCGTATATTTAACTCCTTTAAAATATTTTTGTTAGTGCCCAATAATTACATTTCAGTAAATTTACAGGGGTCTAAAAATAAAAAATGCTGCCTTGAATATGAACGAAGAATAAGTAATTTCATTGCGTCCGGATTGCTTATTTTGTTATTCTTCCGTAGACGTAATTAATTAATTAGGCGAGTGTTTAACTAAGTTTTCGTAAAAAAATAAACCGTTTATAAAACTCTTATTATAATCAAGTCCGTGTCATGTGCTATGTGGTAACAGCGGTGAACGCATTTCCCCGTATCATCCCAATTCATTCCATGGGTGTCGTAAGAGTCAAGTATGAAAAATATATGACCACATTGTTGATACCAAAAGTAAAATGAACAAATCGGCAACAGAGAGTAGTGCCAGCCAATAGTACGAGGGATGTAAATATTGGTGTCAACAAAACCGCCTTCCCTACAATATTGGAAAATTCGTTCCCTTTTAAATCAAAATTATTTTTTATGTCTCGTTACGAAGAGTCTGAACATCACATTACTTTTATTGCCTTTGCGTAGAATAGAATAGAATAATTTTTATTCAACATAGATCACAAATAATTCTTATTGAAAGTATTTTTTGTTACTTTTACCAGTACTTCGGGAAAAATCTCTGGTCCTGGGAAGAAACAGGAGCAATTCCAGCGGGACTTCTTTTCTTTAAGTAATATTGTACAATAAAATACAAGTTGTACAAACTACTTACAAAACTTATTATTTTAAACATTTAAACTTAGAATTAGCTTAGAAGCGACCACCTCATTCAAAGGGTTATATTATCATAATTATTATCATTCTCTCTTTATTTCTCGCGATATTTTAAGTAGCTGCTTATTAAAGTTTACGTAAGAGATTAAATTAAACGAATGCTGCAATTATATTATTAAGGGGAAATATAATCTCAAATGGCTTAGCAAGATCCTCCGTTATGCCGAAAGTATTGCAGCATTAATTTTGAAATAAATATATGGTAAAGTTGAGGATTAATGTTAAGGACTATGTTAGACGAAAACACGATTCCGTAAAATTTTCTCGATAGAAAAAAAATCCAAAGTTACCTCCAAACTGAACAATAAACCGCTGTTATTCATAAAATAAAATACTTTAAATAAGATCATGAAACTTTGTATACTAACTGAACTAACTATAAAGCAGTGCTTATGTTATTTACTTTTTTTTAAAATACCATTATTTTCACTGTAAAAAGAAATTACCTAAACTATCGGCGCGTAAGCTTGATTCCTGTCGCCCCGTTAGTATCGCTCCGGCTTTTGAAGGGAGAAGTTGTGTCGCTTACGATCAGAAATCAGAATACACATTACGCAACTGGACGACGTAAAATTAAAATGGGAAATAACCGTTATAAAAATAAGAAGCGACTGGGTTGGCGTTAAGAAACAGGCATAAATATGATAAACCTAATGAAATAAGTATCTAACGACCTATCTATTTACAGTATTAGTGATTACAATCATGTCGGTACATAGCATACGACGTGCGGGGAAGTGGGGGCGAAATTAGAAATTGAGCTGACTTACTCTATCCTCTTAATATGTATAACGCATTAGGACAGCGAGGCGGTTTTGTTACTCTAAAACTCTCTCATACATACAAGACGACCTGTGTGAAGTATAGAGGCTATTACTTTACTTTTATTTACTCTTGTGCTTTTTTTCTAACTCTATGATTTTCAACCGACTTCAAAAAAGAAGGAGGTTCTCAATAGTCGATTGTATTTTTCTTTTATGTGCGTTACCTCAGAACTTCTTTCTAGGTGAACCGATTTTGGTTATTCTATTTGAAGGCTGCTTCTGCTTTGAATCGTGCTTTGCATGTGGTCGCATATAAATTTGATCAAGATCTGACCAGTAGTTCTTGAGTTATCCTTAATGACGCGTATTTAATCGACTTCGACTACATTGGTGATGTTCTCTTATTATTTATATTGAAGTCGGTGGTACAATTTTTTTTATTCTACCACCTGTTACTCTCTCGTATCATATACGAGTATAAACCTCATATAGATAGTGTGAACTGAAGTATTTCCTTCTGTATTTTTTATGCAACCATGCGTTTAATAGTATGCGCGCATATCGATTATAAACCGCTATAATATTATTTCCGGCGAAGAGGAGTGTGTTTCGATTTGCTTCAAAGTACAATGCATGTTTTACGTTTCGTTAACAATGCACTGTAATTAAAGGTATGGGAAGCACTATGACTATGTTTGCAATAAAAGTGTTTAACATGCAACTATCGATGAGAACGCTCCATATTATAAGTACTTGAGGGTAATACAGTCATCCGGTTAATATGGTCTCTTTCTTATGACTCATAAACTACAGCCTTGTTTGCATAGAAGCCTCTGTGATACGATCTCTTCATCAGTGAATCAAATAATAAAGGTTCAAAAGGGCGCTGCTTTATCGACGCCATTTTGACAGTTAAAATTATAGTAAATATTTTAGTCGACTTTAGTACCGTGTAGTGTAGTTAGTGTTTTTTAAGTTGATTTTTCGAAGTGTTCCTATTTATTGCCAAAGCTTGTTTGCTATTGTTTTCTTAATATATTGGTTATAGTATATGGTTTTGATTTTTTGTCTCTGTACTCCTTTTAGTTTTAGTTTTATAGTGCGACAAAGCTTAAGGGGATATTGTAAGTCAGCTCAAATTCAAATTTCGCCCCCACTTCCCCGCGCGTCGTATGCTATGTACCGACATGATTGTAATCACTAATACTGTAAGTAGATAGGTGGTTAGACACTTATTTCATTAGGTTTATCATATTTATGCCTGTTTCTTAACGCCAAGACAGTCACTTCTTATTTTTATTACGGTTATTTCCCATTTTAATTTTACGTCGTCCTGTTGCGTAATGTGTGTTCTGATCGTAAGCGACACAACCTCCCCCTTCAAAGACCGAAGCGAAACTAACCGGGTGGCAGGAATCACGCTTCAAGAGGCCGATAGTTTAGGTAATTTCTGTTTACAGTGAAAATAATGGTATTTTAAAAAAAGTAAATAACATAAGCACTGCTTTATAGTTAGTTCAGTTGGTATGCAAAGTTTCATGACCTTATTTAAAGTATTTTACGATTAACAGCGGTTTATTGCTTATTTTGGAGGTAACTTTGGATTTCTTTTCGGAATCTGGATCTGGAATCGTGTTTTCGTCTAACATAATCCTTAACATTAATCCTCAACTTTTCCATATATTTATTTCAAAATTAATGCTGCAATATTTTCGGCATAACGGAGGATCTTGCTAAGCCATTTGAGGTTATATTTCCCCTTAAGGCTACAGTCTTTTAAAGTTGACTCACATCGAATCATTAGCGCCATTTTGATTTCTTTTTTTACAGCAAATTATTGTTTCAGAGTAAAATATTTTGATAACACATAAATACCCAGATTATAAGTAATGGCTAAATTTTTTTTTGGTTCATCTATGTGGTCTATGTTAGATAAATCAAACGGTAAATAGAGCTCTCTCGCACCCAACGCAATTTCGAGCTTTGTTCGTGTACCATTATAAGGCAATCGATAATAAAAAGGCGAAATCTATTCAGCGCGTTAATAGCTAAACATCTTCATCTCCAAAATGCGCTGTTTCTTTTTTTCTAAATATCTTTCATTGTCTTAAATAAGAGGTCTCAATTTCGTTAAATTTCGCTGTTTTCGCCTCATAAAAAACTATTTGTTTCATAGCAATAGCTGAAAATATTTATGCTATAATTATTTTTTTCTCAAGGGCAGGTGTTTAATTAGACAAATATTAAAAAATAATAATTTAAACCACTTTATTTCAAAATTAATAATTATTTCGATCGACCTATAAAATATTGACTTTATAAACAATAATTGCGGGCAATATTCCTTAGTAGCCGCTGAGCGGCTGTAGCGTTCAGACGTCTTGTCTGTGCCAAATTTTTGCACTTCCTCTCGCTCTAACATTCCTCTTTCTCTCTCTTTCCCTAATCTTGGTTGCGCATTGTTACGAATTGAAAGTTTCTCTACTTTATTATTTTTTGCATATAATTCTTTAAGGGTTTATAAATCATTTTGTATTTGTTTTATAACTTTTAATTTCGATATGGACCATAAACGTAAAAAATATGCTTGTACCAGAAAACGAAAATTGAAATCAAACGTTGAAGCAATGAACAGAAATAGAATTCAAAGGTAAGTTTTTTTGTGTTTCATAGTAAAATAGTTAACAACGTGCATATGTGTGAGCACTTGGTTAAATATAAGGTATATAATTAGGTACCTAACCTACATATTATGTAAGTTCTTCAAGGAAATATAGAAGTATTATACATTTTTGGATTGCACATGATGTTTTGTTTACAAGCGACAGTAGCCTAATGGCAGGGAGCGGACCGCGAACTCAAAAAGGTCGTGGGTTCGAATCCACCATTCGACTACTGGCGTGAACCACTCGTAACACAAGCAATTTAAGCTTACCACGAGTGGTTAATGTCCTTTTTTTTTAAAAAAAGTACATTATGTTTTTATAGAAATACTTTTTTAATTTAATTTTTAAGTGTCATAAGGAAAATTTCGTCTTTTTGATTTTCAACTAGAGATTTCCTTGTTACCGGTAGCTGCTGATGTCGAGTTAATGGCATTTTTAGATACGAAAACTATTCAGTAATACACGTAGACTACAAGTAAACTATTAAGTAATATCCTCAGCATCCCGTAATTTATTGTACGCCCACTATGGCCAATTTTGGATATAATGTGGCGTCAAACTGCTTACGACGTCCAATATACGGACGTCAAATAGGAGACTTAGCGCAATGTTCGCAAATTGTCATGCTGATCACAGAAATGTCAAAATCTAAAAAAAATTGGACGTCATTTTTCTTCCTCTTTAGCTTCCTGAGCTAATTGATTCTCGCATGGAACGCTCGATGCCAATCAAAGACCCTCCATACATCATTCAAGCCATTGCGAATAAATTAAAAAAAAGCGCTAAGTCGTCCGTCGATGCTGCTGTACAAGAATAGTAATTCATGCATATAGGTAAATGCTATACAAAGTTACATTATACTTTAATGAGAAACTATAAATATGTGTGATAGTGGACTGTTTGTACTTATATAGAAATTATTTTGAGTTTTTTTTTAATCTATTTTAGTATTTAGAACTACTTGACGTACTTGACGGATTTTCGATAGTGTCATCGACTTATTACGAAACCCTCAGTGCACGACTCATTCTAGCACTTGCCAGATTCATTTGAATAATCAATAATACGAGTACATGTTATACAGGTTCTAGATGATTATCTTTTAGAAACCTTTTCAACAAAACAACAAAAATTATACAAACTTAAAATATATTTTTTTTTGTGTAACGAATTTTGTAATAAAAGCATGGAACAAAAATAGATACGAGGTAGAAAATCTGTATGTGAAAATTTGTTAGCTAATTATCAATAATCCTGTATATTAGATAAATTGATACTGGAAAATCTTAGTAGAGCAACTTTCCACGCTACGGCCAGAAAGATAACTGCGGTGGCGGTACATGAAGTGGCGGGGCAGGGAGGGTGTAGATGTGTCACCAGAACGCAATTTTTCTGTTTTGCTCTGAAAGACTGGGCTCTTAAGGTGACCATATTACCCTCACGTACCTTGTAATTTTTTCAATCTTATTCCATCCATCCATATATCAAAGCCCATTACAACAAAGGCTTCCCCCATATGTTGCCTCATCAAGGGGATTTCCCACAGTAGACACGCTAAGTGAGCGGGCTGTCAAAAAAAGTTATTTATTATACGAGTTGTTATCAGGAAGACGCTGCTGCCCATCACCTGTTTCATTTTCCCTGTGTCGCCTCTCTGAAAAAATCTTTATTACAACAAAAACTAATTTATACATATCAATGTGATCCTAGCTCCTGTTAAAGGTTAACCTGAGTAACAGGAGGTAGTTCCTTCCTAAATTTAACAAGCTTTTGTTGAATAAAAAAAAAAAGATATACAAAAAATATATATAGATCTACGTGTTACTAAACCTACGTACGTGCGCGCCGTGTGTGTGCGTGTGTGTGTGTGTGTGTGTGTGTGTGTGTGTGTGTGTGTGTGTGTGTGTGTGTACGTGCGTGCGTGTGCGTGCGTGCGTGCGTGCGTGCGTGCGTGTGTGTGTGTGTGTGTGTGTGTGTGTGTGTGTGTGTGCGTACATGAGTGTATGTGTGGTGAGAGTGGGTTTTTACTATTTTACTGTGAAGATTTATAGAAGGGTAGTGGATATTCTCACATCGCCACTGCACGCTAATCTAATTCGCAATAACTAAATTTCAGCATCGTTTTATTTCGCCGTATAGCAACGGAATACAAATGTCACTTGCAACATTTAGAAATGGATGGATTGGAGTCTACTTCCAATTCACTGCGATACGTTGTCCGGTCTCATGTCACATAAACTTGAAACTTGTCTCCCTTGGCGCGGAGCTTGACGTACAGCACGCGTGTCGATTTAAACGGCGATTTATCTTTTATATTTCTCCACAGCACGCTTTCTACTCAACTTAGCTGGCCAGGAATTATTTTTATTGCAGTTGATTCGGTTAAGTAGTTTTATAAGCAAGCTTCCCAAAACGGTAATGTATGCCTTTTGGTTATTTTGACAACTCTTTAAAAGTATTCCAAATCCAAGATTTAAATTGACTTGATTGTCAAATATCTAATTTGACCTTTGAAATTATACAGGTCAAATTAACAGCCACAAGTTCACTGCTTGACATACTCATCTTGATTATATAACTGTATATCTTATATATATAAATTACGTGTCACGTTGTTTGTCCGCGATGGACTCCTAAACTTCTTTTTTGCACACCGTGTGCAGTTTGCTCCAACTTGAGAGATAGGATAATTTTTTGTCCATGAGTGACCCACAATTTTTTTTGTGAATTTAAGGATTTTAATAGGACATGACAAAGGGTCGTCGAAAAGGACAGAACAAAGTCTGCCTGGCAAGCATATATATATACAATTTAAGTTCAGCGCTTCGGGATAGATCTCCACCTTTAGTCAGTCGGCTAAGCTTCATCCGTGAACCAGCAAAGGTTCCGGTAACAGGTGAGATTGGCACTTGAAGAAAAGCTTTGGTCTATTTCCCATCCCGTTTCGCTGGACGTAAATATAACTTTTGTAATAATCGTTGTGGAACATATCCTGTGTTCTGTAAACTGTTGTGACGTAATCGACATTTGTCGAAGATTTTTACTATAATCTGTCCAGCTGTTCAAGATTGATAGAAGTAAAAAAAAAATCCAAACAAATATATTTTTACATTAACAATATCAATAAGATTATACACAACGCATTGATATTTATATTGTTCGCTCTTTTTAAATCGTGCAAGATTATCAGTAATTAGTAATTACCATTTTACGTCGTCGGACATAGCTTTGGTAATGTTAATGTCAACGACTATTTGCGAAATACCGATGAAGGTTATCTGTGGCGTAAATGATAGCCGTGGTGCGGATTTTGGTAGCACTTTCAAAAGTTGTAAAAATACTATTAACATTATATTAAGAAGTTTTTGTAATTGATTTCATATTTAAAAATCCAAATTTAAACATTTCTACACGTTTTGAGGACCTTAGAATGACTCTACTAGAGTCTGAGTTAACTGATTTTAGTTTGTGGACTTTTAGTCTCTCTTAGGTCAAAAATAATGGTAATCTTACAAATGTGGTTTATTGATAGTCTTGAGCTTAAACTATAGCTTAGAGTCTATCTAATTAAAGAAGTCATTTAGCAACAGGCGCCACAGTTTACGCGAAATTTGATATTTGTAGTCTCATTACATTTCAGTTCTCATATTTCCGCGGGACTTCTTTCGTAAAGTTCTAGGTGAAACCTGAGATTAATTATAAACTACAATAAGACGCGCTGTCTCTACCGATTTCATTCGATATTGAAAGAAAGAAAGAAAGACCTTTATTTACTGGAACTGTACACATCACAAAAATAAAATAATAAACAGTTAAAAGTTAGTAGATTAAGTTTAGGTGTGTATCGAGCCAGTGAAAAGGTTTGTGACTCAGCGTAATGCTGCAGGGTAACCTACAGCGCTGATGATTAGCATAACCCCTTCTATTGCTTAATACTGCCTTCATTATTATTGTTTTAGTAAAATCCATTCTGTAATTTTTTTTAAATTTTTAAAGATGGAACGGGAAACAGCTATCCCGCAACTTCGTCCGCGTGGATGGGATTTCATGGATTTTTTTTAAATAAAAGTAGCCTTAGTTACTTCTTATTTCTTCTTTATTAACTGGCTTTACGGCTCTGGTTCCGAGACCTTCTCAGCCTATCCTTTCTTTTGGAATCTCCATTTTATGTTCTTTTTCTTCACAATGTGCTGATGCGTCACATTGCGAAGCCCTTGGGAGACTTTGACGACAGCTCAACCCAGCGGACAGTTGATGACGACAGCCACTCAAGTTCATAAGGCGCCCAAGCGACCAAAATAACTAATAGTTCACACGCGCGGACACTTAATTCACAAAATCGCATCACTTTTACGAATCAAAATCCGCTTTAAACCATTATTCAAGCGACAAAACAGGAGCGACAATCCGTCTACGGCCAAGTTCCCGCCAAAATCTCAGTTACTCCTTATAACATCAGTTATCTGACATTGACGTCCCGTCAAAATCGGCTAAGCAACTTCTGAGATTAGCCGAAACAAACGGACAGGCACAAATAAAATTTTTGTTATAAGTACCGTATATACTTTCATATGCATTTAGTTAAAAGCTGTAATTTTGACATTACAAACAGAAACTTCAATTTTATTTATTTGTATAGATGTATTGATAATTCGAACTGACAAGTTATTAGTCACCAAATGAGAAATTGATAGTGATGCAGACCGAAAAGAAAACATACGCATTTTTAAAAATTTATAATACAAAATTAAATCTAAGTCTAGTTTTGCTGTGTAAGTTTCTAAAACCAAAAACTAATCAAATATGCGAGTACAGTTGTAAGTTGTAGGTAATTCAACAAGTCGAAAACCGGTAAAACGACATACATGTTTTAAATATTATAATGTTATAGATGTAAATGTTGCACGATTTATAATTCCGTCGTGTTCTTGATTACTATTAAATAATCAAAATGTCCACCATATAGTGGCGGTAACAGAAACAGAAACCTTTTTTATTCAATATAGATTATAAATAATACTTATAGAAAGTCACTTTTTTATTTTACCACTGGAGGAACCAGGAAGAAAGCCAGCGGCACTATTTTTATTTAAATAACAGCTTATAACATGTACGTTACAGTTAACAACACAAAAAAAATTATTGTCATCCGTAAATTCCTTAATTTTATAATAACCCTTTTTATTCAAACTTAGTTTAATAAAGTTTTGAAATTTTATTTTTTTTATTTTGTTTTTTAACATATTTATTTTAAACAATTTTTACGCATGCCACAAAAGGCAAAACATGTGGAAACAAATATTGACTCTGTATCCATCTGTCCGTACCCATGTTTTAGCGAAATAAATGATTTGATTTGATTTGAACTTCGTGCAGGTCAAATTTTGTATATATTATTTATTTATTAATTGCACATTACTTTACGATACAATCATAAGTTTATAGAAACTTTACCGTGTACCGGTATCACCGACAATAACAAATATGAGGGTGTAGTAAGAAAAAAGAAGTACACTTTACATTTAGTATTTCTTAAGTGCGTGACCTTCTATTGCATAATGCACCGCGCATGGATCTTATACATTATACAGGGCGCTTGTTTTAGGGCGTAATGTAGCCCTACATCTTTGTATTAACAAAATGTCTTAAAAATGCATAAGAAAAAAAAACTACTACAAAACCTTCAGCTTTCAATCATTTATTTTTAAATTGTAGGCCTTAAAGCCCTTTTGCGTGACGGCCCATACATTTTAGGGAAGTTGATCTTTAATAACAAACGGGCAAGAAGATTCCAAGAACTTGTTTACCTTAACATTTTAAACAGTTATACATTACCTCTTTGGTTTACTTGTGACCACTCTTATCTCAGTCAAAGTGTATTGTGTGCTGCATTTTTTATTTACGATAACAATATCATAAAATGTAACATGTGTCATGTCACGGCGATGTTAGTTTAAGTGATATCTTTATCTCCCCTTTTTTTATTCATTAAAGTCTATGAACATTCTACGGCATTTTGAACTGTTACTAATCGGATTGAACTGCCATCCCACCCCAGACTACGTGAGTGAGGGGACTACCTGTACCACAAGCATCTGTACTTGCGCATTCTATCGTGCACTAATATCACAGTATAATAAAGACATACCGTAGTGCGACGCCTTTGATCTCTTGGCATGGATTTATGTACTGTGCTAATATCCTGTCTTGCGGAGGAGTCTCAACGGTGACCAAAATTCAGTCGGCAGGACATTACATTATTATTATTATGAAAAAGCAATGATAAACTTCCATAACAATTTTATCAACAGGTATCCGATTCAGCGAAATGTTGTGCATGTTCAGATACCGTCGCAATGGTTTTGTAAGCATCCAACTGGGTTAAAGTTAAAAAAATGCAAGCAAGCACCTGTTTATTGAATCAACATAATATTTTAATGTCCACGTTATGCTTAGCTGACATTATTGCGTCAAAGCCATTGCTATATTGCACACAAAATGTTTGTAGATCAAGAACGTTGTATAATTTTAACATATTCAAATAACTTGATACTATGGGTAATTTGATTTAATTTCATAGTAAATTTAATTTAAAATGCCCTTTCCTGTTGGTTTATTAAATTCTGAGGTGTTTAATGTTGCCGCGTAGTTAATAATAACATTCTAAGGCTTAAAATGTTGGTTTACAATAGTATATGTTTCACGATAAAAATATTTGACAGCCTATATACAATTTCGCTAAGACTAGTATCTAATTATATTCTCTTTGGGTTAGACTTCTTAAGGGGAAATATAACCTCAAATGGCTTAGCAAGATCCTCCGTTACGCCGAAAATATTGCAGCATTAATTTTGAAATAAGTTTATGGTGAAGTTGAGGATTAATGTCATGGACTATGTTAGACGAAAACACGATTCCGTAAAATTTTCTCGATAGAAAAAAATCCAAATTTACCTCCAAAATAAACAATAAACCGCTGTTATTCATAAAATACTTTAAATGAGATCATGAAACTTTGCATACTAACTGAACTAACTATAAAGCAGGGCTTATGTTATTTACTTTTTTTTTAAATACCACCATTTTCACTGTAAAAAGAAATTACCGAAACTATCGGCGTCTTGAAGCTTGATTCCTGTTTCCTTTGCTGCCGCCCGGTCAGTTTCGCTTCGGCCTTTGAAGGGGGAGGTTGTGTTGCTTACGATCAGAATACACATTACGCAACAGGACGACATAAAATTAAAATGGGAAATATCCGTTATAAAAATAAGAAGCGACTGGGTCGGAGTAAAGAAACAGGCATAAATATGATAAACCTAATGAAATAAGTATCTAACGACCTATCTACTTACAGTATTAGTGATTACAAACATGTCGGTACATAGCATACGATGCGCGGGGAAGTGGGGGCGAAATTAGAATTTGAGCTGACTTACTATATACCCCTTAAACCATAGTTTAAACTCGAAACTATCAATTACCGCATGTTTTGTAAAAAGATGAATAATTTTAAACTTTTGTTGCGGACAAAAATGTATGAAGCATTACGTGTATTTCTGTCACATCTACATATTTTGTTGCTTGGATACGTTATACAGGACTACACGCAACGCGCGACTTGTCGGATCGTTGATGACACTCAGACTCAGGCATGGATCATTTACCTGCTTTCTATTTCTGCGGGACTCTAAGCTTGTTGTCATGCAAAACTTGCTTGACATGGTGGAGCTCTGCAGCCAGGTGTTTACTGTCACAGATCCCTCGTGCTCTCTGAAACAAAGATTTACCACGGTTAGAATCACCGTTTAAATATCTATCTGTATGGGTCTTTTTTCTATACACAGTATGGCTCAAGGTGTTATTAGGATTCCGAATTACTAACACATCTAGAAAAGCTAAGGAATTGTTTGCCTCTAACTCCATTGTGAACTGAATTTTAGAATTTATAGAGTTAAGATGGTCTAAAAATCAAACTAAAAGATCAATAAAAACCCGCGTTAAAGAACATATAGCTGATGTGAAGAATCGACGCTTCGGGAAGTCTGCAGTCTGTGAACACGTACAGGATCGCCCCCGTCACTACATCAGATTTGATAGACCGCAGATCCTCGCTAAAGAACACCGATTCCTTCCAAGGATGATTCGCGAGGCTATTGAAATCAAAAAACATCCTAATTTCAATAGAGAAGATGGCTGGGTGCTACCATCTGCTTGGGATCCTATAATAAATAAAATTAAATCCCAACCCAAGCATACAACTGCAAGACTTCAAGATACCATAAGTTCATACTGCATAGATCGGAACAAAAGTTAAATTTTAATCTATGGTAACCGCGGTTAACTATGACATATGGACGTTGAACATCTCAGTCCCGCCCGTGACCATGAGTGCTGTAAAGCGTTCGAAACGTCGGGTATTAAATAGTAAAATATACGCGATAAATTCCGTAAAAACTAGTATTATTTCAATGTGTAGTGTTCGCGTAAATATAAGAAATCATTATGCTTTCTATTTTATCATTGGTTGCAATGTTACTCTCTTAAATCGATAAAGGATTGAATATTACTCGTTTAAAATTTTAAGTACATATATTTAATATAGCAAGTACCTATAGTATCGTTATTTTTAAACCTGTTTGTTCAAGTTAATGAAAACTACCTACCTAACAATTGTTAATTACAAATTAAATGTTCTAAAATATTGATTAAATTTACTTTTACGAATTTTATCGCGTTTAACTTACTTGACTTTTAATTTCAATCTGCGTAGATCGGACCATAATTAAAAAAGCTGAAGGTATTCCGGGTTAACACTGATATTGGGACGTCAGTCACCTTAGTCCTCTGTGACCATGGGTGCTGGAAAGCACCCAAAACGTCGGGAATTAAAAGTCAAGTAAATTAAACAAGATAAAATTCTTAAAAGTAGTTTTAATCAATGTGTAGAGTGTTCGCGTAAATATTAGAAAACATTAAGTTCTAAAATATGTAAATAAAAAAGCTAATATATAATAAAAAGTAAAAGTTGACTTGAAAGAACTAAAAAGAAGACAATATTTTACACATACATAATATCTTCTGAAGCACAAGTATTCTAGTGCTTAGACATAGTGTATAGCAGAATAAAAGTCTTGACTTCAGAAGCTGGGAAGTGGAAAATATTTTGTTCCTTTTAGCTCATCGAGGTCGGCTTCTGATTTTACTGAGTTTAATTTTTGTACTTTAGAGTGGACTAAAATATTACAAGTTCAAAGTAACAAGTAGAATGCCTCCTGTATTATCATTCGTAATTAAACACTGTAACTCTTCCATATTTATATTTAACAATATTTCCACAATTATTTCTTCTGCGGCTACAACGCTTCGAGTACCGGCTAAAAATTGATATAATGAAAACTAATAACATTTGCTCCAAAGGTGTATCTACAGGCGCGCGTATGCGTGTGTGTGTGTATACATGTGTGTGTTTGCGTGTATATATATATATATATATATATATATATATATATATATATATATATATGTGTGTGTGTGTGTGTGTGTTAAAAAAATACATTATTTATGTTACTTTAAAGAGCCTCAGTATCATCATAATATTCTTATGCAATAGCCATTTGGTTAGAGCATATTACTACACATTTTCTACAATTACTGAATCATCAGTTACAATAACTGCTTACAAATTTACTTCCGGGATTATGACTCCTCTGTAAGTCCGTAAGCACACCCGTATACACGTAAATCAATCAATGAGCGATGATACAAGGCGAGCGAAGAGCGTGTGAAAGTGACAAACAGCGATTGTCCTTCGACAATGGATCAACGCAACTAGATCAGTGAAAGTTGCCACATCAAGACCTTTAATACGCACCAACCACCAACAGTACACTACACTTTGTGCAACATTCTTGGCATCCCCTTCACGACGTAAATACTTTCGAATATCAACGCATTTGTATGTATGTATACATCCTTGACATTTTTCATTAAACACATATAAATTGTTGAGTGGTAATGAATAGTAACGCCTTTAAAAGTTTTTACTATAGAAATCACGTTAGGACTTAAAATCAATGTCTCATTTTGTACTTGTTAGTGTATATTGTCGGTCTGGGCTATCCTTCGGGATGGCTAAATGACGTACGCTAAGCTCTTCAGAGTCATGCCAGGAGGCATCTAGGCTATATTTTTTCAGAAAAATCATGAGTTTAAAACTAACGTTCTTTTTTGATTATCTCAAATTGAATAGCGTCACATCAATAGATCCTATCCAGGCGAAGCCGAGGCGGGTCGCTAATATATATAGTGCGGTTACTTAACAAAATTCATTAAAAAGTAAAATATAACAGTGTCGATAAATATTAAAACAATTTGTAAAATATTCCGTAGTTTTAAAGATAAATTAATATTTGTCACAATCATACTTTCTTTTTAATTACTAATGATAAGCGCTTTGTAAACACGGTTCGTGGTTAAATATTTATTCTTTATTTTACAGGTAAGTCCCGAGCTGAGTCACAGTTATTACCCTGTCCCAAGGAAATTGTAAGTTCATAATTATTATCCTTTGTGTGTTATCGAAAGTTTTATAATGCGTGTTTGTTATCGCAAGATTAAAATAAATTTTATCTAAATGAGATTTAAAAAAAAAACTAAAGTTTATCATATATAAAGTGGTCGAACTCGAAGATTTCTATAGAAAAACCATGTACATAGTCAAGTGAAAAAACAAAAACATCTCTTCTTTTTCTAAATAATTTATTGAGAATTGAATGAGATCAAAATCAATCTCAGTCATCAGTCAGCAATCGCAATCTTAGTCATCAGTGGTGACAACTGACAACGCATCTGTTGTAGGCTTCTCTTTTTATTATTAGTTATAGGCATCCACTGCTGGAATTCATTAACCACTTACTCGTGATACACGAGAACACAGTCCACCTGATTGTGAGTGGATGCTGTGGCCCATAGACATCTACATCTGTCCGCGAAACGAAGCAGCATTGAGTTACTATTTAACGCTGGTATTCTGTGAGAGCGTGTTTCTGCCACGGTCGAGCTGACCTATTCGTGCTCCAACCATTACTTAGAAAACCTATTTGACGGTTGAAAAAAATCGATTATTTATTATTTACTATCTCTCGGAAAAACACTGGTTGTCCGTTTGTCTCAGAATCAAAAAATCCCTTGACTTCATTTTACCTTTCACCTTTACAGTTTAGCTAATATTATAGCAATAATATTCAGTGTTGATTACCATACATGTTTTTTGTTTGTATGGAAAAGAAATTTCTAAAAACATTGTGCAATTGTTTTTGTGGAAACTACATTTTTTAAATATGTAGACTTATAATAAACTGTGCGGTAAACTTGTAAGGTTTTTTTCTAAAACAAACTTATTTCGAGATTAAAAAGGAACATATTATAAATTTAGAATTAAAAATATAAAAAAGTAAAATATAGTAATCTGCTAAACATATATATAAATTTTAAATTAAAAAAATATTGTGTAAAACAAAAAAGCCGTAAATTAATTACGTGCGTAAATATGTATGTTTGTCGTAACCATTTTCATTTTCATTGCAACTGCTATTGGCGCAGCAACATATTTTCAACACGAGATACCATGCGTGTCATACATGTCGTCCCGTTGCACACAAATACCAGGCCAGAGCAAGACGGTTTCGTCGGAAGTCTCAGGTTAAACAGAGAGCCGCCGCGCCGCGTCTTTGTAACGAATAGCCATGGCGACAGTAAAATTTATTTGCGAATTTTGTAGAGTTATTATTGCAGGCTCCACAACGTGAGGCAGTGCTCTACTCTCGATATGTGGCCATATTTCGCTGCATAAAATCGTTCCTATACTTTTAGCTAGCCATCAAATCCGTATTATTATTACAGTTTCAATAACTACAGACTTGGAATTATAATTTGAAATTACATTTATAAATTACAAAGTAATGAAACCTAAATAATATTTTTTGATGTTATTGACGGAATAGAAAAAACTGAACTGATTATTTGAATAAAAAATGATGAGTGCAATTAGTTTTATTAAAATTTTCGTATTTTTAAAAATTACTAAAAATAGGGCTTGAAATAATATATTTTCCCACAAAAGGAGGGAACTTGAAAAAAAAAAGGAAAAAAGCGAGACCAGAGACAGGGCGCGAACCACGGAACTCCGTTATCACGCCCGCTCGATATCCCACCTGAGCTATAAGGATCGTTGATAATCTGTCGAAATTTACCTTGTTATATTGTAGAAGTTTTTTTATTGCCTGAAAACACGGACAAAAGGACATTTTCTAAAAATAAATCCTGGCTAGATCGATTTATTGCCCCCGAAATTACATAGACACTAAATTTTATGAAAATCGTTGGAGCCGTTTCCGAGATTCCGATTATATATATATATATATATATATATATATATATATATATATATATATATATATATATATATATACAAGAATTACTCGTTTAAAGGTATAGGATAACAAAAATTTATTTGAAACAATATATGGACTGTCACCCGTTGCATTCAACCCGTTGCGTTGTTGCAAGAATTCTAAGGAGGATCCCTCTTGATAATTTTCTTATTGAACTCAACACCGTTTAAAAATTATTAATGAAACTCGATCAGATTATCGGTTTTTTTTTCTTGTAAAACTATCGTTACTATTTTTATCTCTTTTAATTTTAATTTTTTAGATAATAATAGTATGGGCGTGCAATTTTGGATTTTCCAAATATTAAAGTTGACACTGTGAAAAGCGGGTAATATTGTCGAAAACATTGCGCAGAAACATAGTTATTCCTGTCCAAAGATGTATGTCCCTGTAACACTGCATACCGGTCTTACCGGTAAAACTTCATAGACTGATAGTTTTGGACAAATGAGTGCCTTTGTGTTAAACTTGATCCTTGGCGCTACTCTTCTTCCGATCTGGGTATTTTACTTCCAGCGTTAATAGGGTGATTACACTACTATCTGTCAGAAGCCATAAGTTAGCATTGAATGTAGGTATATAACCATTCCATAAGTTTTTATATGTTCATTTGTAGAACATCTTAAAATTAGTGATGGATTCTTTTGTCGTCCACTTACATTGTATTTTATAAAATAGTCTCTAGTTATTTTATAAAGTAGAAATTATATATAATATATATAAGACTGCCTCGTTGGTCTAGTGGTTGTAGTAGTGCGACTGATTATCATGAGGTTCGGGTTCGAATCCCGGGTCGGTCCAAAATATCCATTATTGAGTTTTTCCGTCAAGATATTCTCAGTAGCTGCTCGGAGTCAGGAAGTTGGCGGTGTCTCACCCCCGTGCCTCAGCCGTTGGTCCTGCGCCTGATCTCTCTCCCGGTCGTGTCGGTTTACCGTCCCATCGGATTATGAGAGTGAGGGAATAGAGAGTGCACCTGTGCTTGCGCATACACTTGAGCATTATAATGCTGTCCTGCGCCGATGGCTAGTCTCCGTTGAGGCTGGCCGCCATGAAATTCGGTCTGGAAGATATTATATTATATAACTGCTATATAATGAATGAACCTAAAACACAATAAATGTTTAAAAAAAACTCCGAAAGAAAAAGAGCTTAAAGCTTCAAACGGCTGAACAGGTTTTCTTGAAACATGATACATACACACAACTTATAACACCTCTCTGATTGCGTCGGGGATTAAAAATGCACTCTTACTACACTTTATAAAAAGGTTTTTTAATTATTTATCTTCAGACGTTCCTTTGCCATTATTCCTATGTTAAAATTGCATTTCAGTGGTGCCGGTGCGGTGGAGATAGAATTCAGTTTGTACACGTAATACGAAAATTTTTGGTGACTTCTTCTGGAGCCAAATAACATATCATGATGTATATTTATAGAATCGTTAATTTCGCCAATTACCTATGCACGTTTTTTTATACGATAGGACAACTGAGCACACAGTCCACCTGATGGTAAGTAGTTGCTGTGGCCTATAGACATCTACATCTATCCTCGATTACGAATCAAAATGCAGATGCGTTGTCACCCGTGAGGACTAAGATTGGAATGCCTCATTTCCAGTAAAAGGGGTCTCCGGTTCTCTACAATCACCACACGAAACACAGCAACATTAAGCTACTATTTCACGGGGTATTCTGTGAGAGCGTGGTCCATCCCCGGTCGAGCCGAACCATTCCTGCTGCAACTATACTACTAATATAACTGCAGCATGGCTCTACCACGTTTTAAAACGTTTCCACATATCGACGCATATCAATTAATTACCATATTAGATTCACTTAATTACGCTTGAATTATGTATATAATTAATATATTGATTCAACAGTTTACGTTGACGGTCTTATATGGACTAACAGTATTTAGTAACATGCAGTCGTTGTACAAGACATTCCTTGTTTGCTTTTGCTTAGTAATTTGCTTTCAACAGACCAAAAATTCTATGTAACATTATATTCAATCGCCCGTTACTAATTATTGTCATAATGATAATGAATGAGTTTCGATTAAAATCACGATGAGTGACCGGAATATTAAAGGCTACGCAATTACACTCACTTGAACTTATAGGTGCCACCTGTTTGACTTATTTACGATGTGTCCTGAGTTATAATTAGTTTAGTCCTGACCTAAAAATGAAAACATATTATTAAAAAAATCTAGGAAATATGAGTTAGTAGGTACCGTTTGACGGCGCAGGGAATACGTCAACCGATTTCGTCCCGTGTATGTGAGAAGAAAGGACGGGAGATGACAGTAAAATCCGTCATAATGCGAGACATATAGTAATGATATATTATGATATATAGATATGCTCATCCGCCTGCCTGCGTAGGAGTTATAATAAAATAATGAGTTGTAAGAAATATGCCACCTTTTTCTCTTGCGAATCAGTAGCGACCGGGTGGGATGTAGCTACTTTTGATCTAGTATTAATAATAAAAAAATTATTCATACACTTTAAACATATCCTTAATTTCAAGGACTGGTGATGGGAGAAGCATTACTTGTGCATGAGCCTTACTTAAGCTAGGACATTACAGAAATGGAGTAGAACAAGTGGTAAACTTAAAAAAATTTTGTACAACCGACTTCAATGTAATTAAAATGAGAACATCATCAATGTACTCGAAGTCAATTAAATACGCATTATTAAAGGTAACTCAAAAACTTCTGTTCAGTTCTTGATCACGGTCGGGATCTACACGTGAAGTGTCAGCTTTCAGATAAAAAATCATCAAAATTGGTTCACCCAGAAAAAGTTATGAGGTAACACACATAAAAAAAAATAATAATGTACGTGAGGGTAATGTGGCCTTCTTAAGCTTTGTCGCCCTATAAAACCAAAACTAACAGGAGTATGAGACAAAAACACAAAGTCGTATACTATAACTAATATATTAACAAAAAATACCA